>VDFB02105785.1:304788936-305171877 GCA_007258455.2 Sequoia sempervirens
CTCAAAATTTCTCTTCATATTATCATAAGCCCTTATGGTGATAATATTGTTCTTGTCAATCACATCATCAGAATACACCAACTACTTTACCATTTTTAGGGTACATATGTTTAAACTTGCACCCTCATCTATTAGGACTCTTGATTTTGTGTTTATGGACACAAACCTCAAGATACAAAGCTTGATTGTGGAAGGATCTTTGTGGAAGGTCTTTTTTTTAGAAAAGATCAAGTGATGGGGTGAAGTTATGGTACCAACCATGGCTTGAAATTGATTAGTGTCAAGATCGTTAGGCACTAAAGATTCAATTAGAGATTTCTCTAGGATCTCTTTATGTGCTAGTGATAATTTTAAATGCTGAAGGATAGAGATTAATGTTGGAGTTTTCTTCAAATTGTCAATAATGCTATAGTCAATGGAAGGTTCAATGGTGGCTTTGGATGGAAGTGGGGTTCCTTGGATCGTGACATTTCCTCTTTAGGTAGTCACATTGCATTTAGGGCTTTTGCCTAGTATAGTCATGGCATTGATATTTTGATCGGCTTGGGATATGGTTCTTACAACTTTGTCGTAGGTGAAGTTGGATTTTTGGTAATCTTTCCCCTTACCTTTGTCATTTCTCCTAGAATGATTAGGGAGTGAATCCATGTATATTCCCATGTCTTGATTATCAGAGGGCCCAGGATGATGTTTAATGTCGACCTTTCCTTTTTCTATTAATTCTTGTATGATGTTCTTAAGTCCCATATAGTTATTCATTGTGTGACCCTTGATCTTGTGGAATTCACATAGATCATTCCTATTGTACCAAGAGGGTTTGAAGTTTGGTTCATCGTAGGTTGTTTTATTAGGATTAGGAAGCCTAATAAGGCTCTTTTGGACTAGCTTATGCAAAACTACCTCCAGTGTTTCTCCTAAGGGAGTAAATTTTTTCCTAGTTTGATTGTTATGCCTTGGCATCCCTCTTTGAATATCTTACCCTTGATTTGTTTGTTGATTATTTTGTTGGTTATTTTGAGGATAAGTGAGATAATTATTTTGAGCACTGTTTGGTGGGTAATTTTCCTGAGTTGTTTGGACATTGTTCTATGGATTGCTAGGAATTTGTATGTTTCGTACAAATTTTGCATCTACCACTCCATCATTGGTAACGTTTTTGTTCTTTGCCTATATTTTTGGTTTATCATTATAACTTGAAGCTTGGTATTTTTTTCTATATGGTTTAATGACTCGCTTTGGTGTGAGACCTCTTTCAATGAGTAAGCCCTTTCCAATGGTTTCTTCAAAATTACTAGGGCACAACATGGTGAGTTGGTAACTAATGTTTGCTTGTATGTTGGTAACAAAGATATCGATCAATTGTTTCTCGGGAACAAGCCATTTACATTTTCTAGCTTTATGTCTCCATCTCTATAGATATGAATCAATTGATTCCCCTTAGCTTTGTTTAATTTTTTATAGATCAGGGACTATTACATCATGTTCTATGTTGTATGAGAAATGATTGACAATTTTTTCTGATAGCTCATCGAATGTTTTGATACCCGGCAATAGATGAGAGAATTACTCGATAGCGGCCCTGTTGAGACTTCATGGAAAAGCCTCATTAAATAGACCTCATTATGTTGTACATCCATGCTATCTACTAAGAATTATCACACATGCTCTATTGGATCCCCTCTTCCCCTATATTTGTCAAATTTTGGTATTTCAAATTTCTTGGGAAAGGTATCATAGATAAGGATTGATCAAAGGGATATGGACATATATCTTGTACAACATAGCTCTTTTTGGTTTTCCAACTTGGATGTTTGATATCCTTTGGTTGATATTTTGTATTTGTAAGGTTACATCATCAATTGGTGTGTTTGTTTGATAAGGAGAGACATTATAACCTTGTTGCCCCACAATTTTGTGTCTGTTATATTGCGGGGTCTATACATATGATGGCCCTTGGGCCATGTTGTGGGTGTAGAATGATGAATGGGGTCCTTGAGGGCTGATTTGGGAATGTTGTGTATTGAGGGTATGATATTTTTGTTGAAGTATTCCATGTTGTTGTTGAGGTACTCAGGTTTGGTATTGTGATAGAGGTTGTGTACCGATGTTGTGTTGTAGAAGATTGGGTGTTTGATTTTGTAGGTGTATGTTTTGTTGTGGTTTAACATACGTTTGATGTTGGGTCTTGAAATTTGATAGAATGTATGTTTGATGCAGAGGGTATTGGGTAGTCGATGATCCATATTGATTTTATGTGTTAGGATCATAGTATTGTTGTTGAGACATTCATTGAGTTTGGTTCTAAGTTCGAATGTATGTTTGATGCAGAGGGTATTGGGTAGTCGATGACCCATATTGATTTTATGTGTTAGGATCATAGTATTGTTGTTGAGACATTCATTGAGTTTGGTTCTAAATATTTCCTTGGTACATTCCTTAATCTTGGGGTGGTTGTTGATACATGCATTGTGGGTTGTTAACATGTAGTTGTGTCTACAAAGTGTTGTTTCCTTGTTGGTTCACTACATGTTGTTGTGGTTGTCCCATGTTTTGCATATTAGTGTTGGGACCTTGTTGTTGGTTATTCCATGATGTCTCATACATGTTGGGTCCCATTGTGTTGACATTTTGTGGCAGCATGTTTTTATTTTTCAAGAGGTTTGGGTTCTCTTGAGTATGTTGGGCTACCACTTCTTGTTCAATTGGGGATAGATCTCTATGCAATGGATTCTCCACATTTTGGGGAAAATATTGGTTATTGATATGTGTGTTTGAGAACAATGGTGGTATCTTGGGATCTACCATTTTTTTAGGTATTTGTCATACCACTGATTGGTCTCCCAAAGGAATGAGGTTGGGATCCTTAAGAACTTCAACATTAAATTCTATGGGAAACTTGGCTACACTTTGTGCTAGCTTGATAAAATATGTGTTAGGATCCTTCCCAATCATCTTGTCCATAAGCTTCTACGTTTTTGGATCTTGGGAGCACTTTAAAAGTACTTCATCAGTGATTTATTCATCACTATCATACTCCTCTATGATCATGTCTATAGTATTAGGAGGTTGATCTTATTGCCTAGCAAATCTGTCTTGATGTTGAAGGCGTATGTCATCATCACTAGGTGGCTAACTTGTTGTGCTTTAAACATTGGATGTTCTTTGGGAATTGAGTATGTCCTAGGATCATAACCCCATGATTGAGTTTCCCCATTGGTGGTGTTGGTATTTGGTATACTAACACTATTTTTTTTGGCTTCCATCTTTTTGTGTTGTGATCTCATTGTAGTCATAAACGAACTCAAGAGACCTTGGTAAGTTTGAGACAACTTATGGAAATGGAATAACGTTGTGTTTTGAGATTTGGTTTGATAAAATGGTGTACAAAGGGGATGTGTGTATACCTTTTGGACAAAGGTTTTTGGTTGTTTGCTATGGGTTGGTGTTGTGATATGTGGACAATCAAGCTTGATGTTGGATGGTAGTATTTTGCTACTCAACCCTATGATAAAGAGATGAGCCAATTTTGGGTGCTATTGGATAAATAAATCTATGATGTTTGGTGTTTGATTTAATGCTAGTTTCAAACACAATAGTTTATAGATTGAAATTGATGTTTTTTTGTGTTTTAGAGGATATGGTGCTTGATTTACTTGAACTAGCTATGAGGTTGCAAGTAAAGGTTACTCTAAAAACAATAGAAAGATAATGGTTTGATTTCTTGTGTTTAATTTGTATCCAAGACTAGGTTGATGTTTGGTTGTTGATATGCTGATGTTGAAGGATGTTGCTAAGCTATGGTGCAAATTTTTGTGTCCAAAAGATGGTAGTTACAAACCCTATGTAAACCAAGTGAAGGATGGTGATGTTGGATTTTGACTAATAGGTCCAATGATGTTCTATGATAGCTTAATGGATTTTTGAGACCAATATCATTGTTTTGTAAAAATTGAGGCAAGCCTACAAGTAGGACGATAGTACCAAGATTTTAGGACAATAGCGGTAAGATTTTAGAACAATAACAGTTTTGTTTTAAGAAAAATGCAGCAAAGTTTTCAAAAGTGACTCTATTTTGATAGTGGCTGTCATGAACCAATGATAGCAATAGCAACTAAATAAAAAAAAGTGAGTAGATTCTAGATCGACTTTGTTAATGCTTTCAGACAATAGTGACAAAACTTGACAATAACAATCATATTTTAGTATTGCTCAGTTTTGTGACTAATTTTTGAATTGTTCACAAGTTTGACTAAATTTGATATGATGTTTTGGTGATCTATTTTGATGGAAAGTGATGCATACAATAGACAATTTAAGATCCAATGATATAGCCTAAAGATTATTAGTCAATACATCCTAAGGAATAAAGGTACGCTCTTCTCTATAGGCTTACCTCACTCCTGAAGGATTTATTTTAAATCAAATCTATATAGGGAACAAATAGGATATATCAAGGAAATGTATCATCTTTATACTCCAATCCAAAGAGGATTAACTCTTAAGCCTTATTCCTCAACTGTAAATCTAACTTGGTAAGTAACTTTTGCGATGATGCTATTCCCATGCACTACTTTGAAGAACATTTTGGAAAACAAGGATTTGCTTCTAAAACAAAAGGTGTTTAATGACAACCATGAACATTGGATGCATGCATCATACATAAGCTACTTAATGCTTTAGCCACCCTATACAACCCATTAAGCTCATACGAGGGCACATGAACATCATGGAATTCCCACCTAGATTTAAGTTACTTTCTTTCAATTTTTCAGACTTTATATAGCTTGTCGATAAACATGTTTTAGGGGTCTCTTATGATTTATCCATTGCAATATGTGTCTCATAGACACCTTCCCTTATCTAAAAAGAGGGTGACCACAAAAAATGCAAAAATCCTAAAGTATTTCTCGTCACCTAGGATCGCCAAAAGATGTAGGGGGAGAGGATACACACTTGGCTTGCCAGTCATGGTGGACAGAGTAGACAATTTATTGCAGTTCGATTTTAAGCCCAAAATGAGGTGTTTAAAGATATGAATTTGTGTTATAAATGTACCAATTTTAAATATTTGAGACTTCAAACACAAAATACCATAAACCAGTAGAAAGTGAAGTCATTTTTAGAGCAACAAATATAAATGCTCAAGTTGGGTTGTTCAATTTTAGTGCACCAAGAGAAAGTGAATTCATTTTTAAAGCACCAAATGTAAATGTTCAAATTGGGTTGTTCAATTTTAGTGCACCAAGAGAAAGTGAATTCACTTTTAAAGCACCAAATGTAAATGTTCAAGTTGTGTTGTTCAGTTTTAGTGCACCAAAGGAAGATGAATTCATTTTAAAAGCACCAAATGTAAATGTTCAAGTTGTCTTGTTTAGTTTTAATGCACCAAAGGAAAGTGAATTCATTTTAAAAAAACCAAATGTAAATGTTCAAGTTGTGTTGTTCAATTTTAGTGCACCAAGAGAAGATGAATTCATTTTAAGGCACCAAATAGAAATTGTGAAAGCTAATCCTCTAATGACCAAAATTTGTAAAAAAAGATATTAGTAACAAGAAAAACCTTATTCTACTTAAATAAACTTGCAAAAACTTGAAAAGAAAAAAGAAAAAAGATTGATAATTTTTTTACCCTTCTTTTTACCCTTCTTGAACAATTATTGTGACAATTTCAAGTAGCAACAACTTTCTCAAATCATCAAATTTGAAATTGTCAATTGTTCTGGAAAGATAAAATGAAGATCTACAAAACCCAAAAACCTCTTTCTAAAATTCAATATGTAGAATTTTTTAGAGATGAATGAAACACATGAATTTTTAAAGGTTAACAATAGAAATTTAAAAAAAACACAGCTAACTTAAATTGTGATTTTTTAAATTTTTTTATGAAATTAAAAATCGTAAAAAGCTACAGAAAGCTAAGAGTGAGGTCTACAAAACCCAAAAATGGTTTCTACAAAATTCCACATGTCCGTTTTTTATGATTATAATAATATGACAAGTTTTAATCGAATTCTTGGTTGTAACTTGCAAAATTCTTAAAAAATCACTCAAAAGATTAACCGGGCATGCCAAAATGTGTAAGAGGGAATTGGATCAATGAAATTACAACAATTAAAACAAATTAATTGAAATCAAAACAAGATAAATCCCAACCTACTCATAAAATGTGATTGCAAAGCAATGAATTCGTCGAGCAATGTTAGCATGAATGAGAACATAAACGAATTCAAAGACTACAATTTTACCATCCCATGTCGGAGTATATTCGTATCGATAATGGACGTTGGATTTCTTGATCAATATGAAGCCTCCATGTGCAAAAGCTTGATAAATTATGATAATGGTGGTCTATAATGCAAGAATGTGCTCAATGTGCTTTAATGGTCAATTTGACATGACCTCTCCACAAATTCTCCAGATTATTTGATCATTTTTTAGAAGGAAGAAGGTTGTTTTATATATTTTCAATTTTTAGATGAACAATCAGGATTCAACAATGAAAGATCACGATCAACGATTGAGAAACGTTGAGAGGAAATAGATTGATCATTTAACTCCTCTTATTGATCCAATTAAGGGATTTAATTGGAAAATCAATGGGATTAGATTGAATGGTTAGTGGGATTGAAGAAGTTATATTTTGAGTGATTAGTGGGATTGAGAAATCAATTGACATGATTTATTCAATCATGATATGTGAGGATGTTTTAATCAATTTAATAATTAATTAATGTTTGAGAGGAACATGCAAGTTGTATTTGACTTTAATAAATAAAGGTATATTTATTTATTGATCATGTTGAGTGATTTTTGGGGAAATTGAATAATTGATTTAATTATTCAAATTTTGGAGAAGAGAAAATAGCTTAATTAAATAATTAATGATAACTATTTAATTGATTTAGAAGAATAAGTAATGTTAGTGACATAATTAAATAACTTGTGCTTATTTAATTAATCAAGATATATAAGGTTAAATTAGGACATTTATTAAATAAATGAGATTTATTTAACTAGTCAGAAATGATGATTGAGGACGAATTAATTAAATGATGTTAAATCACTTAATTAATAGATGATTATAAAATTTGATAATAACTAAATAATAATGTATTATTTAATCATTTAGAGAAGAAGGGTGAAAGTTAGTTAAATAGTGTTGTTTTCCAATTAGGACAATTTAGGGTATCTACAAGAGGATATTGGACACTACCATATATTTCTTCTTCTAGATAACTAATGTCAAAATTTTGTCTATTATAATGTTTACCCACATTCTTCCAATCAAGAAGCATACTTGTTATTTTTAATTCAACCTCTTTTTGTTCAATGATGGTCATCTATTTATGTGCCTCCTCTTTGAGCTAATCTAATAATTTATCTAGTTCATCATTTTGATCATATAAAATATTGGGAGAAGGAGAAGAGTGGTAGATAGTGTATGCAATAAAATATATATCCTTATCTCTTCTACCAACAATCATATCATTTCTTTCTTCATAATCAGTCCTAGAGATTTGTCTATGTTTCCTAATTATGATGCTACTTGAATCCTCAGAATTTTATAGGTTTTTATTTTTTAAATTCATACACAATATTTCTACTTAAAGAGATAACTTCTAAGATTGGATAGGTAGGTTTGAATGACTTACCATTACTATGAGCTTCCTATGATGGGTGCCTTTATGTAATGGTGGAAGCTTCAATCTCTCCTCACTGGTATTTAGGTTTCCTTCTTCTCTCCATCACAAAATATTTTGGTATGATTATTATTTTTGGTTTGATTGAAATAGAGTCACCACTCTTCACTTGGAAGAGGCAAAATATTTTTTTAGTGGCTAATACTTCAAATACCAGACAAGAATACTTCCCTATTTCGAGTTAAATATGTTTTCAAGATTAAAAAAAAAAGTAAATTTGAGTTGCGAGTCACAAATCCCTAAGGTATAATAATATTTCAGGTGCCAAGGGTGTCAAAACTAGGAAAATCACCAAAAATCTATCATCAAATTGGGTAGCTAAGGAACAATGGTTGAGGTGGGTAATACCTTCACTTCTAGTTTTACAAGACCAAAAGGGGTTTTATTGAGGTGATGGATGATGCTTAAGAACCTAAATATTGGCTTACAACAAACTATACCCACTGCACAATGTATCCCAATATTGGTGTCACTATATACCTATTTACTAGTTTGGAGATGTAAGGGTGAGCACCTAATTAATAAATAATTTTCCATATACTTTTCAATAGATGAGTTTTATGATAACCCCTTAGATTATATAGACATTCAAATATGGCAAATAGTAGACCAATGCCTTTATCTAGTTGGGCAATAGAGTCTCTATGTTCACACAGAACATGTAACAACTGAAACCAAGGTGATGCATCAATCAATACACCACAAAGGACTAGGTTTTCTAGAATGCACAAGTAAGTTGGGATCTACATATATGTTCAAAAAAACCACAAATAATTGCAAAATATTAAATGAGTCTACTTATTAATATAAAAGCATGCACATACATTTCTTTTATTGTTCTGAGAAGATATATTGCAAAAAAATTACAAGAATTTTATAATCATAGGGCTAGCTAATTAATTATAAATACATATAGAAATGAACACTATGCACATGGAGACACTTAATCAAGGTATAATTTGACTTTAATCATTTTATCTACAAAGGTTACAAGTGTTATTACAAATTTTGGGATGAACCTAGATCATTACAGTAGAAAAATTTCTATATCCAGAGCTAGAAACCTTGAATCCTCTAGTTCTACTATGCAAGTTCTTCTCTTCTTCTATGCTCCTCTCTCCTAAAAATGATATCCTCTTCTCAAACTAGATGCAAAGGTAGATGTACCAAAGAAAATGAAGTCTACAAATTTTTAGAGGGTCATCCCAAAATAGGAAACCTTAGTTGTAGCCTCATCCAATGTCTAGGTGAAATATGTCATCTATAGATTTGATTTGATAGAAAAGAAGTGTAAAAGAACATTCCTTGGCCCATGCCATGGATTTGCATTGAATGACCTATGTGGTGGAGTACAAGGAACAACATAATCACCATGAAATCATGTCTTGGAAATGATATCATTAGAGAAAGGTATTTATAGATAATTATGAAGTATGTGTTCCATATAACGTCTTAGATCTAGACCAAAATACAATAAATGTCATTAGGAAAAGCACCAATATTGAGTTAGGGAAGTTATAGAAGTGGTTGAGCTTTAATGGAGGTAGTTGAAACTTATTTTCATCAATTTTTTCTTGTTGCAGAATTTTGACCCCCATGTGGATGTGGAAAACTGACTTGGATTAGGAAGTGGTGTGAAATAACAAGCACATGAGACAAATCATGCCTTCATCAAGCGGATAAAACAACTCAAAAATCCCTCATGGAAAATCAACATGCATTTAAATGTGGGAAATTGGTCTCCATTGAGACAAATCCAAATACCACCACAAACTTTGCATGGTCTAGATGACACTCAAATCTCCATAAAGCCTTATATATGGGAGAAAACCAACCAAGTGCACCATGCAAGAAATTACAAGTGAACCCACCAATTGAACCAAATTTTGATTTAGATGAAAAATTCTATAGATGATGTAAGAAAATTGGGGTGAGATGGACTAGGGAGCTTTGAATATGGTGAGATTATCATGATGTAAGCATGGTGGAGCATGACACTAGGGAGATCCCACAATACTGGTTTACAATTTTTGGCCAAACTGGTCATTGAACTGAATTTTTTTAATTAAATCTTCACTTTTGGGAACCTATAATTGCTAAACCATGAGGAATTTGAAGATGATGTGAACTAGTGATTTGTGAAATTTTGTCTATAGATTATAAATATATATTTTGAAAAAAAATTAAACTAGTTTTTATCAATAAACACCAATTTTAAGGAGTGATGCTCATAGTAAACAACATAACTTTTTTTCTATGAAGGATAAAATTCTATTTTTTTGGAATTTAGATTTGTAACTAAGATATCTAACAAGTTCATTTGGTTTCATAGTGTTTTATTGAATTATTTTTCCTTAATCAAGTTTCAAAGTCAAACCAATTACAATTCAGACATAAGCGGACCATAAAAAACATAACTTTTTTTGGTATGTATCAATTTTTTTTTTTACTGGATCAAGGACATCAATACCTAGCCTGAACATATTTTTTAGAATTTTATTTTGATAATATACTATTTTTCCACATGTGCAGAACAAAGAGCTTGATTTTCAGTGAAAAACCTATGTTTAATCAAAATATAAAAAAATACATAATAAAATCAAAACATATTAAAATTATATTCAATGGATAGCTTGTTCTGAGGACTACCATCATCCAGCTGGGTCTGTGAAGTCTCTATTGGAATGTGTTGAGATGATGTTGATTGCTTGTTATGATTAATGGTTTTCATTGATGTCAACATATCTTGGTTGTTTGACCGAATTTTTGTTTTTGTGCCTTGGTGATCCAGATTGGCTTGGTTCTAGATGTCGTGTTGTAAAGATCTATTTTGGGTTGTATCTATCTTGATCCCATTCCTCTTGTAACACAATAAGATACATTCTTTTGGGTCCGGACCAAATGGCAGTTGGTTAACATGCTTTGGCACATGGTTTGCATTGTAATGTGTATATCTTATTCTTTGGTTCCAAATATCATGTAGCATGTTGATTTGAGTGAGGAAGCTATGTTTGGTCCACACTTCATTCCTCTCCACAATAGGAATGTTTTTATGGTGACTTATTTGAAATTGTGTTTGGCCAACTTAGGAATTATGAAATTGTGTTTGGCCGACTTGAGAGATTATGAAGACTTGGAATGGTATAAGTATAAGATTGTTTTGCTCGATGAAAGCAAGTGTGATGAATGCGAATCTGAATATCTAGACATTGCAAGTGTGTGAAAGTGTATGAATGGAAGAAACAGACAAATAGATTCTATTCGAGGTTGTTGGTGACAGTTCTTTCAACAGTGGATTCCCTTTCATCATTCTTTTGTTGGCAGTGAGCCATTTTATGTAGGTGGTAAGCCTTTATCTATTGACAGGGAACCATTTTCTATAGGCAGTGAGCCTTTCTCTTTTGGAAGTGAGCCCTTTTTGTATCTTTGGCTATAATAGCTAGGTAGTGAGCCCAACTGGAAGTGAGCCACCTTGCAGTGAGCAACTTGACAATGAGCCTTTGTAAAAATCACCTTAACCGTTGTCACCTTAACTGGTGCTTTATAATTGAGAATTGTTATTCTCTATGGTTTTTCCCTTCTTGGGTTTCCACATAAATTCTGGTGTTCTTTGTGCATGGTGTTGTGTGCTTTCATGTTCATTAATATTTGTTTGATTTAAGTTTGCTCATGATAAATTAAAGTGAAGAAAATTGTTCTATAATAACTGATTCACCCCTCCTCAATTATTTGGATTGTTCAACAATTGGTATTAGAGCTTTGGTTCCTTGAAGAAGAGCTTAACCACTTGGGGTGGATCCGATGGTGCATAAACTGACAATTCTTGTATTTGATTGATCCGACTATAGTTTCTAGAAAGTGCAGATGAGAGGTTACCTGATTTCTATAGGTTACAAGACTTGGAAAGCTATTGAGACAAAATATGTTGAACCATCAAAATGTGTTTCTACTATAGATGATATTTCAGCTTATGAAGATAATGAAAAGGTGAGGTATGCAATCTTTAGTGGTTTTTCTAAGATTGAGTTAACGAAAGTTATTTCATTGTGCACTACTTATGAAGTTTGGGAAAAGTTGAAAGAAATCTCTAAAGGAAATGTTAGAGTCAAATTATCAAAGAAGTTGAAAGCTAAGCATAGATATGAGAACGTGAGGAAGGAAGAAGGTGAGGATATAGTGAGTTACTTTCAAAGGGTTGACAGTGCAATAAATGAAGTCAAAAATCAAGGAGGAACTCTGATAGATGAAGATGTAATGGAGATGATTTTGATGACCCTGTTGGAGAGCTATAGTGACAAGATCTTAGCCATTGAGGAAGTTTATGATCCAAATAAATTCACTAGAGAGCAACTATTTGGCATCTTGATCACATTTGAAATGAGGAAATTTGGAAAGGAAAAGGAGAAATATGAAACAACTTTCAAATTCACAAAGTCAAAAGATGATCTAGATAGTGAAAGTTCAGAGGAGTTGGAAGCAAATTTCACAAGGAAACTAAAGAAAGGTATTGGCAAGTACAAAGGTATGTTACCTCTTAAATGCTTTAGATGTGGAAATATTGGTCATTTAGCAACTAAGTTTCCAGAGAAAGGAACAAGGAAAAAGTCTAAGAAGATCAATAAGAAGGCCTACTATGTCAATGAGAATGTCGAAATTTCAAATGATGAATTAGATCATGAGGATTGTTTTTTTCTAGTTGAAAAGGATGAACCTAGATTTGTTATCTCTAATATCTGTCTGGAATCTAATGATAGCATTGGAGCCACATTGTTTGTTAAAAGAAACAAAGATGAATGGTTGATTGATAGTGGATGTTTGAATCATATGACTGGTGACAAAAGTAAGTTTGTGAAGCTTGAGAAATATGATGGAGTTTCTATAAGATTTGGTGATGAGAAAACAACACAGATTGTTGGAATTGGTTCTATTACCTTTGATGGAAAAAATAACACTCACAATGTTTACTATGTGAAGTGATTATATCATAATCTTCTGAGTGTTGGAAAGATGTGCAAAAATGGCTATAATGTGGCTTTTTAGGATGATGGTTGTGAGATCTGAAAGAGATCCAAAACTATTATTGCAGCTAGAAAAAGAACTAGTGGGAATATGTATCAGTTGGAAGGAGCTACAAAAAGATGCTTAGTATCTTAGTCCAATGACAGTTGGCTTTGGCACTGGAGGATGTGTCACATCAACTTCGACAATTTGGTAAGGATAAGTTCATCAAGAGCAATTAGAGATTTTCCAAGACTGACCAAACCAGAAAATACTATTTGAAAAGGATCTCAAGAAGGAAAGAAGGCCAGAGAAACATTTTGAAGAAAAGAAGAATCATCTGCTAGATTGTTGGACCTTGTACACACTGATCTATGTGGTCCAACCAAAAGAAGAAGCTTTCAAGGTGAGAGGTATTTCATGCTTTTAATAGATTATTATTCTAGATTTACTTGGGTTGCATTTTTGAGAGAAAAATTAGAGGCGTTGGAAAAGTTCAAGATTTTCAAGGAAAGATTGGTTTGCAAAGGCTACACTCAGATTGAAGGTATTGATGTTGAAGAAACATATGCCCCTATTTCCTGGATGGAAGCAATCCAGATTTTCTTAGATTTTTTAGTTTTCAAGGATTTCAAAGTTTATCAAATGGATGTAAAATCTGCATTCTTGAATGGAGAACTGAAGGAAGAAGTTTACATTGAGCAACTGGAAGGATTCAAGTTTGGAAGTAACCCGGATGTTGTTTGTAGGTTGAAGAAAGCTTTATATGGTTTGAAGCAGACACCTAGAGCCTAGTATGGAAAATTAGACAAGTACTCGATTGGACAAGGATTTCAAAAGGGATCTATTGACAGTTACTTGTACTATACAACTCACTCAGATCAAATTTTGTTTGTTGTGGTTTATGTTGATGACATAAATTTTTAGAGGAAATGGTGATGTGTGCAGAAAATTTGCAGATAAAATGTAGAAGGAATTCAAGATTTCTATGATAGGTGAGTTAAATTTCTTCCTTGTACTACAAGTAAACCAGAACAGCAAAGGAATGTTCATATCTTAGTGCAAGTACACCAAAGATTTTTTGAAGAAGTTTGGATTGGAGAACTCTAAACCGGTTTGTACACCTATTGTTACCAGATGCAAGTTTACAAAAGAAGATGAATCACCTAAAGTTGATGCAAGCATGTATAGATCAATGATTGGAGGATTGTTATATTTGACTACCACTAGACCAAACATTATGTATGTTGTTTTTTTAGCAGCCAAATTTCAACAAGAACCGAAGGAATCTCATGTTACAATAAAAAGGATCTTCAGATATTTGAAGGGTACAAAAGATTTTGGGTTGTGGTATCCAAAGGACTCAAATCTCACTTTGATAGGCTATACTGATGTTGATTGGGCCGAAGTGTTGATATTAGGTGGAGTATTCTTTCAAAAGGATTCATTGATGATAGAATCACTTGCAAAAAATTTCATGTCTTTCAAAGGGAGTGTTCTTTCAAAAGGGTTCCTTGATGACTTGATGTCTTATGAAAAGGATTCCCTGATGAAAGAACTCCTTTATGAAAATATCTTTCAAAAGGATTCCATGATAAAGAACCCCTTTATGAGAATATCTTTCGAAATGATTCCTTGGTGTCTTATGTATGATATTTGATGTCTTGTATCTTGATGTCTTATATCTTGGCATCTAGGTTGGGGGCAACTTGAATGGACCTATCTTTTTTGTGTCTATCTTGCAACACAATTTTGAGCAGTCATAGGCCTACATGCTTTTCATATGGAATCTATCCATGCTAGCCATACCTATCAACAATGTCTTATATTTGATCAGATTGTGTCTTATGAAAATTTTATGGTGTATTATTTTTCACTTTTTTGCCTAACATGTTTGTCTAGAGCTAACATGTTTGTGGGGAGATTGCAACTAGCTTTGCAAGATCGAAGACCCATGTGTCCTCTTCACATTCTAGTGGAGTTTCCCCCTTCATCTCAGGTGTACCAAATCAAAGGACTGCTTCCTCTCCATTTTTATTATATTCTCTTCAATCTCTTTCTACTTTAGCTCACACATGATTTGACACATATGCTCACTATAGTAGGGGAAAAATTTATGGAATAAAATTGCACCCTACTGCAATTTACCATAACATACTGTTACTTTAGCCTTATAAAATTGATAATGCTAAAACCCGTCATCATAGACCCCTTGTCTTTTCTATATTTTGTCATTTTTTATTGGTGGAGGGAATTTTGACTAGGATGATTTTCACACCATGCAAATGTCTGCACACTATGTGAAAGTCCCTAATAGATTTCTAGGTCAGTGGGCGTTGGGACATTACATTTCATGTCACCTGTGAAATGTAATGCTCCCTATGACTGTAGACCTGCATGAAAAATGTCTCTTTTGCCTCCAAAGCCTCATTTTGAACTCACTTTATCATTCTTTTTACTCTCTCTCACATTCTAACATTCATTCTTGCAACTTCTCACTTTACTCTATCAATTATCCCATTCCATTCTTACTTCCATTCTCTCTACACCATTTTCTTGCAAGTTTCAAGTTTTGCATCACTCTTGCACTACCATCTTGCACTCGTGAAGCTCTCGTCCTTCCTCTCGACTTCTTCAAGCTTGTAGAAGGGAGCGTAACCCTTTGTTATCTTATTGCATTATCAATATTATAGTTATTATATTATTGTCTTTGCTTTTTATACATCTTGTTTATTTCTTTCTTTATCATCTTTTCTACATTGTGGTCTATTTGGTTGTCCATGGAGGTGGAAACACCAAAGTAGGCATTTTATTGAGGAAAACACCAAAACACAACTCCAACATTTTCTCATCTTTGTGTGTGTAGGTACCTTGTTCATGTGGAGCTTGTGGGAGGCTTGACCAACCATGAGTTGGATTTCTACTACCCTTCACTTGTATTTTTGTCCATGTTAATTTATCTCATTTATAGTATTCTTCTTGTTGTATTAGTTATCTTTTTATGCATATTTAGCATTATATTATCTCCTGTTAAACTGGTGGATTCCAACATTTGGGTTGTTAGTAAACCCTAAGTGTTTCAAATTATAGACTCTACTCTTTGTCCATACAAGACGTCAGTGAGTCCCTGAAACGACAATGCATTGTGTTGTCATCCATCTCCCACACTGTCATCCTTTGGCCAAGAGGCAGTTAGTATATTACCCAAGACCTTTGTGGTCTATTCATCTGATTCTTGAAGTCCTCCATCTTGAAAACCTAGAAACATAGATTAGCTTTTCCTTTGTTTTTCGTTCCATCTTTTAACCCTTGTCATTGAGGTGATTGAGGGTGATTCACTCCCTTTAGACCATTTTTGTCGTGGGACTTGGGAGTAGTGAATCCCATGCCCCACAAGATATAACAAATCATTATTTGTAACTCAATTACGTAGAAGGTATGTTTGTTTGTTGTTTCATCTTGTGTCTCATGTTTATTCACAATTCCAACAATTTTTATCTAAGGGGATTCCAAACCATTTTCTCCATTTAATATAATGACTTAGTGAGAATTACTTCAAAAGTAATGTTGGCCTCCTTTTACAAATTTTAATGTTGTGTAATTTTAATCTTTGGAAAGGTCAACCATAATAGTAGGTACAATTTTGTGTTGAAAAGAGTAATTTCCTGTCTTAACTTGAGATTAAGCCTTAATTAACTAGTTCAATGATAATCATAAAATGTCATTGTCATCCATTACTTAGCTCAATCTCACAATATTATGTAGAGAAATCCAATTCAAGGAGGCATTGCACATATACCCATTATTTATTTTTATAAATTTCTCATCAACATGAGCTTGCTTATTACACAACAATTAGTTCTAATTCTATTTTATTTATATTACAAATTTAGTTTTGGTTATCAAGTAAGGAAATAGGGTTCATGACTTGATTTTATATTTGATCATGTATATATCTAAAGAAAATAAACGTGCTTTGATAGGATAAGGTGGCATCTTTACTTGGTGCTAGTCCTTATAAATTGTTCGACAACCATCTATATATATTTATGAAAAACTAATCTAACTTCTAAATCACATACACATAAATACAAAATAGTTCATCACTCACACACACACACAATTATGTATCCTATGCACCTATACTAAACCCTTGCACAATCAATGAACAAATTTACTATTTTTCCTACATATCCATTCCTAGCTCTTTTTACTTGTCCTCTTCACATGCATACCATCGTGCATACACTATAAGCCCTATCAATTTCAACTTTGCATGGATCATGCTTTGTCTTTTATGAGTGTCACATATCATTGTACTTGTCTAAGCCATGGACTCTTTCAAGGAGAATAAAAATTAAGATTTATCTATCTCAAATGCGAACTTTAATTATCAAGATCAATATTTACCTTCTTTAATGCCAATGAAAATACTCAACACTTTACCTTCCTCTAGTGCCAATGGGACTATGGATAAGATTAACAGTAGCATAGAAAAATCCCAAGGAGAGGTGTTAATAGACCTGTCATGTCATCTTCCATGTTGTTGTCAGAGGCCTTTGTTCCATCTTTTCCAATAGTGTTGTGAATTAAATAAAATAAGCAGCAAGCCATGCAAGAACTGTGTATTTTAAAGTTGGAGATGAATTCCATGTGAGGATATTGTCACGCCAACCAACTTGACAGAGTGCAAAGCTCAAACTAACCTCTCCTTTACTTATTTTTCACCTAATATTTACTTGGAACCCTGATTATCTTGATATGCATCAACTTTGGCACTCCACATTATAATTTTAAAAATATCTTTGTATAAACTTTTCTACAAAGTTTTAGTGTCGGAAGGAAAAAGATAGTTAACAAACAAGGGAATTTGGGAAGAATGGATGAAGATCAACATCATAAATTTTGAGGAGGATTAATAATGTCACAAATATGAATCATATTCTAATACAATATATTTTGAAATATTATAAATGATTTATATTCTAAATATGGACATTATTTCTTTAATACTTGCACATAAATGGACCAATTTACTAGTTTTTTTGTATTGATTTCCTTACACATATCCATTATAATCTTATGTACTTGTCCTCCTCACATGTATGTCATTGGATATCCATCACATACCTTGTGAATGCTATGTACTTGTCCTCTTCACATGAATGTCATCACATACGTATCACATTACTTGTGAACCCTATGTACTTGTCCTCCTCACATGCATGCCATCAGATATCCATCAAATACCTTGTGAGCCCTATATATTTGTCCTCTCGTATGTCATCACATATCCATGACATACCTTGTGAGCCCTATGTAATTTTCCTCATTATCCCATATCCACCATATACCTTATAGACCCTATCAATATTTAAACTTTGAACGGATCATGCTCATATGATTGTCACATATCATCATACAATATTTAAACTTTGAATGTATCATACTCTCTCTTTTATGATTGCCACATATCATCATGCAATATTTCAAATTTGCATGGATCATTCTCCCTCTTTTATGGTTGCCACATATCATCATCCTTATCTAAGCCAAGACTCTTTCAAGAGCAACAAAAATCAAGATTTATCTATTCTATCTCGAATGTCAACCTTAATGATCAAGATCAAGATTTACCTTCTTTTAATGCCAATAGAAATACTCAAACTTTACCTTCCTCTAATGCCAATGGGACTATGGTTAAAATATGATATCAACATAGAAAAATCCCAAGGAGAGAAGTGTTAACAGATTAGTTATGTTGTGTCCTCCAATAGAGATGTGAATAAGTGGCAAGACATGCAAGAATTCTTGAAATGAGTTCCACGCCGACCACTTTGACAAATTGCAAAGGTTGGCAATGCGGATTTTTTTGTATGGTTATATGCGTCAAAAGTGAGAAATTTATGTATTCCAACGGTTTTGATGCCCGGGCCCCTTGGATCTTGGGTAGGTGGCTTACTTTTCACCTAATCTTCAGTTTACAACCTCATATGTCATACTCTGATATCTTGATATCCATCAAATTTGGCACTCCTCATTTCAATTTTAAAAGTCTCTTTGTATAAGTTTTTTCTACAAAGTTTTAGTGTTTCCTTTTTTTAAAACTTGGAAGGAAAGAGATAGCTAACGAACAAGGGAGCTTGGGAAGAATGGATGAGGACCAACATCACAAATTTTGGAAGGGTAGCCAATTTTTCCTATCAAATTATGTCAAACATGAATCACATTCTAATATAAAATATTTTGAAATATCAAGAATGATTTATATTTTATATATGAGCATTATTTAGACTTTATCAAGAACTCATTTTGACTATTTAATGAAATCTTCTTTTTATAAGCTTTGCCAAAGTAGATTTGTTGAATTTCCTATTTTTTTTTTGAATATTATCTAAATAATTTTATTAAATCTTACTTTGTATAATATATGTGGCATAAGCAAATATTTGATTTTCTTAATTTTTTTAGGTTAATATCTGTAAATAGGAATAATGTCATGTAATCCAAGGATTCAATAATAGATGAAGATCAAATCAATAATATGAAATCCAATGAGAGTAATCGAAGAGAACATAAATCAAATCAAATTAATCTAACTTACATTAGCTCACCCAAAAACACCTAGCCTTACTCCATTGTCAAAAGTATAAGAATTATGGTGTTTTGTATGGTATGTAGATTGCTCATAAACATAACATAACCTTGTTGTGCAAAAGCAAGATGAATTGAGTATAGTGTAGTTGTTGAATCAAGAAGACTAGATGTGAATTCGAGGAGGAGGATGAATGATCAAAGATGTTTGGTTTATAGGTTTTCAGGATATGAGATCAACGGTGTGAGATGTAAGATCAGGTTGACGGTTGAGGATGGATGAGAGATCAAGAAGTTGTGCATGAGCTTGCATGAAAAGATGAAGTGAAGTGAATTGAAGTTCATTCCATGTTTTTAGAAAAAGAATACTAAACTTAGTGTACTTTCTATATTTAGATTTTTGGAAGAATAAAGAAAGGACACACTTTGATTAATAAATAAATAAAATAAATATTTTATTTATTTTTGGGGAATGTGCAACTAAATAAATTAAATAATTTATTTGATCTTGGAGGAATAATTAGCTAATTAAATAATTAAGAAATTATTTAATTATGAGGATAATAAAGAATACATGATTCTTTAATTAAATAATTAAAAATTATTTAATCATGTGGACAAGAAAGAAATGTGTGATAATTAATTAAATAATTAAATAATTATTTAATTATGTGGATAAGAGGAATAATTCAAATTAATTAAATAATAATAAAATATTTTAAAAAAATTGTAATGGAGTGCTCATGGCAACCTAATGACTATTTTATTGATAGTGACAGGCACAGGCCCACTCATGGTAGACTCTAACATGGCCCTTGAGGTAATGGTTGGCATTCTGCATAGTAGCATGGGCCCTATCCACATAAGCAACATGTAGGGCATGGCAACCCCGTTGTCAAGCATAGATTCACAAAACCAAATTGGTTGCCATTTCGTTCCCATAAACATTTGGTGTGAGAAAAGCAACCGATCTTCGATATCTGTGAAGATGTTAGGAACAGTAACATGCAAATAGAAGATCAAATATTTATGAGAAAATCACTTCATGAATGTAATCCAGCATTTTAAAATCATTTTTATAAGGAATCTGAAGCAGATCTTAGATCTTATAAGCAAGGTGAAGTTGCTTCTCATGTTGGTATAGATGTGTGGGGTGCTCCCTTCAATCCAATGTTATCAGGGAAAGATGGAAATGGGAAAACACAAGGGGACTCTCAGGTGGATAAAGAGAAGCAAGAAAAGGGGGAAGTTGAAAAGAGTATACTTCAAAATAAAATTGGGAATAAATCAGGGTAGATTCATAAGCCACCATTGCATGCAACCAAAGAAATGCGAGCAAATGGGTTTGTTGGGTCTGTTTAGAATAAGGAAGAGGCACAAAGAGGGTTTGTTCAAAGGAAGGAGGAGAATTAGATAGGGTGAGCCCATGGAGAAGATTCTTTTCAAACTAAAAACCAAAATGATAGACAAGGGGAACATAATAACGGTTTTAATGGTAGAATGGAAAATTGACAAAAGTAGAGAAGGAGAAAGAAAGCTTCGAAAAACAAAAGGGAGAAGGTAGCTAACAATAAGAATGTGCTTTATAATGGAGAAAAAAGGAGTCTTCAAATGGAGGGATGGTAAAAAAAAAGAGTAGGGTTGAATCATTTGCGAAAAGATCATCAATAGTTGCCTAAGCAATGTGTGGACATTTCATTTCTTGATGATCTTTTGGAGCCCCAGATTCAAGATCTTCATCATAGAGCTTTAGTGGGTAAGTTTTGAAGCTTTCATTGGAATTAAATACTTTGCAGGACTTATTGTTTGCTGAATGGGAAGGGGTTAGCAAGGTTTTCTATCTTGATAAAACTAGAGGCATTTTTGTTGTGCTTTTCTTAGAAAAATCATATAGAGATACAATTTTTAGGGTAAAATCTTGGGTATTTCAAGGTTCAAGTTTATTTTTACAACCTTGGCACCCAAATTTTAAGTTGCAAGATTTAGTAATTAAATTTGTTCCTATATGGATTCAATTGAAAGATCTTGCATTGGAATATAGGGAGTTGAAATTAATAGAAATAATGGCAAATCATATTGGAATTTTTCTTTGCCATGATAAGGACTTTTTTAAAAAACCCATCAAAACCAGTTAGGTTTTGTGCTCTGTTGGATGCAAAAAAGGACTTTCCTTCCCAAATTTATCTTGTTTCAAAATATGGAAAGTGGATTCAGAATGTGATTGTTGAGAATGCAGAGAATGTGTGTGGTAAATGCCATGATTTGGGACATAATACTAGAGATTGTCAAGAATTGGGTGGATCTAAAGTAGATTGTTAAGAAATAGAGAGTACTGAAATGTCATGTCTTCAAATAGTGGCCTATAACCAAAATGGTAAATCTGTAGAAGAGCATGCATCTTTAGGGCCTCAATATTACACATCTTTTGAGTCAAAAGTAGTCCTGGACAATATAGTTCAAAAGGGTAGGCTTTATGCAAGAAGTGAAATGATCAAATCTCCTGCCTTGATTCTAAAAGGGCAATATTTTTTGGAATTTTTTTTTTCAAAGACACTTCATTTGGATGACCCTCCTATGCTGCTCGTCTCTTTCAATCAAGTTGAGGATATAACAAAGAAACTAATGTTCAATGGAGGATGAATTTTAGTTAACACTTCAAGCATATTGGCACCACATTCTCATGAGGAAGCTACTCGGGATCTAGGTTTGGGTTTGGATTCAAAGTTACAATGGTAGGGGTCAGAGAATTCATAGAATTTAGAGGATTTTATTGACAAAGTACTATTCTCTATTGGTTCAGAATTAGTTGAAGAGATTCCAAATGAGGTCATGAATGAAGATATCAGTACTGTGCAAACTGGTTCTTTGGAAATTCAACAATCTCCTGTAATCTGGGGTGAATTAGAAGATATTCAAGAGGGGTCAAATGGGAACATAGAGCATCAGAAAGTAGATATAATTAGGGAGAAATAGTTTTTAACAAAATCAGTAGGTCTTGTTGAGGCTGATAGTAATGTTGTGGCAATGAATGGCCTAGCCGATAATAAGTGTTTGGGGGCTTTTGATTACTCACAAACTTTTTCAATATCATAAACATTGAGCACTCAGTTAGTTCCTTTGAAAAATCCAAGGAAAAGAGCAAGGAAGTCATATGTCACAAAGATGAAAGAAGAAATTGCAGCAAGAGTGCAAACTAAGTTGGATAGTAGTTTGTTGTGTTCAACTAACAAATGCTCAAGGAGAGCGTGTTTCTCTCCTCTGTATCAATGAGAATTCTTTCATGGAACATCAGGGGCATTAATGCCCTTGACAAGAAAGCTCAGATGCTTGTGGAGCACATGTGGTTTTGTTACAAGAAACTAAAACCTCTGAAAAGGTGTATGAAGCTTCAATAGGAAAATGGAAAAGTTGGAAGTCAATTCATTCTACTGCTCAAGGAGCTTTAGGGGGTATTATCACATTGTGGGATCCAAAGACGATTGTGTTGCAGCTAGTATCTAATGAGCAGAATTGGTAGCTTTTGAAAATTTCATATTTTGATTTGCAGTTTTGTTTATTAAATGTCTATGCTCCAACAACAACTACAGATAAAAGGTATGTCTTGGAAACGATTATGCAAGCCTTGGATGGGATTAGAGATGAGAATATTATTGTAGTAGGTGATTTTAATACCATAGCCAACATGCAAGAGAAAAAGGGAGGCATTTTTCCACTAGTCAGAGTAATGGAAGATTTTGCATCATATATAAAAAAAAATGCCTTGAAAAATATTGTGCCAGAAAATGGGAAGTTCACATGGACTAATAAGAGGCAAGGTTTTTTGCAAATTGCAGAAAGGTTAGGTATATTTTTTACTTCACCTAATTAGTTTTTGGGTAAAAAGGTTTTCTCATCACAATTTTTTCCTTATGCTACATTTGATCATTATGCTTTATCCTTGGATATAGAATTAAGTAATTATGCTCCTAAGGCCAAAACCTCCTTTAAGTTTCATAAAATGTGGTTTAGACATCCGCATTTTTTGCACCTATTGCAGCAATGGTGGATTAGTGCTCCTTTTGTGCAAGGGTCTAGAATTTTACAATTATGCAAGAAGTCGAGTTATGTTAAATCACAAATTAAGTATTGGAACATACATGTTTTTAAGAATATCTTTCACCAAAAAGAATTGGTTTTAATACAGCTCTCTAAAATCAATGAAAAGATTATAGCACAAGGTCTAGATGCCAATACCTATGATCAGCAAAAGAAATTTCAAGAAGAATGGGCGGAGTTAGTGATAAGAGAGGAAGTTTATTGATGAGAAAAATCAAGGGAATTGTGGCTGAAGGAGGGTGCTAGGAATACAAAGTTTTTTCATGTTTCGACTCAAATTAAGAAGTCATCTGCTACTATCTTTTCAATTAAAAGTTCAGTTTTTGGTGACTTGTTTACAAAAGAGGATGAAATTCAAAAAGAGGGTGTTAGGTTCTTTTCACAACTTTTTGCAAAACCACAAAACAAAACATTGGAATTAGCCAAGGAAGGGGTGGAGCTCTTAGAAAGTATCCCAACGTTAATTCAAAAAGAGGATAATAACTAGTTGTTGAGACCTTTTTTCCCTTGAGGAAATAAAGAAGGTGGTTTTTTCTTTATCACCTGATAAGGCACCTGGTCTGGATGGGTTCACATCCTTATTCTTTCAAAAGTGCTAGGATTTCATAGGCATTGATATATTGTTGGCTTTAGAGGAATGAAGGAAAATAGGAACAATGCTCAAACAATTGAATACTACGCACATTGCTATTATTCCAAAGGTGAAGGAGCCAAAAAAATTTGCAGATAGGACAATCTAATTATGCAACACAATATATAAAATTTTCACTAAAGCTATCTATCTCCATATTTAGCCTTTTATTTCAAGAGTGATTTCGCAGGAACATGGTGGTTTTATGCCTAGAAGGGAAACTATGGAAGGAGCTTTAGTTACCCATGAAGTGCTACATTCTGTTAAGTCTAATAATATCCCATCCTTCATCATAAATCTTGATATGATGAAGGAATATGATAGAGTGAATTGGGATTTTCTGATTCAAGTATTACAATCATTTGGATTCAACTACAAATGGTGTAAGTGAATTCGTTCATGTTTAGCAGGGGCTAAGTTTTTAGTCATTATAAATGAACTACCAGTTGAATTTTTTAGTTCCACTCAAGGAGTTAGGCAAGGAGATCCTTTGTCTCCTTTTTTATTCATATTAATGGCAGAGGCATTAAGTAGAACAATACGAAAAATTACATAATCAAGGCTTATGGCAGGGCATATATATTCTAGTGATGCATATTGTAGCCACACATCCCTTTTTGCTAATGACACATTGTTATTTGGAAAGTCCTCTTTGCAGGAAGCGGTGCAGGTAAAGCAACTTCTTGAGAAGTATTCTTCATCTTCAAGTCAAAAGATTAATGCTAATAAATCTGAGATTTATTTTTTTAACACAAAATCTTTAATTTCAAAGAAAATACTTGAAGTTTTGGCTTCCAACAAGTTAAGTTGCCTTGTACATATTTAGGTATTCCCTTTTTCATGGGAGTAGACAGAGTCAAGTATTGGCAAAAGGTTATTGAAAAAATAAAGTCCATAATTCTTGCATGGGAAGCTAGATGGTTGTCCTTAGGGCCACATAATGATGATTAAAACTATTCTAGCATCCATTCCTAATTACTACCTTGTTGTTTTGAAAGCTCCAAAATGTGTTATTCACAGCATAGAGAATATTATTAAAAGTTTTTTGTGGAGGGGAAACATAGATGAGAAAAGAAAAGTTCCATTGATTTCCTTAGACAATATGTGCATGAGTAAACATAGTGGGGTATTGGATTACCTAGTATTTCATCAAGAAATTTGGCTCTTGGGGAAAAACTCACATGGCAAATGTATAAAAAGCTAGAATTGAAATGGTGCACTTTAATGTAGAATAAATATTTGGATAATGACAACTCAAACAAAATCTTTACGATTGGAAATCCTCCAAATGGATCAGTAATGTGGAACTTTATTGTTGCTTGCAGAGAGGTTATTACTCCTTATTTGTCCTAGGAGGTTAATAATAGAGAAGAGGTACAGTTTTGGAAATATTCTTGGAATGGATTTCCTCCTCTCTCCTCCATACAAGAATTGCAGATTGCAGAACAAATTCTATCAGTGGAGTGGGGCACAAAATTGAAAGATTATATTGGGTCAGTAGAGCCTATTATAGGAAAAGTATTATGGAAGGACTTTTCTCTTTCAAGTCTTTCCTTTGATCAAAAAATAATTCTACACAAGGAGCTTGGAAAGAGGTTTGTCTTTATCTCAAATAACCCTGATAGGATTTTTTGGGCCCCCTGTAAAGATTGGAAATATACAGTGAAAGAGGGATACAAATCAATTATTGCAAACACAACTAGGAATAATCCCATAGGGCATATTATTTTTTTGGACTTCGATGATGCTCCCTAAGGTAGGAAGTTTTGCATGGCTTGCATTAAAGCAACGAATATTAACAAGTGATAGGTTACAAAAGTTAGGTTTTGTAGAACCTTTTAAGTGTGTTTTGTGTCAGGAGGTCTTTGAATCGGTGGATCATTTTTTGTAAATTTTAAGATAGCTCTAGAGTGTTGGGACTTCATTAAATCAAAGCTACATATTTAATTTCCAATGCCTAATTCACTATGGGATATGTTCTCAATTTGGCCTATCCTTTATAAAATATCTTTATATGCTTGCATTTGGAGAGTAACCCCAACAATATTTATTTGGTGCATATGGTGGGAACCTAATAGGAGGATATTCAGAAATCAGAGTTATTCACTGCAATAGATTCAATTCAAAATAGAAAAGTATGTGTTAGAGGTGGTCAATTCTTATGTTCGTGATAATAAGAATGTTTCCTCCTTTTTTACTAATTGGGACAATTAGATTTTAAGCATATGGGAGCACATTTCAATACCTTTTGCAGGAGCTCAACAAAATATTTGCAAGGAGAAGATAGATAGAACCAAAATCCATTGGAAGGGCCCTTGTTTAGGTTTTCAATAGCTTAATTTTGATGGAGCTTTGAGGGGAAATCCAGGAGTATCAGGGGCAGGTATGTGCTTACATTATTGCAAGGGTTCATTGTTAGTAGCAAAAGTAGTGAGGTTACCTAATGATACAAATAATGTGGTAGAGGCAACAAATCTTCTATAGGGCCTCCAATTGGAAAAAGAACTTGGTTTAAATAGCCTGCATGTTGAAGGGGATTCTTCGTTAATTATCAATTCTTGCAAAGTGAAAAAAATTCATAATTGGAAGCTTGAATACATTCTTAGGAGAGATTGGTGGTTAATGGATTCATTTAAGGAAATTCAAATATCACATACATTTTGAGAAGGTAACAAGCTAGGAGACAAGCTTGTAAGTATGGGTTGTGAGGGTCAAGAGTTTAAAGCTGGGGAATAGAGTAATTGCAAATGAATATCCTCTTCTACAAAGTTTAATTGAAATAGAGAAAGGTCTTGTGAGTGGTACTCATTCATAATCAGCTATATAGATTGGTCCTAAGTAATGGGAGTAGGGAGTGCATGGTTCAAAAGTCATTTAAATGATTTGCAAAAGTGGGGATGATTGGGAGTTTATATTGATGATGAGGCTTCCATGTAAGCTGCCTCAGATTGATATTACAAGCCTCCACAAAGGACAAGGATATTGCATAGTTTTTTGGTAATGTAAGCCCCCACGAAGGAAAAGGAGATTGCACATCCACTGATTTTATGACTAACATTTCTTTGTTTGTGCAGGTACTTAGCTTCATAATGATAAGGAATGCACCCAGATTAAATCAATTCATTTGATGCACCTCCTTCACATGATTTTACTATTTGGAAAGTGTGTGTATCTTGTTGCAAAGGATTTCTTTGGCCAACATAATCATTACTTAGTAATCTCATGTAAACATTTAAGCAATCCATGTGGGTTTTCTTTAGTGTATTTCTTTTTCGCTTCTTAGAAAACCATGGCGTGCGGTGGCTTTGGTAAATTGTTGTAGATGTTGTGAGCTCGTCGTGGGTGGTAGGAGAGGAGGATTGGTGGAAGTTTCAAGAGGTGGTGTGCTTTAAGAGTCATAAACCATTTGGAAAATGGCTTACTAGTCATGGAATCTCTGCATTTGCATGAAGGTCCAAGCCTGGGAAAAGCCCTTCGAGGGCTTCCTGCCACATGAAGATTTGGGTATCATGTTCAAGCTAGACTGTCTGAGGGTGGAGGATTATGTGAGATTAGTGATTGGAAATGAGGTGATTAATACAAAGGCACGAAGGATTTTACTGTCATCTCAGGTTCTTTCAATTTTCTTGTCAAATTTCATGGATTTATGTCAGTCTTTAAGGGATGTAAAAAAAATTGTGAAAAAATATGTCAAGGGTCAGTTCTTGTAAGACAATGCTTTGCTTATGGTGGGTCAAGGCTATAATTTATTCAAGGGAAAAGGGCTTCTAGGTGGGTTGTTTCCACGAAAATTTCTCACACAATGTCGGGGTTACTAGGAAACTTATGATGCAATAAAATTGGCTTATCAACACAACAATGATAGAATTTTATTGAAGGCTTTAAGAATGAATTGCAGGTGCTTTTGTGCTAGTTCAAAAATGGATATAAAAGACAAATATTTTTCTATTGCTTTCTTGAGGTCCCATGCTTGTTTTCTCACTGATGAAAAACCTCAATTGGAACAAATGCAAGTGGTAACTCAAGCATACATTGTATCAGGTGTTCGTCCTCTTCTAGAAAGTGGTGAAAATCGAGGAATGAGGGCCCCTGGGCGTAAAAGGCTTCGCTTCCATCCTGTAGAAGACATGGAAGAAGGGCAGGATGAAAATTCTCCAATGTATATGGAAAAATGAAAGCAGTACTGGGTGAGGAGTGGAAAATCTTGATAGTGTAAAATCCCTAGTGTCAATAGTTAACTTCTTTGTGTTGGGCATCGTTTATGTTGTATCGGGTTAATTTCATTGATGTAACCAGCGATAGGCTTGTTAAGTCTTCTATAATATAAGACTTTCCTCATGGGATAGGGAGAAAAAAGTACATGTTGCAGAAAATAGGAGTCATGTATAGTTTTTTGATGCAGCGATTGGAGATACATACTTCAGGATTGGTAGTATTGTTTTGCTACTAACTACAGTAGATTAGAAGCAAAAGACTCAAGAAATTTTTCCATTTTTAGCTGGAAAACTGATACAAATTTTGTAAATCTAGTTATAATCTAATATATATAGGGAGTACTTTCCTTTTACTAGAAAAAAAAAATAAAAATTAGTTAAAGTGGATGAGGGAAAATGATTTAATTTAATTAAAGGTGATGGAGGGAAAAGTGATGAAATAATTAAATAATTCAAAATTATTTAATTAATGAAGGAAAATGGGTTAGTTTAATTAAGTGTGATGAAAGGGGTGATAAATAATAATGACTGAAAAGGGATAATTTAGAAGTACGTGTGATGCGTGATGATGATGGAAAATGATGAATATTATAGTGATATAATTTTAAATATTGTAAATTTTGAATAATGCTATGGTTGTAAAAAGGAAGAGCTTACTATTAGAACATAAGGGCTAGATTTACTATACATTTATATGGATTCTTCCATGTAAAATTTTGTTTATGAACATAATTGTGGATTATGTTCAATAACAATTGAATTGAAATGAGCAATTAAAGAATTATTAGTTTAAATGATGTGAAATTTTAACATTATAATTTAGATATAACTTAAACATTAACTATATATTATGAATTTATGGATAATAAAAATTAAGCTTTGTTATGTTGATAATGATTAAAGAATACATGCAAAGAATTGATATACTACTTAAGTTAAATTGTTGATCATGGAGTTTGATATTTGTTAGAAATTAGTATCTTAGGTTAATAATCATCACAAATATAATTAAATATGTAAATAAAATAAGGATTAAATGATGAACATATTAAACACATTATACAATCTATATGTAAAAAAAATGTTCAACTAAAAATTCCTATAAGCATCATTCTATTGTGAAATACATAGACAATTGTCTATAAATTATAGATAGAACCTAAGGATATCACATCTCCTTACTTCCACATGGCCAACATTATTTCCTATGCATAGAGATAAAATTCACTATAAATTTCCAAATTCTATTACCTTCTCAGAGAGAGAGAAACTCCTTAAATATAGGAATGAAAAACTACTTGAATAGACTTTAGTCATGTACCTATTTGAAGCTAGAATTTATAAATATTTAATAATCTAAATGTTTATTAGATTATAAATTATTAAATGGTTTATGATTTATAAAAAATATATAATCATTTATTTAATCATAATGTAAAAATGGGGAAAATACCTGCTTTATTTTGGCATCGCCTTTCAACTAACATCTTGTAGAATATCTCACTTACTGCCTTTCCTAGCACAAGTTCTGACCATAATGCTCTTATTCTGGATTGGGATGATAGGGTGATTAAAAAACCTTACCCCTTCAGGTATGAAATCATGTGGTCCCTTCACCCGGACTTCAAATCTCTAATTGAGGAATGCTGGAACCTACCTTTTGTTGGCACCCCGATGTTTAGGCTAATGTAGAAGTTAAAAAGAATTAAGGAAAAGGTTAAAGGATGGAACAAATACACTTTTGGAAACATATTTACTACTAAGAGGGACCTAAATTTGAAAATTAAGGAAGTCCAAGATCAAATGGAGGCAAGAAATTGTAATGATGAGATCTACATCAAAGAAAGGGAGCTCAGAGCCCAATGGCACAAAATAAGCAAGAAGGAGGAAATTTTCTGGAAATAGAAGTCAAGGATTCAGTGGCTTAAGGAAGGAGATAGGAATACTAAGTTTTTTCACCAATCTACTATGAAGCATAGAGGAAGAAACGTGATCATATCTCTTACCACCTCTAATGGCATCAAACTTGAAGGGGAAGAAGAAATAGTAAATGAGGTTGTTTCCTTCTTTTCAAATTATCTGGAGCTTCCAAGGGTTGAAAATCTAGAATTGGGGGAGTTCTTGCAGGTTATACCTAATGTTATCACAAAGGAAGACCTGAAAGAATTAACTAAGACTGTCACTATGAAAGAAGTGAAGGAGGCTGTTTTTTCTTTCGAAGCTTTCAAAGCTCATGGACCTAATGGATTCCCTCCCAGCTTCTTCCAATTCTATTGGGAGATTGTGTCTACGGACCTCTTTAATGCTGCTAAAGACTTTTTTAGATCGGGTAAAATCTTGAATCAGATGAATACCACTTTTTTGGCCCTTGCTTCTAAGACCAATGAAGCTTCTTCAATGAATGATTATAGACCTATAAGTCTATGGAACACAACTTATAAGATTTTCTCCAAAATCATTGTCAACAAGTTGAAATTGGTCTTAGGAAAATTGATTGCTATTAATCAAAAGGGTTTTGTTCAAGGTAGACAAATACTGGATGCCGCAATCTACATTCATGAAATGCTACACTCTATGGATTACAGTAAAAAAGCCAAGTATGGTTTTGAAATTATACATCTCCAAAGCCTATGATAGGGTTTCCTGGAACTTTTTTTTTGTTGTTTTGGAAAAAATTGGCTTCATTGGTAAATTCCTCAATTTGATAGAAGCTTGTGTCACTACCCTAAAGTACTCAGCCCTGGTTAATGGTATTTCCCACAACTTTTTCTCACCTGGTAGGGTGCTAAGATAGGAAGACCCCTTATCTCCCTACCTTTTTGTCATTGTGGCAGAGGCTCTTGGTTGTAACATACATAAACAACTTAATAATAAGTCCCTGAAAGTTTTTTGTGTTGCTTCTTCTTTAACCCTGGCCTCACATCTAAAATTTGTTGATGATACCATTCTTATGGGGGAGGCTTCGGTGGTTGAAGCTAAATAGTGGAAAACTATTCTGGACAAATATGCTGAAATGTCAAGACATCGTATAAATTACCAAAAAAGCAAAATTTATTTTTTTAATACTAACCTGCTTGTGAAAAATAAAGTGATAAGGATTTTGGGGTGTCAGGAAGCGGAGTTACCTGCTACTTACCTGGGCCTACCTCTTTTCTCTCAAAAGTCAAACAACAACTATTGGAACTATATAGTGGAGAAAATCCAAAAAAAATTAGCTGCTTGGAAAGGAAAATTGTTGAGCTTGGTAGGAAAAATTTAGCTTTTAAAGGCTTCTCTACAAAGCATTCCAGTCTGTTATATTTCAATGTTTAATATACCGACTTATATTGCTGAGAGAATTGAAAAAATTCAAAGAATATTTTTATGGTTAGGAGTGGAGGAAAGGAAAAGAATGGAACTCATCAAATGGGATAAGGTGTGTGCCTCAAAGAAAGAAGGAGGGTTGGGAATCAAAAGATTAAAATTGTTCAACCAGGCTCTGGTGGTGAAAATGGGTTGGTTTCTCTTGGAAAACGAAAAATATTGGGCTACAATCCTAAGGGAAAAGTATCTTAAAAATAAGGAAGCTTGTTGTTTTCTAAGGAAGAAGGAGCTTCCACATGGGTTTGTGTTTTGGAATAATCTCCTTAAAACTAGAGGAGTTCTAACTAGAGGTGTAAAAATGAGGATTGGTAATGGGCTAAATACTAATTTTTGGGATGACCCCCGGTCCACACCGACCCCACTATCGACCTTTGGAGATCTCCAACAAATCAAAATGAGACTGAAAAGAGACATTGGAAAAAAAAATCTAATTATCTAGTGTGGGAAGGATTGCAACCTAGGTGGAAAATCTTCAAAGACTACTTAAGTAATGTTGTTCTCAAGGGAAACAAACAACAAAATTGGGATGCTACTATTGACCTGCTTATGAAACAAATAGGAAATCTTGACCTCTTCTCAAGAAACATAAAGGATGAATGGATCTAGACAAAAAATGCTACTGGTAGGTTCTCAGTTAAATTAGCCTATGACTCCATGATGCATCAAACTTAGGTTTTAGGATCTTTTGACTGGCTCAAGGTCTGGAAGAAGAATCTAATCCTGAAAATTAACTACTTCTGGTGGATGGTTATACATGGTAAGATCCTCACTATAGAAAACCTAAAGAAAAGAGGTTGGTACCTTTGCAATAGATGTAGTATTTGTAATGAAGAAGAGGAAACTATCTTGCATCTATTTTTTCAATGTTCTTATGCCCAAGAAGTCTAGGGTTTTTTTCTCAATATTCTAAAGGTGGAGTGGGTTTTTCCAACCAATGTCCAAATGTTTGTGGAAGGATGGAGCTTTTTCCCTTATTCCCACAATATAATTAGTGATTTGTGGGGAAAGAATCCCCCGTTTCTGGCTTCTGGCTTGGGGCTTGTGGAAAGAGAGAAATAATAGGGTGTTTAGGGATACTGCAAGGACTAGTAAGGAGCTATGTTTAATTGTTAAAAGAAAATTTAGGAAAATGTGGAAAGTTACATGTATAATCAGGCTAAGAAAAATCCAACACAATAAGAGCTAAGCATAAAACAATAATGGGAACTTTCCCATGACTTAAATAATGTAAATTGGCTAAAAAAACTTATTAGAAGGAGTACTATCTGGATCCCTCTGGATCCAGCATGGGTGAAATTCAACTTTGATGGTTGCTCAAAGGGAAATCCTAGACGATCTACTGCTGGTGGAGTAATAAGGGATGATGAGGGTGCCTATTTGACTGGATACAACAAAGGCTTAGGAACTTCAATGAACAACTTTGTTGAGGCGTCAGTTGTTTGGATAGGAGTTAGACTTCTCAAAGAGGATGGGTACAACAAGGTAATTATAGAAGGAGACTCAAAGTTGATAATAGATTATCTCAACATGGCGAATATTCCTTGGGAAATCAAAGATCTATTGGATGATTTCAAAAGTATGTTGCAAGAGATTCAATGTGTTAAAATTTTCCACGCCTTGAGGGAAGGTAATAAGGCGATGGATGCAATGGCCAACCTTGGAGTAAATCAAGAAATTTTAATAAATTGGGACTTCTTTAATTTTCCTAATCAAATTAAAGAAGTCTTAGCAACGGACAGACATAGAGAAAAATACTCAAGTAAGGGATTATGAGGATGGGAATTTTAATTATTAATAAGAGTGTTGGGGTGAGAAGGATTACGAGGATGTGGACCCCACAGATGCAAGCTGACAAGATGACTGGATGTCGACGGAGGCACATTGTGAAAGGATTGCCAAGTCCCAATAAAAGGAAAATCCAAACATGGAAAGGATGACCGGATGGCAGAATTTTGTACCTTGACGTGAAAGATTTAAATATGGAAATAAATCACATGAGGAAAAATCTTAAGTTTGATCTTCGATGTGATAGATGGAACTACATTTGTAACAATAATAAAAGAAATAAAATAAGTGTTATCATTGCAAGAAAGGGAGGTAGTGTTGCCATTAGCAATAATGATGATAGGTGTAAATGTGGTAATCGAGGAGTGATCTCTTCTATGCATCATAGAAAAAACCCTAAGTCGACTGCATTTCAAATGAACAGTCACAAAATCACCATTAGAACTAAGAGTGTGGAATTACCCATTGCTAGTGTTGAGGATGCCAAAGGTAATAGAAGTGATTTCCTTCTCATTCCTAAAAATTGCCATAGCCTAGATAGCACAATGGGAGGCCTAAGGAAGCATACCAAACCTCACAAATATGATTCACTCCACAACAATGAGGAGCTCTAGGGTCTATTTGAGCAAGTGAGTTTCACTTTGTATTTCACTACAATGGAGGGATACAATGAAAAACTCAACTACAAGTTTGCTAACGCATGGAGAGATGGTGAAGTTAATATGGGTGGGCTCTAGTTCAAGGTGGATGCAAAATTGATTGCGGAAGCGATAGGTCTAGCTTATGAAGGAACGAAGGTTGCTAAGGTTAGCAATGGGCACTACCAATCCATCCATGGATACCACTTTCCCATCCTCAAGCACATAAGACATTAGGAAAAAATCAATCTGCCTTTCTTTTTATTGTCTTCCCTAAGCTAGAGTCTTACACATGGGGCCAATCCACCGCTACACCAGGGCCTCATAAGAGCCATATAAAAATTTGTACTATCTAAGACCCCATAGAAAAACCATGTTCTCAAATTTATTGAAAACCCAAAACCCCCAAAGCTCGGTGAAAATCGAGCTACTTGAAGATCTTCCCCACCCCACGCCTAAAAAATCCAGTAAGAAATCCCAAAGCCCTGATACTACTATGTGGAAGCACTTGCTTATGATTACGCCTGAGAAAAGAAAGGACGTTTCGATGGAGATGGGGGCTAAAAAGAGGAGGAAATTAATTCTACACGAACTTTGGGAATAGGTGGACATAATTACCATACCTGATGATAATGAGATGGAAGGCTCAAACCTTAGCGGAAGGAGGTCAAAGATATTGGCTATGGTGGGGTTGAAGGGACAGGAAAGTAACAAAAATTCATAGAGCCCTGAGGAGAAAAATACCCACAGTCCACAAGATAGTGTGGAAAAGAAAGATGAAGAAAATAATGACTTCTCAACTGAAGAGATTCCTGATAGTTTGGGTGGTGACTCAGCTGAGGAGGAGGACTCAGAAGTGGAAAGTGAGGATGGTAATGGCAATGAAGAAAATGCGGAGGAGTCACAACATGAGATGGCTCAAGAGGAGGAGGAAGGAAATGCTATAGAAAATCAAGAGAAGGAAGAAAAAATAGGCACAGAGGAAGACAAGGTCGAGGATGATGGGAATGAGAGGATTAAAATATTGGAGGAGAGGATGAAAGTCTTGGAAAAAGGGATACATGAGAAGGTGAAGGACAATAAACTTCAAGCCCTCAAAAATGTGGTGATGAATATAATTGAGGAAAGACTGCAGGTTCTAGAGAAAGGTATGCAAGAACAAGGAAATGAAAATAGAATTCAAACCTTGGAAGAAGTGGTAAAGAGTGTGTGCTTGGTGGTCGATGTTGTCATGAAGAAGGCTGTTATGGCTCTACTATTTTTGGTATGGGAAAATAAAAAATCAGGAAAAGAAAAAAGCAACGGGTGATGGCGCGGATTTGGCAGGCAAGATGGAGCTGAAGGCAATAGTGAATGACACTATTGAAGACCTGATGAATGCATGGAAATTTATCGAGGAAGCATAACATGGTTGCTTTGTTGTGTTGTTTTTTACTTTTTGTTCTGATGGTTATTTTAGATGTCTTTTCTAGGACTATTATTATTGGTTATGGCCGTTGGTTCCGAAACTTAAATATTTGTAATGTTGTTTATATTTTAAGTAGGGACTCTATGATAGATGTTAATAAGTATTTTAGATGGATAGGGAAGGATGTTGTTGATGCTAGGTTAAGGTATTTTGATTCCTATGATAGTACTATGTTTAATCGTATGGGAATTGGTTAAGCATTTTGTTTGTGAGAGAGGGGAAGTTTGGTGGGCTTCTTGTTTTGTATTTTCTTACCACCTACTATTCTTATCATGATGTACTAATTTTTTCGGGTGAGGTCCCTCTCCCTGCTTAACCAATCAAAAACATCTTGTGGGTCATATGAAAAGTATAGAATGAAGACAGGTTTCAAGGAAGGAAGAGGTTGCTTACTAAGTCTAATAAGAGACTCATGCTTTATAATGTTTCCATGCAGGTTTATATCACTGTGGAACTCTCAAAGGAAATTTTTTTAAGGCTAGCTATGGACACATGTGGCATGAAGGGAACCGTTGGGTTGAGGTCTTTCTAAAGGCTCTATAGGCTTTCCAAGATCTTAAGAAGGAGCATAACAACAATGCAGATAAGATACAAAGACCCTCTGAAGAGGAATAGACAGTAGCAGAGGCACTAGTGTTGCTAAAGAATAAAAAGAAGGACAGTGGCTATAGGTGTGCTAGAAAGACAGGGTAACTCATACAACTGGGCAGCAAGGAGTGTCATTTTTGTATATTTTGCTATACAGTCTACAATATGTATATTTGTAATGGATACTGATAAATACTTGTCCAAGGATTTTGTATAGGTATTACTTGATACGCTGATGTAAATGGGATAACATTGCTAATATGATGTAAAAAGGGATAGACTATTCACATATTGTAACAAGGGATAGCCTAGGGTCTGTGTCTTTGAAGTAACTCTCAGTATGTAATTTGTATATGATGTTTTCTCTATACTTAATACAAAAAAAAACATATAATCATTTAATGTTTTATAATCTTATATTAAAAAAACTTATAAATTCTAATGATATGAATCCTATTAAAATTATGTTCTAACACTCTCCATTAATGTTAATAGGAGGCACAACCTACGAATTTCTAAAAAATAAAAAATAAATTACCCCAATAACATAGGTAGTTGTTGATGTTGGTGTTGTTGCTAAACCTAGCATGAGGACAAGGGTGAGCAAGAAGAAGTCATTTTAAGGTAAAAAAATAATCTCATTGATTTTACTAAGCCCCAAAAGGGATTTTATGTGTAGGAGGTTGAAGTGATTGATACCCTGAAGCACCTCAAGTGTTTTTCTCCATTTTTGTTCCTTTTTGGGAGTTGTCTTGTCTTTGTTGGGGATTTGATTTGTGAATGTTTTTTGTGCTCTTGTTAAGCATTTGTTGTTATATATATTTTAATGTACTAGGGTTTTAAGGGTCCTTCAAAAAAAAATTCCCATAATAAAAAATAGGTCTTCATTGACAATGATAAACAAGGGCACAAATATATACCAAATTTTATAATCCCAGTGTTTTGAAAAATTATGTTTTACATGAAGTCTTATAATTTTTGTAATGAAGCCTAGGTCTCCTCAAACCAACCTCCCTTGGGTTCATTACATAGTTTTTTTAAGACTTATATAATACAATGTTTTTACAAATAGAATATTTATAAAACGAAATAATTTACAATATATGAAAGGACTTATATGTATAATGCCTAGAGGTCTTGTTTATGCCTAGGTCTTAAATATTAATATTTAGCCACTAGTAAATGTCATCGATATGCACACTCCTGAATGACAACTCCTGAGGCTAAGCATTGATTTGAATTTCAATAATTTTGTACTACATAGAGGTTTGATATGTGATTATCAAAATTCCATCCTAGTTCTTTTTTATAATACTATATCTTTAACATAATAATTATACAAACAAAATTAGAGAGAAACTTTACGATGCAAAAGTTTCCCTTCATGATCTTAAATGTGATTTTATTTTTTTATCTAGATATAGTAGTCTTTGGTAAGAGTAAAATAACTTTGGTTATCATATTCTAAAGTTTGAATTTTACTAACACTGAGTTGAAACTCTTCCACTAATCTTCTAAGCCACATTAATTCTTTTGGAGATACTTTTATATTCAAAATTTTGATTAAAGAGCCATAGAAGGTAAGCTTATTTAAGTATATTCCATCTATGGGATATAACCTACACTATTTATTTTTAAGACATAATATGAGGTAGATTTCATATAAATAGGATAACCAATATAGTTGGTAAAAAGCCTTTCAAAAATTAAGCAACAAGTGCTCTTTTGTAATTCCTAACACTCATGCTCCCTTTTGAATTGGTTTGTGTGGGAATTTCTACTCTCAACTTGAAGGATCCAACGGGGTTTCCCCATGCTCTAGTGATACTCCCCAAATTTTCTTGTTTCTTGCTATTGTTATTGGTGGATATAATATTGTAAAAAGATAGGACAATATAGTGCTTTCCCCAAGGTTTCATGCTAATAATGTGAGTCACCTTGAATTATTTGAAGTTGTAGTCTTAGGAAGTGAGGTTGATGGATTTTCCTTGAATTTGGATGATTCCACCATGGAAAGAATTGTCTTATAAATGGACAAATATGTTGTAGGTGAGTTTTTCTCATGTAGACCCAATATTGAAATGGTTAGAAAATGGACTGCTAGTTTTTGTAAAGTTAATGGGAATTTCCAAGTGTGTGCTTTGTTGGGTAGGATGTTCCTCTTCCATATCTCACTAAAAGAAGATCTCATCAAATTTTTGGTTGAGGATCATTATTTCTATGGGCACAATAATCTATCACTTTATCTATGGAGGCTAGGATTTGATCCCTCAACTAAAATTTGTGATGTTTCCTCCACTTGGGTTTGTCTTATTGTACTTACTCTTAAGTTATAGGATGAAGAGGTGTTAAAAAACATAGGTAATAATTTTGGGGATTTTCTTGCTATTGATAACATTACCAAGAATAAGAGAAGAGTGGTGTTTACTATATTATATGTGAATATGGAAGTTTCCAAAACTCTTCCAAATTCCATCATACTAAAATTAAAGTATGGTAGATGGGTGCAATGAGAATCCATTATGAAAAATAAAAAATTTCTACTAAATTGCCACAAGTTAGGACATCTTCTCAATATTTTTCATGAGGCTTCAAACCTTAAAAACCAATGACCCTCTAGAGGAAAAGGAAAGAATCCTAAAACCCCAATTTTTTGAAGATGGTTCGTACCCCTTTCATGGAAAACTACTAGAGATGATGAAAGAAAATGAGGAGGAAAAAACATACTTTGTAAACGTTACAACTATCCAAAAAGAGGAAAAGAAGGAAAATAAAAGAAAGGAAGTTGGAACCTAAGAAGGGATTACTATCTTAGAGACATCATTTTAGTTAGTTTGAATGCCTTTGTTATGAAGGAAAAGAAAGGTAAGAAAATAAAAAGAAATAAAATGAAGTATCTATGGGAAGGGTTACTAGTGTGTTAGATTCCCCTATACCAAAGGTTAAAAAATATTTGAGTATCAAGATAGCTCAATTTAGTTTGATTGGGCAATTTTCCAATCCAACCAATCTAAATTTCATCATGAATATTGATTTGTTAGCTAACAACATCTTACTTTCCCCTCAACCTCTTGGGGTTGATGCTTCTAGAAAGGTTCAAAATTTCTTAAGAGAGTTGAATGTTAATTATTTCCATCTTCTTGTGTGGGAAAGGTCCCTTTAACCTCAAATTATGTAGTGCCCCTCTAGTCTCACCGTGGATGTGTAGGTAGTTTGTTTTCGGAACTTGGAGATGAAGGTAAAATAATAGGGATATTTAAAGGAATGTGCTAATGATGTTGCACTTATTGCTATGACACTTTTGATACTTGAGTTTTTATGTACATATTATGATTAGTATATAGTTTTATTTGATTATGAGGACTAACCCTATCATGAGCATTGTGTGATTATCTCATCATGACTATTATGTGATTATCTTGTGATTGCTCTTATCTTGATTGCTATGTAATTGATTGTTATGAGTTGATGTGATTACTTGGTGATGTTCTTACTGATGTGTTTGGGTGGAAGGGACAGTGTCACATCACTCACTTGTGAGTACCCTGCGACGCTATGATTCCCTTTCATGGTGTGCCTGATTAAATGTATATGTATATGCATGATCGTTTTGTGTGCTACAAGTTGCAGGTACTAGGCATCAACTCCACTTGAATTGGTAGGTATAAGCGTGCCTTAAACCCAATGGAATAGTTGATTGGAGATAGCACTTGGTCCACTACCCTAGCCATCATCTTCGAAGAGGATGAGTATCCAGTTTTGCACCCTATCAGTTTTGTTAGTTTGCCAATTTGGTCAGTCAGTGTTGCTTGAGGTCTTGCTTTTCGACCCTAAATAGTCGTCAGGTATTGATTGACATTTGGTTTATTTAATTTAGAATTGTTTGATAAATTCTTTTGGTTATTTATTGCATTAAAATAAAATTATTAAGTAAAAGGTACTTTTGATAAGTAAATATAAATGCGTATATATGTATATATAATCATAGTTTATGATAAAATAAATTATAACGTAATGTTGAAGTTAATAAATAATAGTGATGAGGTAAATAAATAAATATTATAAAGTTAAGTTATAAAGTTAATTATTAAATCTAAATTAATTGGGGTATGTTTTGATAAATACATAAATAATCATAGTGAATAATAAAAATAATATGATAAATAGAAAGGTTTTTCTTGCATGCAAACATTGAACAAATTGTCTAAAAAAAAAAAACTTAATATTTTTTTTGGGGATTTTAGAGATTTCATTGGATTTTTGGTTTTGGAAAAAATGAACCTTCTTCTTCCTATAAATATTGATTTTTTGGGGGGGAATTTTCATTCTGTTCTTTTGAGGGGATAAATTTGTCTGTAAAATTTTCATATATTGTTGATTATGCTAGGAATGGGGTTTTTTTGTTTTGGAAATGAAGAGAGGGAGAATGGTTTTGTAAATCCTTATATATTGTTGATTTTGCTGGAAATTGGAGGTTTTAGAAATTTGGATTGTGGAATTGGAGAAGTTGGAATTTTTGGAGCTCGACATCAATTCCATTCTTGCCAGGCATTGGATTCAGGTTGGATTCGATCTTTTGTTGCATTTGCCTTCCTAGTGTACAATTATTTGGATTGATTTCTCTCTCTAAAAATGAATATTTGATTTATTCTATTTGTGAACGAAAGTTTGATTGTTTGATTGTTTTATGAAATGTAAATTGGTATTTATTGTGTAATCAAAGAAAGTGGTTAGGTTGTGGAGCCATTGTTGAATCGTTGTCATTCAAATTTTTTTGTAGTCGTAAGTTTCATTTTTGTGTTCAATCTTCTCGGGTGTCCAACTAGTAAAGTAGTTTGATTGCATCATCCTTAACTCGGTTTTTACAAACTGGGTTGGTGAAAAATTTAAAAGGTTTCTTTACCTTGACGTCTTCTAACCTCTCACCAAAAATTTTAAATACCCAGATCGTAATTTCTGAGTTATGTTTGAAACACGGGGCTGCTATCAAGGTGCTCCCCCATGGTTACATTTGTTAATATATATATATATATATATATATATATATATATATATATTGGTTAAAAGTAAAAGATTGACTTGCTGGTATGTGAAAGATTATATTATAAATGAAGAAAAAACAAGTTATTTACTAAAATATCTTAATTGGATAGTTATTATTAAAATGAATATTTATATTACTATAGGTAAATGAATTGAGTATTTAATTAAGGTAAATTGATATATTTCATATATAAATAGCCGAGAGTTAGGGATTGTTAACGAGTCAAATGAATCAACTTTACACAGTTAAATGATAAAGTTAAAATTAAAAAAGGGTAAAATATTAGGTTATTCAATTTAAATGTTAAATAATTCAGAGTAAATATTAAATGATTATGGATCTAGATTTATCTTTGTAACCAGTTAGTAAATGGATGTTAGTTATTTTTATAATTATTTAATAGCATTGCTATGTGAAACAAATATTTAGGATGTGATTATTACAACATTATATTAAAGTTGTGATTTTAATATTAGGATCTCATACTAAATAGTTCCATAGAGGTGGTTGCTTTATATAGTTATTTTAAAATATAATTCTTCTTGTAGTAAGTAATCTATTGTTTGAACTAAGTGGCTAAGTTAAAGTGAATGATAAGAAAGTTGAAATAATGTCTTATTTAAGGGAATATCTTTATGGTTATGATGCAATGATCAATTGTTTGTATTTAACAAAGTGCCTTGATTATTGAATTAAGTGTTTATGTAATTGTTGTCAATTGTGTAATGTATGTACAAAGTTCAATGTCATTGGAGAAAATGATTAGTATGTTGGTTTCCAGAGGCCTAGGAGGGGGTATATATTTGTATGTACGATGCTTATGATTGTTTAACTTTGGAAGTGATTTGGTTATGTTATTGGTTATGTGTATGGTGTGAAATGTAGATTCTAAGGTTGTTTCCCTCCTATCTATGTTTGGATTATTGAGATTTTGTAATGGTATTCTATTGAAAGGTATGCATATGGGTATTGAGTGTAATACAAACCTTAAGTGTTGTACTACCTGTTCTTGATGGTTGAATTGTGGCTATGGGTTGGGACATGGGTTCATGTTGTCTTGGCTAGTGTTCATGTGATTATGATAAGTGTGCAAGATGGTTAATACCTTGCTTGATGTGTAGGGTTTACTAATTGCAAGTAGGGGGAGTGGCTCTCAATGGGGGCTAGAACCCAAAGTGGTTCCAGGATAGCCCATTAGAGGGTTTCCTAATCCATTGATAACCTTAATAATGAATTAGGGGAATGGGTAGTTTTACATTAATCAAAATAATGTATGTCTCACTCATGACTCAAGTGCTCATTTAGGCTTGAGATGAGATGGGAAGGTCAGAAATGGAAAGATCAATTTCCTTGTCCTCATGAATGGTACATTGATTCTGCATGAGTTTGTATGGGGGCTGAGGATTAGTAGAGGTTGTCAGGATAACCTAGGATGGGGGTTGAGAGCCTAGGAAGATCCACCAGGATAGCCCATATCAAGCTGTGTGATGACACTCCTCCCTATTGCAATCTAGAATTCCCTAGTCATATTTTCTCCCTTTGTTGTGTGAGTGCCTCTGGAAGTGAAGTAAGTGTTGTAAGTGATCTTTGTGTTGCGAACAATGTTGTGTTGGAGTCCATGTGTATCCCTTGGTTGTGTTAGCCTATTGCTTTCCTAACTATTTGTATGATGTGGGACCTTGTGTTATCTCCTAGCATGGGGAGTGGGCCTCAGGGTTCCACATGGTCAGGAGGTTGATGCTTTTTCCTCCATTGGGTATTCTTGTTGCATGTTCATGTGTGTGAAGATTGTTCCTTGTGTTGTGGACTCTAGTTCCTATTCCAGTTCGAGAAGGAAATATTTCATGTAATTGTATATTGGATAGTAAATCAGTTGTATCATTTACTGTAATTTGATGTAATCTTCCCACATGTACTAGGGGAAGCATTGTTGTAACCATTGTAATGATGTACCAGTTAATGATGAATTCTTCTTATAATGAATACTATAATGTAATGCATCTTGCATATGTAGTTGTTAGAAATGATCTTTAATGTTGTTTATCAGTTGACATGTTATGGAAGTAAGAATGTAGAATCATTTAATGTGGTGTTTTAAAATGAACCTTTCTTATTGGATAAATCATGTTATCTTAGTAGTTAATGAAATGATCCTAGTTATCTTGATTAATAGTTATGTGAGTAGTGTAGTTGAGGAACCTTAGAGGACCTAGGTTTAGATTATATGCTATGTTACATTAATCATTCTATTGTTGTTTCCTTTAAAAAAAAAGTTCCATTAATATGTCATGGTTAGTGTTATCCTTTGGGGTTCCCTGGTGGGGGCGTTACAAATTATATATAACTTTGCAAAACCTAAGTAGGAAGAAAAATAAAAAATAAACCGATTGATGGGAATGAAGATATATAAGGTATGAATAAAGTAGATATGTCTATGATGAATAAAATAGAAGAAATGGAGAAAATTAAAATTAAAATGGAGGTAAAGCATACAACTGATGTGGGAGACAAAAATAGAGGGTGTCCCACTAGTCAAGAAACCTAATCCAAAGACATTGACATAAAAGTAGCCAACGGGAGGAAAAAGACATTATAATTTGTTGCTTCTAGGAAAGGTTATTGGTGAGGATACTTTTATGGAACATAAGGGGATTTAGTCCCAATAAATATTTGTTTCTAAAAAATTTTGTTGTATATAAAAAACTAGACATCCTCATAATACAATAACTAATAAGGACACATGTCACTTTTAAGGATGTCAATATAATCTCAATAGGTGTTGAGTACTAATTTATAGAGGTGGATTACATCTCATGGGATGTTTCAACTATGTAGAACCAAAACAATATTAAGGTCTTATTTATTTTTTGCATCAAATAATATCTTGGAAGTTTATTACCTCTTATTCACTAGTAATGTCCAATGAAATTTATCTAATGTCTACACCCCCAATTCAAGTGTTGCTAGAAAATAGTTTGGGAAAATATTTCCTCCTATATTATTCATGACAAGATGGCCTATTGTATGGTGTTGGGTGTTGGAAGAATGAAGAAGAACATCTCATTTTGTTGTTTTGTGTTGTCATTGATGTCACCATGTTATATGAGTTGCAACTGCAAGATTAAGTCTTAGTTTGATCCGGTATTTCGGATTGGTATCTGAACCGGTATGTAGTTATCATCCTTTGATATTTTGGTTTGCAATCATTTTCTGTTGATTATTGTTGCTTGCATTTTTTGGAAATGGTTTATGGATGTTGGAAGCACGTACACTCAGAATCTCACGTGCCCAGATGCTCGTATGGTGTATCGACATTATTCTGTTTTTGCTATTAGGCCTATCTTTGGCTGACCTAATGAATATATGATGTAACGGTAAATTAATTTTGTCTTGTGGATGGATGTGTGACCTATCTTAGGTCCATGCCGACATGATGTAGTGTGCTAAGCATTTGAATTGTTTTTGGAAAGATTTTTTGAAATCTTGAAGCCGACAGTTGGTATTTTTGATGAATAAGGGTTGCATCTAATTAGGCCAACTTAATTGATGCTTGTGGATGTATCAACTATATATATTGGACAATTTTGAAGAAGTTGATAAGGAGAATGTGAATGTGAAGAAATGTGAATATGATGAAGTGTGTCAAGTCAGTTTACTGAGCTTTATAGGAACTGAATCAACACTTGTTAGGTGTACATTATCAATTCATTTTCTGGCTGTAAGCCATTTTTGTCTTTGTAATTATGTAGGCAGTGAGCCTCTCATTTTGGATAGTGTCCTGGAAGTGAGCCACCCCATACTATAATATTTTATAACTGGCTATACTATATTGTGAGCTAACACTCACCGTGGTTTTTCCCATTTTGGGTTTTCCATGTAAAAATTTTGGTGTTCATTTGTTGTTTGATTTCATGTTATGTTAATGCTCTTATTTATCTTTACTATTATATGCATTAGAGTAATTGGATGGAATTTTTTCAGTAAGTTTAAGAAGATACTGATTCACCCCCCTCTCAGTATCTTGTATATTCAACAATTGGTATCAGAGCTTGGTTCCTCCAAAGAAGCCTAACAACTTGAGGAAGATCCTAAAGATGGAAAAAATGAATGATAAAGAAGAGCTTTGGGCTGCACTTGAGGATCTTGACAAAGTTGAAAGTGAAAATAGAGATTTGAAAGAAAATCTTGATGATGAAAATGAATGTGTCCAAAAGTTAAAAGAACAATTGAAGAAGTTAAAAGAAAGACATAGGGAAGTAAGTGAGTAGTTGAAGCAAGCTAATGAAGAGATTACCGGTTTGAAGGTGCAAGTAGAGGAAAAGAAAAGAATTGAAGAATGTTTGAATAAAATGGTGCAAAGAAAGTCTGATGATTGCACTAAGCTTGAACAAGAAGTGGTGAATTTGAAAGTAGATCTGGAGAAAGCAAAAATTTGTGAAAATAATTTCAAGTCTAGCTCAAACAAGCTTGATGAGTTGATTTCAGGGAAAAAACCAAGTAAAGAAAAAGGTGGCTTGAGAATGGAAGGAAGTGAAAACTCTAAGGATAATCAGAAGACATAGAATAAAGGAAAGTAGAAAGGAAATTCAAGGAACTTTTCTAGGAGACCGCCTGTGAGACAACCTAATGCACAAAGGTATCCATCTTTCAATGGTGTTTTCTTTTCATGTAACAAATTTGGTCACAGGGCAACATAGTGTAGGAGTAGGATGAATCAGTTTCATGGTTCCTTCTATGGTCAATGTTTTGCATGCAAGAGAATTGGACATAGAGCTAGTGAATGCAAAACTCAGATGGTGAATTGGTCTAATGGAGGAAGAATGAATCAATCCTTTAATGGTTACTGTTATACATGCACCAAATTTGGACACAAAGCTAATCAGTGCAGGTTAAGGGTCAATGGAGGACAATCTAATTAGAAGAATGTTGTTTGCTAAAATTGCAACAAACCATGACATATCTCAAGAGTTTGCAGAAGTAAAAAGGGCAAGCAGATTGATCTGGTAGAAAAGAATGAATTTGTGAAGAAAGTTGACAAGAATGAGGTTAAGCAAGAAATTAACAAGATTTGGAGGAAGAAAGAAGAGCCTAAAACAATAGATGTGTCTATGCCCTCATCTGGTACATGCAATTCCTCTGGGAATTAGACCTAGCAGGGTCTTAGGGGGAGCTTTAATAGAAAATTGCTTGAACCCCCTGATGTTTGGCGTGTCACTCTTTGGCATGAGGATATGTTGTAAGAAATGGTTAGTTATAGGTTACATAAGTGGATTTAGAAAAAACTGTGAAGGCATGATCATTTGCGGAGAAAATTAGGGTTTCTTTGAGCAGAGAGGAAGAGTTTTTAGCAGCTTTTTGAAATTTGTCACATTTAATGCGAATTAGGGTAGATCATTGTTTTATAAAGTAAATGTGTAAGGCATTTTAATCACTTGTTCATTTGAAGAAATTGAAGAGCTTTTTGGAGCATTCTTGAGGTGATTTGGAGTTTGTGTTGTGCAAACCCTAGTTTTGTTTCGTCATGAAGGAAAAAGGTATTCTACTTTTCTATGCAGTTGTGGGTTTGTCTGAATCATCTTTTTAAATTGTTTGAGCTCAAAATTGTGAAGAATGGCAACCCTTGTAGTTGTTAAAGTGTCAGAAAGACCTATACCATCATATAGGAAATATTCTATGAAGGTCTTTGAAGATGACCCTATGGGTGCCTTCTCATCAATCCCTCACGAGGTTATGTCAACCGAGGATACAAGAATGTACATCTGAGTAAAAATAGATGAATTCAATCATTGTAAATTGATAGATATTTGGAAGAATGAGCTCGCTACAGATAATTTCTTGGTGAAACCTAAATACTAGAACCTTGTTGCAAAGAGATTAGACATATGGAACTATTTTCCTAATTTTAGTTCCATAGTTGATGATAAATATGTGAAACTTGTTCTTAGCAGAATACATGATAAATTCTTGTGGATTGACTGACCCCATCTGATAACTAAGGAAGCAATTAGGGTTGTTACCAGACTCTGTGACACCAAACCATTACCCATGCTAAAATCCATGAAGAATGAAGTGGTGATGGATCTCGGCATTGAATATGACAAGAGAGCTCTTAAAACAAAGCCTATCACTAATCCTACTATGAAGTATGCCGCTATAATGATTGGTCATAAAATTTACTTCACCAATAGAGAGAACTTTGTTTCTGCCACAACTATTTATACTGGTTTTGATATGGCAGTCAATGGTGTAGACTATGACTTGTGTGAACTTCTCCGACAACAATTTCTTGAGAATTTAAGTATGACCAAAGAAAAGAAGTATGCATTTAAATTTGGTTCTTTGATTATGTATCTATTATTCTATTTTCTGAAGATAATTCCTAATGCAATTCTAGAGAAAGAAAATCACTCTCTCAATCTCAATTTAACAAAATTCAATCAAATCTTTCATGTCCTTTCATCTAGGACTCATTTACCCTTCACAAAACCATTGTTTCAAAACACAAACTTGAGAATAAATCACAAAATCACTTGAAGTTTCCTCAAAAGACCTTAAACAACATCAATGTTACTAACTCCAACCCAATTCTCAACATAGATAATTCAAACATGAGACTTTTCCAAGTAAACTTCCCTAATCAGCAATTAGGCCCTTTTAGGCCACAATAATAATGTCACTCCAGGTTCCCAAGCCCATTACTCCACAATATTACCCCAAACATGTGTAATTAGGTCTACACAAACACATTAGACCATCCCCAAGCCTTTATCCATGAATTTTCAACAACCTTGTATTCAAAACCACTAATTTTTGATTCCACAATATGACTGTCATAACAGGACAGTGAATATACAAAGATCTCAAACTTAACAATCCACCAAACCAATTCAAGGAATGGACTCTTATTCACCCTGAAACCCCTTTAAATTCAATACAACTCATGAAGGATTCTAGAATAGTGAGCAAACTCATAAAATCACACTGTATACAGATTTTACGAGTCCTTTTCATATTTTATAGACCTAGGCTTATTGATTTTGATGTCTCCCAACTTAAAAAAACTCAAAAAATTCTTGGAATAGGTTATATTAGACTTTCACATGCTTTCAAAAATTCCAAAATTCCATTTACAAAGATATTTATACAAACCTTGGCTTCATTCCACTTAACTACCCTATTTCCTTACTATGCACAAAATTACAGTTTGAAACTTCAATTATTCCACACATCAATCTTAAATAATTTGATCTAACACTCTAGGAATATGGAAATAGATTCTACAAATATTTTTCCCACCAAAAATGATAACTTTCCAATGGTTAAAAATGTGAGAAACATAGAATATTAATTTATTGTTTACCCTAATCAGGGTTTTGACAGTTTTCAAAGAAATCACAATAACTTTCACAAATGTAAACCAAATTGCATGAAACAAGTTTAGAATGGGAGGTGATTGAGTGGACCAACAATTTAAAACACTTATAAATGCATATAGGCCCATACAGATCCATTCACCTACAAAAAACAATGAATTTCTAATAAAATATGCATAAAACAAAGATTTTATTTACTCCAATTCTTTTCTTTGACAATCACCCACAAGTTACAAAAGTGTCTCCAAGGCCTTTTTAAAGGCATTAAAACTTGTCTTTTCAAATTATAACTACCTTTTGAACAACCTACAACAAAATGACCTTTCACCTTCCAAAGTTTGCCTCTTTGTGCAATTTTACATCTTTTTGCAATCTGTTTGACAACTTTACATTTTCTTGCAAAATTGGACCCAAATAACTTCAAATGACCTCCTAATGACTCTAATACATGTAAAATGACTTATATGGCCTTTGAACTATGTTGAAACAACAAAATTTATCATCCATTCAAAATTTCTCCATGGAATCACAAGTTTGTCATGATGCTCCTACATCACTTCCTGGAAGGGATGATATGGTATTCTTGGATACATCTAGACCAGTGGCACATCAGATTTTTGATCACTTATATAATCTGGCTGATTTGAAGAATAGAGATTATGCTCTAACAACATTCTTTGTTGTATTCAAGAGCAATATGAATGAGAGAGAAAGGATTCTAAGGAAAGTTGTTGAGAAATATAGAAATGATATCATATTTCATGTTTCTTCTGATGAATGCATGATTTAAGCAGTTGAACCCTATACCATATGGATTCAACCATTGGGTTATCAAATTATAGAAGATGAAGCCGAGGGTTATGTATAGATGTTTTTGAAAATTCTCAAGGATGCCAATGAACCTAGAATTGGCACTTATGCTGAAAAATCTATGGAGGTTCACTTGGAGCACAAGAAGCCAATAATAAGAAAGAATGTGGAAAAGAAGCTTAGAAAAGCTGGTTACAATGATGAGGAGATTGCACTAGGAAGGGCAAGGACAAAGCAGATGGAGGGAGAATCATCAGGTCTAAGGAGATCCAGCAGGATTGCTCCTTCTAAACCCTTTGCAACCCCTATAGTGAAATTTGAACCTAGTATTGTTGATAAAGGTAAAGGCCCAACTTATTCTGTACCTACTACAAGATCTGGGAAAAGGAAATAATCTCCTCTGGTGGTGCCTAGGAAAAGAGGAAGGAAAGAAAAATCTACAAGGGAGAAAAACCTTAGTGTCACTGATGATCAAGATGAAGAGGAGGAGGATCCTAAAGCAAAATTGGTAAGGAAAAGAAGAGGAAGTTTATCCTCTAGTGAAGGTGCTTCTAAGGAAGCTAGTATTGGTTCTAAAATATTGCATATTGTGCCATCTTCTAATGAAGAGGAAGAACAGGAAGTTGGTGTTCATGTGCACACTAAACTGGAGTCAAAGAAAACTAAGGTGTCTGAAGAAGCCTCCTCAGATTAGGAAGAACAAAAGGACATTTCGGTAAGACCTGGCTCTCATTTCAAATTAGAGGTAGTACTCAATTCTTTGTTACATTTTGAAAACATGTTGAATCCTACAACAAAATATTATGATCAAGTTGAAAAAGAGGATAGAAAAACATTAATTTTAGCTACTATTCAATATGTTATCACATTGGATGTTAAGTGGGATGATGTGAATAAAAATGAGCCTGAGAAAATGTGGGTAGCCCTAATGAAAAGGAGATCAAAGGCTGTTGAATTTGAAGAGAAAATAAGGAATTATGCATTTGATAAAATTGGGTCTTCTTTGACCCCAGATGATTTGGAAACCTTGAAATAGATATGTGCAGATATGTTTTGGATGAAGAAAAGAGTGAAAATTCTGATGACAAGGGATAAAAAGCAAATAAAGAAGATAAGGAAGGAAACTGTAGAAGTAATCCGAGATACGGCTAAGAAATATGGCATGCTTGGTTCTGCACTTAAGTTGAGTGAAGAAGTTTCTATTGAAGATTTTGAGGAAGATATTCCTCCTGGTACTCAAATAAATGATGCAGATATCCCTCTGGATACATGTGTTGAAAATGATCCTCCGGAAATGGAGAAGCAGGATGAGGGTGAAGCTGAGCCTGAAAAACATGATGATGCCCCTCAGGAGCATACTGAAGGTGAAAATAATAATGATGAAAAATATAATGTTGAGGAAGAGAAAGACGAAGGTGAAAGTGAAGGAAATGATAAAGAAGGAAACAGGGATGAAGACAATGATAAAGATGAAAAGGGTAAAGAAGAAAAGGAAAATGAAAAAGAAGAAGAAGAAGAAGAAAAAGTGGTAGAAGAAAAGAAGGAAGAAGAGCAAGATAAGGAAGAAGAGAAAAATGAGAAATATGTTGGGAAGAATAAAATCTAAAGCAGGTTGTAGAATCTCATAGATCTCCTAGAGAACCCTCCTCTGGTGATGATGTGTTGAAAGGCTTACTATCCAAGTAGATCATATTCCAGCTGTTGATTCCTCCAGAGCTCTTACAACTTCCTATGATTCAAGGTAGCTTGGATCTAGACAAAATTTCTCATGTTCATAAGTTGGTATTGGGTGATGCATTGCATGCATCCGACCTAAGAGAGATTCTGGAGACACACCAGAAAGGAACATAAATGATTGAATATGCTCTTAAGGCATTGCAAGATACAACACCTGGTGCGTCTATTGATACATCTCTCACTCCAATAGAAAATCTGAGATTGTTATTGGAATCCTTCAAGGAGTATGCCTTAAAAATTAGTGAGAAGACTAAGGAAGAGGTTGAGGAGAAGCTAGAAGAGAAAAGGTTATTGGTATTGCATGAAAAGTGTGCCTTGGCACACACTAATGTTGGGAAAAATATGGAATTTGTGCAAATCTATGAGACTGAAGCTAATGATGTCTTTGCTTTTTGTTTGAAGTGGTCGAATGCCACTCTAAGTATTAAAAATTTCATGGACTCCATTGAGTCCTAGTTGACTACTGTTGCAGGTACCTACAACACATCCAAGGATAGAGACAGATCAACCTAAAATGCTATCTCTGCTCATAGAGATACATTCTTTATTTTAGAGAAGCAAAAGGAAGAAATCATCAAAAAAATTGGCGAGTTAGGTGATCTTGTGAGAATGGAGTACACCCTAGTTTCCAATGCTTTAGAAAGTGCAAAGAAACTTGGAAAAATAAATCTGACTCTTGGTACTCCAGATGAAGCAAAAGAAAGCCTGATGGATTTGGAATCCTTGAATAGGATGTTGATTGCTGCAAAGAAAATTTGGTAGAATGGTAAATCTACGTGGCAAGGTATTCTTAAGGAGCTTCAAGGCTCGCCATCCTTCAGTTAATGTTTTTTTTTCTTGTTTTCATATTTTTTGTTGGGCCGCCCTTTGTCCTTGATGTCAAAGGGGGAGTGAAAAGTGATAGAGAAAGAAAATACTGGTGATAGGGGGAGAAGTGTTGTACATAAGGAGGTCATGTAAATTTTTGGCACATGTTGCCATCAATGACAAAGGGAGAGATTGTTGGAAGAATGAAGAAGAACATCTCATTTTGTTGTTTTGTGTTGTCATTGATGTGACCATGTTATATGAGTTGCAACTGCAAGATTAAGTCTTAGTTTGATCTGGAATTCTAGACTGGTATCCAAAACAGTATGCAATTATCATCCTCTGGTATTTTGGTCCGCAATCCTTTGTTGTTGATTATTGTTGCTTGCATTTTTGGAAAATGGTTTATGGATGTTGGAAGCACGTACACTCAGAATCTCACGTGTTCATATGCTTGTATGGTGTATTGGCATTATTTTGTTTTTGCTATTAGGCCCATCTTTGGCCGACCTAACGAATAGATGATGTAACAGTTGTGTGCAAGTGTTATTACCTCTAAATATGCAAAACTAACTAAGAAATGCAAAGTAAAGAACACTAGACCACCTCAAGATTAGGATACATTGAACACAAACAAAAGAAAGATAAAACAAAAGTGATTATACCTTTTATCTATGTTGATTTCCTTGGTTGGCCCTTGATTAAAGCTTGGATGTGTGCTCCTTTGATGGCAATGTGATGAAAAGTGGATGCAAGGTGGTCTAAAATCATATGCAAATAAGTGAAGATGCAATGGAGGATGTGGGTGTTCTAAGAGATGAATGTAAATGAAGGGGATGCAAGCTTGGAAATGTGCAACAATGGAGGATATGAACTAGTGCTTGAATGAAAAAGATTAGCAAGTGCTTGATGAATGCTTGAATGGCTTGAAAAAAGAAGTGTGATAAAATGCATAATGTCCCTGAATGAATGAGAAGGGGGTTATTTATAGAAGAAATTGAATTATCTAGAGAATTCAACAACCAGGATTGAGCCACCATGGCCAAGATGGAGGGCTATGGTGAGTTGAGGACTCACAAGCCCTCACATCTTTCCATGTGGAGGATGAAGTGTCCAAGGGACATGGTGATATGGAAAGGGTACAAATGATGTGGAAGAAGGACAAGTACTTTGGGATGTGACTGATGTGACCTCTCAATGATCACATGGGGAAGAGGAGATTCCTTGAAGGAATAAAAGTGAATTTTAAATTCACATGATTTGGAATATCTTGAGGATAAGACAAGGTTCCCAAAAAGGAAGCTAAGAAGTACCTTGGATAAGACAAGGTGCTTATAATAAAAGGTTCCTAACCCATGTAACTGATGTGACCTCTCAATGATCACATGGAGAAGAGGAGAACCTTGGAGGACTAAAAGTTAATTTTAAATTCACATGGGGAAGACAAAAAGGAATTAAAAATTCCTTGGGAGATGAAAGATAGTTGACTAAAGAGGGATTGATTAGACTAACTAATCACTAATTTAGAAGACAGTTAGTGGCTAATGAGGATTAGGAGCCAACTTGCAAAAGTTGGAGGATGTGACACATCCTAATCATGGATTAAACATGTGCACATCCCTAACGATGGGATTAGGACATGGATTAGGATTAAGTGAAGATTATGGGGGATGTGACATGTGAGGAATTAAATAAATGTCTTATTTATTTAATTATTTTGAGGAAAAAGGGGAATAAAGGGATAAGGTATTTAATTATTAACTAAATACCTTAGGGATTTAGAAGAATTTAAGGATAGTAATTAAATAATAGAAATATTACTTAATTAATTCAAATAAGGGGATGTTTAGACGAAAAGGGATAAATTTGGACAAATGGAAGTGTCCAAATTTGGATGTCTGCAACAGTAAATTAATTTTGTCTTGCGGATGAATGTGTGACCTATCTTAGGTCCATTCTAACATGATGTAGCATGTTGAGCATTTGAATTGTTTTTGGAAAGATTTTGTGAAAGCTTGAAGCCAACAGTTGGTATTTTTGATGAATAAGGATTGCATCTAATTGGGCCGACCTAATTGATGATTGCGGATGTATCAGCTATATATATTGGACAATTTTGAAGAAGTTGATAAGGATAATGTGAATGTGAAGAAGTAAAAATATGATGAAGTGTCTCAAGTCAATTTAATGAGATTTATAGGAACTGAATCAACACTTTTTAGGTGTACATTATCAGTTCATTTTCTAGTTGTAAGCCATTTTTGTCATTGTAATTCTATAGGCAATGAGCCTCTCATTTTGGATAGTGAGTCCTGGCAGTGAGCCACCCCATACTATAATATTTTATAACCGGTTATACTATATTGTGAGCTAACACTCACCGTGGTTTTTCCCATTTTGGGTTTTCCACGTAAAAATTCTAGTGTTCATGTGTTGTGTGATTATATGTTATGTTAATGCTCTTATTTATCTTTACTATTATATGCATTAGAGTAATTGGATGGTATTTGTTCAATAAGTTTAAGAAGATATTGATTCACCCCCCCTTTAGTATCTTGGATATTCAACATTGGGCGACTTCAAATCCCCTCTTCACCCTTCTAAGAAGCTAGACAATCTACAAGACTATACAGGTAGTATGATAGACTTAATTAATTTCAGTTTAGATTTTAGACTCTTTGATGCAGACATGAAAGGTCCTCCTTTTACCTAGTAAAAAATATGCATGGTAAGGATGTTATTCAAGCTAGGGTGGATTTTTTTTTATTTGTCTCTTGGAATATTGTTGTTGACATTTCCCTCAATGTCATGCCTTGGGTGGGATCAGATCACATTCCCATTCTTCTTAATTGTGAAACTCTAAGGACTTGTAGGTAATTTTTGCTTAGATATGAAATAATGTGGGGCCCCACATCAATTTTATAAGTAAAATCAATGAATCGTGGAATATCAAACATAAAGGGATGAATATTTTCATATTATCCCAAAAAATCACCAACATTAAAATACAAGTGATGGGATTAAGCAAGCACGACTTTTGGAACATACACAAGGAAAATGATTCCATCTAAAAAAGATGTCTCTACTCAATAGGGCATGGTTGATGGGGTGGTTGATGTAGATACATTTAATTAGCATATAATCATAATGGAAGACTACAATTAGGTTCTCCAAAGAGAAGAGATTTTCTATGAGTAGAAATATAGAATACAATGGCTTAAAGAAGGAGACCAGAATACTAATTTTTTTCATTAGTCTCCCCTTAAACACAAAAAAAAGGATATCAAACTGAACAATCGAGGATGGTTTGATAATAATTAAGGAGGAAAAAAATTAGTGATATTGTCATCTCTTACTTTCAACAACCCTTCATTGAGGGTGTCCCCTCCAATGATACTTTGGTCAACATGATGTTGCAAGACATTCCTACCATCATATGAAAAAATAATCGAAAAATTGATATCAAGAATGACTATGGAAAAAGAGGTGAAAAATACTAATTTTCTTCTTAACCATTAAAGCCCTTGGCCCAGATAGTTTCCCCCTTTCTTTTTTCCAAGATTTTTGAGATGTTGTGGGAAAACATGTGCTAGTTACTACTCATGAGTTTTTTTTCCGTGGTAGAATCCTCAAACAACTAAATAATACCTTCATTGTTTTAATTCCAAATAATAACAAATATACTTCGATGGTTTATTATAGGCCTAATAGCTTATGCAACACTATATATAAAATATTCTCCAAGTTGCTAGTAAATAGAATTAAACCATACCTCTCAAGATTAATATTGCATCATCAAAATAGATTTGTTCCTAGTTGAAAAATCATTTATGCTAATATCTTTACCCATTAGGTATTGTATTCCCTAGACAAAAGAAAAAATGTAGGTAGGATTTTCAAGCTTGACATCTCAAAATTTTATGATAGAGTTTCATAAAACTTTCTTTAAGAGGTGCTTGAGAATTTTAGGTTTAAGGGTAAAATACTAAAAATGATATAATACAATGTTGCTACCCCTAAGTACTCTATCTTGATTAATGGTCATCCCAAAGTCTTCTTCAACAACTCTAGGGGTCTTAGACATGAAGACCCTATCTCTCCTTATCTCTTCATTTTAATGGATGAGGCTGTAGGTGAAAACATCACTAAACTAGATGATATTTATGCTCTAGTTGGTTTGAAACATTCTTCCTCCTCTCAACCTTTCATCCACCATAATTTATAGATGACACTATTACTTTTGGGAAGTTTTCTCTTAAGGAAGGCTTGGAGTCAAAGATCTTACTTGTTTATTAAACTACTAGCTCTAGTCAATAAATAAACAAGCAAAAGATCTTTCTCTATTTTTGCAGTACTCTTGAGTTGCTACAATCCTAATTCACTAGCTCTTTAGATTGTAACATACCCCATCTCGTTGCTAGCTATTTATGCCTTCCTCTCATAGCTAATAAGATTCATCCCTATTATTAGAATGTGATTGTAGAAAGAATTTAGAGAAAGTTGGGTGATTAGAAAAGTACTTTTATTTCTTAGGTTGGGTGGTATTAGCTCTTAAATGTCTATCTTCAAAGTATCCTGGTGTACTTCCTCTCCCTTTCCAAGATCCCCAAATACATTGTTAAATATAGTGAACACACCTATACAAAATTATTGTAAATTAGAGTGGAGAAGAAGTGAAGACTAGACTTTACTATTTAAAACAAGGTTTTCTATCCTAAATATTGTGGTGGTCTCAACAAGTGATAAAAATCCAAAATATCAATAGATATTTCTAAGCAAAAATCATATGGTGTTTCATGAAGGAGATAAAAGATAGAATTGACATCATGAAAGCTAACCATTTTTATCATCATAACCCCAACCTTCTCTTTTCCTTCATCTTCATCCCTAAGGGTTCCCTCATACGGAATAATATAAGCAAAGTGATAAGCTTGCTAGATAAAAGTATGCTATGGAGGGTGGGGAGGGGAAATAAAATTAAATATTGGGAGGACCCTTGGTTTGAGTTGGGACCTCTATCTTTGATTCCCCAATTAAAATGCCTTTTGTTAATCCTTTTTGAAATATTTGGGAGCCTTTTTGAAGACTATATTGTTAAGAAAGGTCATAATTATGGGTGGGTCAACCTATGGGAATTTTTTGCTATTAGTCAAGATCCTTTTGTTGTTTCTCAGATCCTCACCAATATGAAAGAAGTTAGAATCCCCTTTTCTATCTAGGAAGACTCTACCTATTGGAGTAAAATCCTAAGGGTAGATTCTTGATGGCTTCTAGGAACTCAATTCAAGTTGAACACCCCTTAAAATATAAGAGATGGGAAAAAATGGAATAATAAATTCACTCCTAAAATCAACCACTTTTATTGGTGTGTTGCCCATGATAAAATTCTCACATACAAAAATCTTCGAAGACGAAGAATTTCCTTCCTTATAAGGTGTGTCCTATATATTTCTAGAAAGGAAAAAATGGAACATATTTATTTTCACTAGAAGTTTGTGTAGAGTTTGTGGGAGTGAGTCATCACAAAAAATGTTGTTAATTGGGTTCATCCTAGTTCAATGAACTCTTTTATGGGTAGTTGGCCCCCACCCTTCATCCACTTAATCATAAGGGAATTGTGGTTTCTGAATCCCCCACATCTATGCTAGAGAATTTGGAAAGAGAGGAAAAATATATTCTTTATTATAAATCCTAGCATTTTTATGTGGCCCTTAAGTGCATCCAAAATGCTATCATGGAAAAAGTTAAAGTGACACATTTAAAAAAACCCAATAGCCTTCTAAGCCATATGAATGGATTCTTTTGTGATTGGATATTAAATAGAGAAATGAAACATGTAGATATTAACAAAGGGATAGAAATGCTACTAAGTGGAAAATTTTACAAGAATATTGGATAAAAATTAACTTTGATGGTGCCTTGAAGGGCAACTTAGGATTTTCTAGTGAAGGGGAATTCTAAGAGATGATAAATTTGTTTTTATTCTTTCTTATGCTATAATTTTAGGACACAAATATAATAATGAAGCCAAAGTAGTTACTACTAATTGGAGCCTCCACCTCACCCTCACCCTTAGACTAGAGAAAATCCTTGTGGAAGGAGACTTAAAAATCATAATAGATATATTAAATGAAATAATGGATATTGGATGGAAGTAGGAAAGTTATCTCAAGGACCTAAATACTTTATTTGTCAACCTATTTAGGTTCAAAGAAACTCATATCTATGGGGAAGCTAACATATTACTAATATCTTAGCTAATACTAGGATATTTTTCAAAGGACGAAGATTTTAGAAAAATATATGTAGCTTACCACACAATGTTGAGAGCTATACCAAAGAGAAAATAAAAATGATGATATAAACCAACAACATTGATCATAATAATTATTCCCACAAAAGTGAGATGGACACTAGAATGTACATGATGATAGACATGACTCCAAATTCATAAGAATTTGAAGGGTTTCATGCTTGGGTAAAACATGGAGAGTGTAGAATATATCACATATTTGACTCGATATTTTCTCTATGGATCTATGTAGGAGCATACATACCTTGGGGATTGACACCATAAAAACTCATAAAGAGATACAATGGAGCAACTACAATGAAAATTACCTAACTTGCAAGAATGAAGTGGCCTAAAAAATGAAACAATAGGAAATACTTAGATATTGTCATCTTTCTTTTTCCCATGTTCTTTTTGGAAATTGGCTCCCCTATTCTCCCATTGATTACCATTCTTTATTAGAGCATTTTCCAAGGTTTTTTATATTACAAATGATGATGGGGGGTGGTAGATTTATCTAACAAAATCTATATCTTATCAAGAAATGCATAAAAATGCAATGGTGTACTATATTTTTGAGTATGGTGATGTTTAGGTTTACTAGAAAGGCATGAGAGACTTAAACCCCTCTCTTTCTCTCAAATTTACACAATCTTGGGTTAATGAGAAGGTCAACATTAGTGGGGTCCAATTCAAAGTCACTTAGGACTTGATTGGTGAATCCATTGGCCTATCTATTGATGGAAAGAAATCCAAATGTTTCAAAATTAGTAGGGAAAAATAATAGATCAAATATTTCCTCCAAGGTGATGAACAAATAGTCAAATTATAGAATGGTTTCAAGTATTAAGATATATCAAATCCTTGAGGTGAAGTCTCCTTATTTATTATAAAATGTTTCATTCTAGAGGGTAGATTTCAATGTGTTTGGGTTAACTAGAGGATAATCTTCATGTACTATTTTGTTTCTTCCCTAAAAAAATCAATGAAATAAGTTCTAGCCAACAAATCCTCCACTCTTCTAAACCAATGTTTAATCTTCTTTTTGTATCGCGAATGCCTTATTACCTCACTCATGAGTAACCTTTTATAGTTTAAAAACCATAATACCCCCTTTTTTAGTCATCTCAATCAACCCCAGGGGACAAATAAATCTAATTTTGGTTGTTTCTATCAAAAATTCCAAGGTAATCATGATAGGAAAGAAACTATTCCATGTGAAAGTTAAAAATGTTATTGCCTCTATATCTAGTTGGGTAAGGGAACTTCTTACCAAAGCCTTAGGAAAAATAGATGATCTGGCATGCTTTCCTTCCAAAATATTGAGACAATGGTGAAGGAAAATATCATTGTGGTTGATTTTAGTGGTGATGAGGAAGAACTTAGGCTTTTGGGTGTTGACAACCCTAAATATTAAATGAGTTTTATGGAGTCTAATTGTAGACATCCAAATTTGGACACTTAATTTATCCAAATTTATCACTTTTCGCCTAAACATCCTCTTATCCTGAGTTAATTAAGTAATATTACTATTATTTAATTAATATCTTTAATATGCTAAATCCCTAAGGTATTTAATTAATAATACCTTACCCTCCTTAATCCTCTTTATCAAATAAATTAAATAAATACAACATTTATTTAATTCCTCACATGTCATTTTCATCTAATCCTAATCCATCTCCTAATTTCTTCATTAGGGATGTGCACATGCCTAATCCTTGATTAGGATGTGTCACATCCTCTAACTTTTGCAAGTTGGCTTCTAATCCTCATTTATCTTCTAATTACTGATTAATTAAACCTAATCATTTTCCAAGGAATTTTTAATTCCTTTTTATTCTTCCTAGATTCCCCTCCTCTTTATGTGAATTTTTAATTCACATTTCATTCTTCCAAGGCTTCTAGAACCTTGGACTTGTCACAATCTCCACATGTGAACAAGTCCCACCTTTTTGGAGCCCACCTTTTACCCTCTAGATCATCCTAGGAATGTGAATTTTTAATTCACATTTATATCCCCAACCACCTTTCATTTTCCCATGTAGATTTTTGAGGAATTCCAAAATTCCTCAAATGTCTCTTTCACCCCCACTTGGGAACAAGAAATCCCTTTTTGTGGAAATCTCCTCACTCCCCAAAGTGCATGTACTTTTTCCACCTCATGCACCTTCTTGACACCTCACTTACACCTCATATCCCCTTGTCCATTTCACCCTCCACATGTCAAGATGTGAGGGCTTGTGGCTTCTCAACCCACCATAGCCCTTCATCTTGGCCTTGTTGGAGCAATCTTGACCATTGAATTCTCTAGAGAATTCAAATTCTCCTATAAATACCCCCTCCTCAAGGGCATTTACAACACTTTTGGATTTGAGCAACTACATGCTGCCCATTTGCTTTCCCAAACACTTAGCAATCTTGCAACTACATGCTGCCAATTTGCATCCTCAATCATCCAATATCATCTAGCTATTCATCTTAATCATTTTGCACATTCAATCTTGCATTTAGCCATTCAAGCAATCATCTAAGGAGCACACAAACCAATCCAAGCAAGGGCCAATCAAAGAGATATCAACAACAAGGGAGGTAAAATTGTTTGTGTTTCATTTTATTTACATTCCTTTTCGTTGTATCACTCTTTTGGCTAATCTTGAGGTGTCCTTGGTATTTTGTCATTCATATTTCTTCGTTATTTTTCACATTTAGAATAGGATAGATATCAAGGTATCACACTAATAATAGAAACTTCCATGAAAACCACATTGAGATGACTCCTAGATTAAATGTTACTAAAAAGAGGAAGACTAAAAACTTGTCCCTTGTTGCTAATACTATTACCCCAAACTAGACTAGTAAGACCTCGATCGATAAGGATAATACCAATTTTCCTAGGGAGGTATGACATGTTGATAAGAATTATAAAATTAAGAAGAAATAAAAATATAACTATGAAGAAAGAAATGAGTATTAGCATAGGAATACCACTAATTCCAAGGAAATGGAACAATCAAAATGTAGAAAGGATCCCATGATCATAAATAAGAATTATGGACCCCTACTCAATATGCCATATAAAAAATATGAAAATGGCTCTCCAAAAAGTATGTTGGAAATGAAAAGGAAATTATAGGAGCTCCAAATGTCTGTGAATAAGATTATCAAACTTTGCATTGAAAGCCTGAGTTTCATTGCTAGTAGCTTTAAAATCTTGTTAGAGAAGAAATAATTAAAAGGAAAAAAATTAAAAGGCACTAAGGCAGAAAATGGGGAATATTTGGGCTCTTATTGCTAATCTTCATAGGCTTTTAGAATTTAAAGAGGCTACTTCTATTCTTAGGGACTTGGCTAGGTCACTTTCTCATTAAGTGTTGTTCCATTGTTATTCTTGGTTCAAATTGTTTTCCATTTTGATTTTGTTTTCAATATTTATTTTTTTATAATAAATCTCTCACCTTTGGTCCTTGTAAGGGAGGGGTCCCTATTTTAACCCCTTTTGTTTTATATAAAACATAATAATCAAATAATATTATTCTAGATGTAGGATTAATAAAGACCAAAATTTATGATACTTTCAATGTATATTTGTCATTTTTCAATTATTATATAACATTATGCATAAATTTAGATGTAACATGTATTATATAGGTAATATGTAGTCTAAATATGGCTAGGTATTTTCAAACTTCTTACAAGGTATGGTTGGTCTTTCAAATGATTGTTTTAGAATTTAATTTAATAACAACTTTAATTGGTATAACAAAAATGTGTAATAAAATTTTAAGTAAATATTTTTACATAAAATATTGATGATCACGGAAGATATATATTCCCAATGAATGATGAAGAAGATCCTAGTCAACTTCTTAAGAGAATTGAAGCTTGTTTTAATAGAAAACCATTAAGATACTAATTTTTTCAAGTCAATATGAATATCCATGCTATTTCAAGGAGGGATAGTCATCCTAGTAAACATAGAGTAATTAAATATTTGTAACACAAATATCTTAGTAGTAGGTGAGTTTTCCTTTTTAGGTATGCTCCCAACATAGTTTCTTAGGGTGAAATACATTCATTATAGGCAGGTGCTTTATAAGTAAAAATTCTAGAGGCTTATGTTAATGCATGGAATTTTTGTGTTACAATTAATAATTTTAAACATTTCCAAATGAAATTTCAATACCATTATTAGAATTAATCTCATTGAATTTCAATTTATCATTCCAAATAAATAAATTAAATAAATTAATTGTAACTATATCTTATCTAGAATTAATGACTTTTATTCATAACCATGTTTCATAATGTACTTACGTACTATGTATTATGTAAATTTTTTATTGTTGCAATTCCTAAAGAAACTTCCATCATGTTCATCAACAACATCACAATGTTTATTAGATTTAATATTAGTTTTAGCATATTGTTGTCATTGATTTCCAAGGAGAGAAATGGTATGTTATGTATTTGGTTCTAGAAGTAGGAATGTAAGTTGCAAAATTTGCACAAAATGTCGCATTGTTGTCATGCAACTCTGTCATGGTACTATAGAGAATTCTTCCAGTATTCAAAAGTGAAAACTAATGCCAAATCTTACATGGGTTTTCTGAGAACTTCTCAGAAATATAAATTGCAAAATCAGATGTTGGAGGTTGTTCTCAGAATTGATTTATTTGTGCTCTCAGTCTGAATTAGGGTTTTGCAAATAAACCCTAGAGTTGAAGTCATGCAATCTTAACAGATCTTCTATTCTATCGATGACTTTTTGTTGGAGGTTGTAGGTTGCATAAATTATAACATTCCTTTAAGCTCGTTCAGTGACCGACCCCATTACCTAGTCACCTGGTTGATGTCACTGACATGTTCCTTTGGAGATTGAATGGTGCACATTCAAAGTTAGTAGATTTGATGACTATCACTAGATCTCATGCATTGTGGAAAGCTCTTTGAAGTTGGCTTGAAGTTCAATGAAATGCGATGGAGATGGTTCAACGGCTGTGATCTAGTTCATCGGACGGTGCCTACCAACCCATTATGTTTATGGTGGGACCCAGCTAAGTCTCACGGGGAAGCAGGGAATGGTTGTGATTAAATAAGGCTTGATAGAATGATGCAAAATGATGGATGATAGAGCCTTGGTGGGTCCAACTACATGTGGTGTCATATTGCTTGATCCCTTCACATCATTATTTTGAAGTGAAGTGATTGAATGTTTTGGGTGATGAGCGATGTGCTTCAGGAGTTAGTGGTTTATGACATCAGTAGGTACAGGTTTCCTAATGTTATTACATCACTGGGTGTTAGTTCATCACACTTACACATCCTTGAGACATGAAGACTTCAGTGATGGGCAATAAGTATAATGCAGTTAGTGGAGAATGACATTAGAGGGACACATGACATAAGCCCACCAACCCACGAGGATTTTGTGGGTCCATTGTCAGAGCTAATGGGATAGCGAGAGATGACATAGATTGAACGGTAGTCAATCCAATGGTGATCATTGTGTTCTTATGCATCACAATAATGCAAGATGGAGGCATATGCAATAGATATATGTGATAGACAAAAAGTATTCAAGGGAGGCGATCGAACAATGATCGCTACAATTCTTCACATCGCGGAAATGAATATGAATGTCTTGAGTGAAGTAGTGATACATGATTGTAGCAATACCAAAGGAGATGAGATCAATGAAGGAGATTTAAAGACTGTTTATCGAACAATCATGTTTTAAAGTTGCAATGATGAATGAAGGGTGCAAGATCGTGGCCTGAAGATAGGAGATTAATTACTCAGATTTGAAAGTGAAGATCACAAATGGCTAAGTCTGTGTAAATAGGGTTTTGCCTATGAACCGACATGGAGGTAAGAATTTAATAATCTACCTACTTCAATGACAGATGTAATGAGATTTGATGCACAAAATGGTGGCATAGGTGGCTATAGAAGCAAGGATCGAGATTAGATCAAATAAACAAAAGGAAGCATTGAATGCATATTTGATCCTAGGGTTTGATAGAGAGAGAATGAAGGAAAATTCTTTGCACCAAAATTTAATGTTGTGTAGCTCAATACAATTGAATGACAGTGAAGAAGATATTCCAAAATCTAACAGAAGATTTGTAGATGGTGGAGAATCCCGCGGTAATCATGATTAGTTAGCTACACACAAAAAACATGAGAATATTGTCTATGGTGTGAAAAGAAGGTGAAAAAAAGGTAGATGAGTGTGTACAGTGTAGAAGTGATTCTGAGCTCCAGAAGCAAACAAAGAATACACTGAAAATAGAGAGAGAGCTATAGAAGGGGTATGGTGGTGCATTGAGGTGGACCGAGAATGCACTAAAGAAGTAGGAGGAGAACAAAGCCAAACTAGTGGAGTGCAGAGAAATGAAGAGAGTTGTTGTGGCAAAAAAACATAGTTGAGTAGTTGTAGAGTAAGCTATGATAGTGATTTGAGTTCCTTAGGAACAAATTGTAATCATCATTTATATTGTAAATCTGATAGGGTGGTGCCATCAGATAATTGATTTGGTGCTTAGTTTGGGGGATTGGTGTCTCGTTAGGGTTCATTCCCTTAAACCTTGTAACAAAACATTATTGCTTGTGAGGCTGGATTAAGACAGTAGATCTAGCAACATTTCTCATTGTGCTTTTTCCCATCTTGGGTTTTCCATGTATATTATGTGTTATGTGATGCTTGATTGTATGCTTTTTTATATTTTGTAATTCATGTTTCAATCTGCTCACCAAGTGTCCTAGATTTCATCTTCTCAAAAGTTTAAAGGGTTAAAATTTTAGTATCTACTGATTCACCCCCCCTCTCAGTAGATTGTTGTGTTCTAACAATTGGTATAAGAGCCCTAGGTTCCCTAGGAGAAACTTAATCAACTCAAGTAGGCCCTTGGATTTGTGAACACAATGGCCAGTCAAGAAATTTCCTCCACAAACAAGCCACCTAGGTTTGATGGAATGAATTATGCCTATTGAAGCTCATTAATGAAAGGATATTTGGGATCCTTAGTTTTTTATGTATGGATGTCAGTAATAACTAGATACACACCATAGACCACACCTCCTAGTGATGTTGTAGCTAAAAAGGATTTTGAGAACAATGAAAAAGCATGGTTTGCTATTATGAATAGTCTGTCTAGATCTATGCACATCAAGGTTATGTATTGTAAGAATGCACAAGATGTCTAGGAAACATTGAAAAATATCTATGAAGGAGATGACAAGGTAAAACTTGCAAAACTTCAAATACTAAAAACTGGATTTGAAGGCCTAAAGATGATAGAGGAAGAGAAGATTGCAAAATATCATCTGAGAGTTAATGATATAGTGACTCTATCAAAGTTTATGGAGAATAATTGAAATATGTTGTTGTATTAAAGGTTCTTAGATCAATGACATACAAGTATGATTCTAAGATCTCAGCTATTGAACAAGGAAGAGAAATAGACAAACTAACTCTAAATGAGCTACATGGTATATTCACAGCCTATGAGATGAGGATGAGAGATAAAGAACCATCTAGGAGAGAAGTTGCCTTCAAGACTGTTAACAAGGAGAAGGATGTACCTCCCAAGAAAGACAAGGAAGAGATTATCGCATTCGAGAATGATGAGACTAATGAAGAAGAGGAAAATTTCATCAGGAGACTAAAAAGAGGATTTGGAAAATACAAAGGTAAGCTACCCTTTAAATTCTTTGAATGTGGTAAAGTAGGTCATTTCGTTGCTAAATGTACCTACAATAAGAAATGAAACTCTGAAGAAGAGGTAGATGATAAAATGAAGAATCCCTACCATCCTAAGAAAGGGAATTTTTAGAAGAAAAAGAAAATTCTATACCTCGAAGAAGATAGTGATGTATCAAAGGTTGCAATAGCTTAGATGATGAAAAAAATTGCTCTTTTGTTGTAAGATAACATGAGTTTCTCTTCATGGAAAAAGAGTCCGAGGAGCAAAAAAATGAAAAGGCAGAAGATCTTCATGAAGAAGGTGAAGAAGAAGGAGTGCTTGACCTAGAAGAAATCATATATGCTCTAGATGAGATTGATGATCTTAGAGATGAGATTGAGAAGTTAAAAAGGGAGAACAAGCAAAAGAAGAAACTTGCACAAAATGAGTTTGATAAACTAAGCAAGGAACTAGAAGAATCTACCTAGAATGTGGTAGACTTAAAGTTGCAACTAGAGGAACCCACAAGAGCAAAAGATGTTATTCAATCCAAGCTAAAATTTGAATTTGACAGATGTATGAAGCTTGAGGGATAGATTTTTTCTCTAAGAAGAGATTTGGAAAAGGAAAAAGAACAAATAGAGAAAGGACTCAAGCTAAAAAATGGTTCAAATATTTTAGATGAGTTATTGAGCACCCAAAAGCCTGCAGACAAAGAAAAATTAGGTTTAGGTTTGGAGAAAGGGCAAAGCTCCTTTGTTGATGCTTCTACAAAATTATATGAAAGATTTAGGATAGAATAAAAGTTTAAATTTGTCAAGGAAAGTGATTGCAAAGGAAGTGATTGCAATGTGAAATCTGCAGAGGCAAAGAAAACTAAAGAAGAAAAGAAGCCTATTGTAGACAAGAAGGATAACCAATCAGATCCTAATCATCAGAAGAAAAAGAAAAGTTTCAAAAGGATTGCTGATGGATTCACTAGGGTGAGAGACACCAGAAGATAGATGCACAAGATACCCCCTCATCCAACAAAAAATTCTATGACCAGGTATTCTTCATATTTCTATGGATATTGATGTACATGTAATTAGTTTGGTTATAGGGCTAGAGAATGTAGAATCATTCCTAAACGGAGTGAAAATTTTGAAAGCAGAAATTTGTTTGCTCCTTTACTTGATATGAATGTAGTTTTTTATAATTGTAATAACTTTGGTCATATAGCTAAAAAATTTAGAACAAAGTTTACAAGACCAAATGTTAAGAATGAGAAAAAGAAAGTTTTACATCCTAAGTCAAACATAGAATCTGAAAATAAGGAGGAGAAGGTAGAAAATATAGAAAAGAAAACTAAGAAAGTGTGGAAAGAAAAGGGAGAAAGCTCCATTAATGAAAGAACAAGAAACCCCAACCAAAAGCTTGCCGAAATCGCCAAGTGAAACAATGAGAAACAACTACATGTAATTATGAAATCTTATTCAAACAAGATGATTCAGTTACAAAGTTTAATGTCAAGACAAAACCAACAAAATAGATTTATATTACTTGGCTCTCCATAGCCATTAAATATCTCATCTATCCTCCAACTATGTATTCAGCTTTGCTTCATCTTCCTCTTTCTCCTTATTCCCTTTTACTTCTCCTGATGTATGTTCATAGATTGTTGCATTTTATTCTTTTAACCATTGTTGGCTTTGAACAGCCCAAGAATGGCCACATCCTCCATGCCTCCCACTATATTCTACTTCCTTTCCATGCTGCTTCGCTCCCTATTTTTACTCTTCATGCTCTTAGAAAATTTCCCCCCCACTTCTACACAACCCACTCTCAATTTTAATTGCTTAAAATAGAGCCCAATAAAGTGGGCACCCTTCCACATTTCCCATCCCTCTTTTTCCAAACTAGGAGTTGCATTTTATTCTTATGTATGGCCCCTTAGATCCATAATTAAATTTATTTGAATGAGACATTTCAAATCTATTTTGAATGGAGCTAAATTTGCATATATTAAAATCTTAAAATGACACAAAATAACACCTCAAAGTAGTCTAAATAAGCGTTTTGAACAAGTGTTAATTAAGATGGTCTTTGTTCTCTAAAAATACCAAAATATTTGCATAATATAGGAACCTTATCCTCCATTTTCATTTCCCATGAATCTGCATAAATGAATTGAAAAGAAATAATCAAATCACACAACTATGACAGGATGTGTCAGAATACTAGAAAATTGAGTTTTTTGCATATCTTTCACCCAACAGCTCATATTCACATAAAAACTGGTGACTAAGCTTAGAATGTCCCTATAAATCTTCCCACAAAAGGATTTTTCTCCAAATTTTATAAATATTGAAAATTAATTGTTTTCGTGGCCATTTAGGACAATTTTTTTATTTTAAATTCTCCCAATCCATGAGGAGTTTGGTCACAAAACCTTCACCACATTGTGTGAAATTCATCCAATGATATATCTTCCAAAGTATTTTAACCCAACTCTTATATATTTCTAGAAATAATTGTTTCCATCGAATTGCCTGTATAAACCTTCAAACTGTGATAGAGCAACAACTCAAATTTTGAAAATTAAATCACATGGGAGGTTTTCTAATGCTAAGAGATGCTTGAAAATACCATAACACACCAAAATTGACAAAAAATAATAACAAATATTTATGGGTGATGTAGGATCACCTGTGGACCCAGATGCTCCTGCATCAAACACACCGGGTAAGTTGAAATGTTCTATGAGTTGAAAACTCATGAACATTTGGATGAGCTTGGGATGGTGATCCCATGCTTGTTCTTGATCCATATGTCCTCTTTTTCCTTTGACTCCTTCTTCTTCACTTCATTCTGAACTTCTGCAACTCCCTCTTGTTTCATCTTCTCTTTTCCTTTTTGTAGTTTTCTACCTGCATACTGTAAGATTTCATTGCTCACCTTCTTATCTAAATTTGATTTACATTATTCATGAGACTTGACCATGTCTACAACCAATGATCTCTATTGTTCCATCTTAACATCACTACTATTCTTATGTACCTCCCTTGTATCTCTATTCTCAGGAGCCTTCTTTGAACTATTTCCAACCTCTATTGAAACCTTTACCTCTGGTAACAATTCACAGGATTGTTGCCTTGCACCCCATTCTCTTTCTCCATCAATGAACTCCATATATACTACTTCCCATCTTTCACAATGGTGTACAAATTCTCTCTACAATCATAGATAGATTTTCTATCAAATTTCCAAGGACTTCCTAACAAAACATGGCATGCACTCATGAACATAATATCACATAAAACTTTATATTTATAAGGACCAATATAAAAATTTACTAAGCATTGCTCTTTCACCTCGAACTCATGATCTTCTTGTAGCCAACTTACTTTATAGGGATTAGGATGCTTAATCCTCTTCAATCCTAGTTTTTCTACCATCTCCTCAGAAACCAAGTTATTTCTACTACCACTATCTACAATAACCTTACAATGCTTACCTCCTAATTTGCATATGGTACGAAAGAGACTCTTTCTTTGAGATGGTCCATTCTCCTCTTTGCTTGGATTCACCAACACTCTCTTGAACATAAGGGATTCTCCATGCTTTGGTTTTACCACCTCCTCTGGTGATGCTACACTCTCCTTGTCTTCTTGCACCATGTTATTTCTTGTTGCACCTCTCTTACTAGTTTCTTGGTGTATTTGTGAACACTCAAAAGCTCTATGTCCAACTTCCCCACACTGGAAACACTTGCCCAAGAACTCTCTGCTACTACTGCAACATCCTCTTGTTGAATACTCTTTTCCTTTTGCTCCTTTGTTCCATTTCAGACTTGTTTCTTCTTCAAAAATATTCTTTCCTTTGTGGCTACTTGGTTGTCCTCTCTTCGTTACTGTCTTTCCCTTTCCTCTTGAATTATTTTGTTTCCTTCTATTTACCTTTTCCTCTACTTTCAGAGCATACTGGCAAGCCTCTTCAATAGTAGAAATCTTCAACATACTCATCTCAACCTGGATATTGAATCTAAGTCTATTTATATATCTAGCCACCTTCTCTCTATCCATTTCATGATGTCTTGATCTAATCACCATCTTGTAAAATACCTTTGTATACTCCTTCACACTCATGTCTTTTTGTTTTAAATTTTGAATCTTTTTGAACAACTCCAACTCATAATCTCCTAGAATAAATTTTTCCTCCAATCTAGCAACCATCTGTCTCCACCATGTTATTCTCATCTCACCATTCTCTACTCTTTCCTTCTGCAACTCTTTCCATGACAATGCAACATGTCCCTTAAGCTTTGTTTGTGCCAACCTTACCCTCTGCGAGTCTCTAATATTTTTCAAACTCAAAATAATCTTCCAACTCTCCAATCCAATCTATTAGACTCTTAGGATTCAATGCTCCTAAAAAATTAGGGACTTCCATTTTATGGCCTCTATTGATTTGGGCTATTGCCCTAAAAAGTATTTCTTCTCCTTCATCTCTTGGCTCCCCAATTTCTCTCTTAGGCTCATCTATAACTTCCTCATCTTTAGCATGTGCATCTTCAAGCTCTGGATTTCTTCCTAAACTCGCAACTATATTTCTTAGCTCATTTCTCATTTCATTACAAAAGTATTCTGTCATTTTCTCTACTCTTCTAGGTATTATCCTTATCAAAGGCATCTCAAAATCCTCTCAGCCTCTTCTCTTACGAAGCTATTGTCTTCTCAGCTATCCACTGCTACAAGACTCCACACACCTGCGACAACCTTTGGAGCTTCAAAACAACTTCAATCTTCACCCATAGATCCTAGCATAAGTTTCCTCACATTCAACGCTCTACTTATGCACTCAAGATCACTGGCTATGATACCATTTGATCCAAGAACAAGAAACCCCAACCACAAGCTCATCGAAATCACCAAGTTAACCAATGAGAAAAAACTACATGTAATTATGAAATCTTATTCAAACAAGATGATTTAGTTACAAAGTTTAGTGTTAAGAAAAAATCAGTAAAATACATTTACATTACTTGGCTCTCCATAGCCATTAAATCTCCTAGCTATCCTCCAACTCTATCTTCAACTCTACTTCATCTTCCTCTTTCTCTTTATTCCCTTTTACTTCTGATGTATGTTTATAGATTGCTGCATTTTATTCTTTTAACCACTGTTGTCTTTGAACAACCCAAGAATGGCTGCATCCTCCATGCTTCCCACTATCTTCTACTTCCTTTCCATGCTACTTCTCTCCCTATTTTTTACTCTCCATGCTCTTACACAATTTCCCCCCCACTCCTATGCAACCCACTCTTAGTTTTAATTACTTAAAATACAGCCCAATAAAGGGGGAAGCCTTCCACATTTCCCATCCCTCTTCTTCCAAACTAGGAATTGCATTTTATTCTTATGAATGGCCCCTCAAATCCATCATTAAATTTCTTTGAATGAGGCTTTTCAAATCTGTTTTGAATGGAGCTAAATTTGTAGATATTAAAATCTTAAAATGACACAATATAACACCTCAAAGAGTCTAAATAGGTGTTCTAAACAAGTGTTAATTTAGATGGTCTTTATTCTCCAAAAATACAAAATTATTTCCTAATATAGGCACCTTATCCTCCATTTTCATTTCTCATGAAGCTGCATAAATGAATTGAAAGGAAAGAATCAAATCGTGCAACTATGACAGGATATGTCAGAATGCTAGAAAATTGAGTTTTTTGCATATCTTTCACCCAGTAGCTCATATTCACGTGAAAATTGGTAAGGTTAGAATGACCCTACAAAGCTTCCCACAAGAGGATTTTGATCCAGCTTTTAAAAATCTTGAAAATTAATTGTTTTCGTGGCCATCTAGGACAAAATTTCTGATTTTAAATTCTCCCAATCCGTGAGGAGTTTGGTCATGAAACCTTCACCACATTGTGTGCAATTCATCCAATGATATATCTTCCAAAGGATTTTAACCCAACTCTTATAGATTTCTAGAAACAATTGTTTTCGTAAAACTGCCTATAGGAGCCTTAAAACTGCGATAGAGCAAAAACTCAAATTTTGAAAATTAAATCACATGGGAGGTTTTCCAATGCTAAGAGATGCTTGAAAATATGACAACACACCAAAACTAAAGAAAAATAATAACAAATATTTATGGGTGATGCAGGATTTCCTATGGACCCGGATGCTCCTGCATCATCCACACAATCAATGATTGCATAGATAGCCCTGCATGCCAAAAAGAAAAGTCTATGGGTGATAGATAGTGGCTGCTCCAAGCACATGAATGGAGACAAAAGTAAATTCATCAAACTCAAGAAATGTAGTGGAGGATCTGTGAGTTTGGGTGATAATACTGCAGTCAAGATATGTGGTAAAGGCATATTAAGCCTAGATGGTAAAAACCCCACAAAAGATGTTTTGTATGTTGAAGGATTGAAGTACAATCTATTAAGTGTGAGTCAAATGTGTGAAAATGGTTATAAAGTCACATTTTATTTAGATGGTTGCAAAATCAGAAAGAATGGAAAGATATTTTCACAAGGATTAAGAACTAATAGCAATCTTTACAACCTTGTTGAAGTAAAAGGTCAAAGTTGTTTGATAGGGAAAGATGATGAAAGCTAGTTATGGCATAGAAGATTAGGCCATATAAACTTTGATAATTTGGTGAAAGTAAGCTCAAAATGAATGGTTAGAAACATTCCTAGAGTGAAAAAGCTTGCAAATTTCATATGCAAAGAATGTCAGCAGGGAAAGCAAACAAAGGCTAGTTTTCCAACTAAGGAGTATTCAACCACTAAGCCTTTACAACTGGTTCATACCAATTTGTGTGGATCCACAAGAACAAGGGGACTGAAGGGAGAAAGGTACTTTATGCTGCTAGTTGATGAATACATGAGAATGACATGGGTGACATTCCTAAGAGACAAGTCACAAGCATCTGAGAGATTTAAAATATTCAAAAAGATGGTTGAAAAGGAGATAGGTAGAAGGATCAAATGCTTAAGATTGGATAGAGGAGAATTCACATCAAGTGAATTTGTCGAATATTTTGAGGCACATGGAATCAAGAGACAATATTCAAAACTAAGAACTCCATAGTAGAATGGAGTTGTAGAAAGAAAGAATATAGAGTTGTGCATGATATGGATAGAACAATGTTGAAAGAGGCTAGATTAACTGATATGTTTTGGAGAGAAGTAGTACATACTGTAGTCTACATTCTGAATAGAGTTCAAATCAGAGTACATAGTGATAGTACTCCCCATGAGTTGTGGTATGGTAGGATTGCATCTATGAAGTACTTCAAAGTGTTTGGTAGTAAGTTCCACATCAAGAGAGAAGATGAAAATTTAGGAAAGTTTGAGTCAAGAAGTGATGAAGGAATATTTTTAGGATATTCCACCCAAAGCAAAGCATATAAATGCTATAACAAAAGATTGGACAAGATTGTGGAAAGCATTAATGTCAAGATTGATGAAAGTATAAAACATATCAAACCTGGTCAGAATAACTTTGAAGATAATTCAGATTATGAAGACAAGGTGGCAAATGATGAAGAAGACTATGAAGAAGTAGATGTTGAGAAAGCCCCTGCAAAATATGTTAAAAAATAGATAATTAGGGATAAAAATGGAGTTTAGACCAGGGGAAGATTTACAAAGAACAAAGAACAAGTAAACTTTTCTCTCTTATCTCGAATTGAACCAATTTTTTTTACTGAAAGTAGCAAGGATGAAAGTTGGATACAAGCCATGGAAGAGGAACTAAATCAAATTGAGAAGAATTAAACTTAGGAATTGGTTCCTAGACCCCCAAGCAAAAATGTGATTGGCACCAAGTGGGTGTTTAGAAACAAACTAAATGAGGATGGAGCTATTGTGAGGAACAAGGCAAGACTAGTGTGCAAAGGTTATGCACAAGTTGAAGGCATTGAATTTGAAGAAAAATTTGCACCTGTAGCAAGATTAGAAGCAATCACAATTTTTCTTGCATTTTCAGTGTATAAAGGATTTAAAGTTTATTAGATGGATATCAAATCTGCATTCTTGAATGGAAACCTAGAAGAGGAAGTCTACATAGAACAACTAGAAGGGTTTTAGCTATCAAAAGATGATGATTATGTGTGCAGATTGAGAAAGGAATTGTATGGTCTAAAACAAGCACCTAGAGCATGGTATTCCAGATTAGACCAGTATCTGCAGCAATAAGGATTTAAAAAGGGATGTGTAGATGAAACTTATATTTCAAATCTGAAAGTGAGCACATGATTATTGTTGTTGTGTATGTTGATCACATCATTTTTCGTGGTAGAAATGATAAAATGTGTAAAATATTTTCTACATATATGCAAGATGAGTTTGAGATGTCAATATTAGGAGAGTTGTCATTTTTCCTTGATTTAGAAATTGTACAAACTAATAATGGGATATTCATATCTCAAACTAAATTTTCTAAGGAAATGCTTAAGAAGTTTGGCATGGATGATAGTAGACTCAAGTTAGTACCCCCATGATAACTAGATGTAAGTTGAGAAAATCAGATGAGTCACCTGAGGCAAAACAGATGTTTATAGGTCAATGATTGGAAGCTTGCTATATTTAACTACATCAAGACCGGATATTATGCAAGTAGTTTGTTTAGTGGCAAGGTTTTAGGCTGCACCTAAAGAGTCTCATGTCAATGTTGTAAAAATAATATTAAGATACATCAAAAGTACTGTTGACTATGGACTATGGTATCCTAAGATCAAGGAATTTTCTTTAATAGCATATACAAATGTTGATTGGGCAGGAAGTGTAGATGACAGGAAAAGCACCAGTGGTGGAGCATTCTTTTTGGGATTTACAAGTTAGTTTCCTGGATGAGCAAGAAGCAAGAATCAGTCACTCTATCCACTACAGAAGTAGAATATGTAACAACTAGAGAATGTTATAATCAAGTCCTATGGATGAAGAAAACACTTAAGGACATCAAGGTGAAGTACAAAGAACCTATGTCAATTCTTTGTGATAATTCAAGTGCCATAAATATATCAAAGAATCGAGTGATGCACTCTAGAACAAAGCACACATCCATCAAATATCACTTCATTAGAGATAAGAATGCATATAAGGACGTCAACATGGAGTATGCTTCAACCAAAGAACGGGTAGTTGACATCTCCACCAAGCCTCTTCCCAAGGAACAATTTGAATATTTGAGGTAGAAGTTGGGAGTCATTTCTCTCACATCATATCACTAGACACTAGTGATAGGGAATGTGTATAAGGGGAGCTTCATTTCTACCCCATTCATCCTTGGAATTGAAAAGTATAGATCAAGTCAAGTAACAATGGTTTTACAAATTTCTAATGACTTGATGGTTTCATAATCAAATATTTCCAATTTCTCTTTGGATTTCTTGTCAAAGGGGGAGTATATCTTCAAGGGGAGTCTTCCCTTTGCCATTGATGTCAAAGGGGGTGAAAAAGAGTGTAAGTCTAATGAGGAGTTTAGTTCAATTGGTATAAAGCTTTAATGTTACAGTTTTTCAATTGGTATCAGAACATTTCATCAATTGGCATGAGCATTTGGTTTTTCCATCAATGACAAAGGGGGAGATTGTTAGCATATTGTTGTCATTGATGTCCAAGGAGATAAATTTGGTATGTTATGTATATGGTTTTGGAAGCAGGAGTGTAAGTTGCAAAAGTTGCACAAAATGTTGCATTGTTTTCATGCAACTCTATCATGGTACTACAGAGAATTCTTCCAGTATTCAAAAGTGAAAACTAAGGCCATATTTGACATGGGTTTTTTGAGAACTTCTCAAAAATATAAATTGCAATATCAAATGTTGAAGGTTGTTCTAGATAGAATTGATTTATTTGTGCTCTCAGCTTGAATTAGGGTTTTGCAGATAAACCCTAGAGTTATAGTCATGGTGTCTTAATAGATCTTCTATTCTGACGATGACTATTTGTTGGAGGTTGCAGGTTGATTAAGTTATAACTTATTCCTTTAAGCTCGTTCGATGATCGGCCCCATTACCTAGTCACCTGGTTGATGTCACCAACATGTTACTTTGGAGATCAAATGGTGCACATTCAAATTTAGTAGATCCAATGACTATCGCTAGATCTCATGCATCACAGAAATCTCTTCGAAGTTGGCTTGAAGTTCAATGATGTGTGATGGAGATGGTTCAATGACTGTGATCTAGTTGGTTGGACGGTGTCCGCCAGCCCATTATGTTTATGGCGGGACCCGGCTAGGTCTCACAGGGAAGGGGGGAACGGTCATGATTAAATAAGGCTTGATCGAATGATGCACAATGATGGATGACAAAGCCTTGGTGGGTCCAGCTACACATGGCATCATATCACCCAATCGCTTCACATCACTATTATGAAGTGAAGTGATTGATTGTTTTCAGTGATGAGCGATGTGCTTCAGGAGTTAGTGGTTTATGACATCAATAGGTACAGGTATCCTAATGTTATTGCATCACTAGGTGTTAGTGCATCACGCTTACACATCCTTGAGAAATGAAGACTTCAGTGATGGGCGATAAGTATAATGCAGTTAGTGGAGAATGATGTCGAAGGGACACATGGCATAAGCCTTCCAACCCACAGAGATTTTGTGGGTTCGTTGTCAGAGCTAATAGGATAGCAGGGGACAACATAGATTGAACGGTCGTTAATCCAATGGTGATTGTTGTGTTCTTATGCATCACGATAATGCAAGATGGAGGCATATGCAAAGCAACGATATGTGATGGATGATAGAGATTCAAGGGAGGCAATTGGATGGTGATCACTACATTTCTTCACATCATGAAAACAAATATGGATGTCTTTAGTAAAGTAGCGATACGCGATGGCAACAATGCCAAAGAAGATGAGATCAACAGAGGAGATTTAAAGACCATTTATCAGATGATCATGTTTTAAAGTTGCGATGATGAATGAAGGGAACAAGATTGTGGTGAAAAGATAGGATATCAAAGGCTCATATTTGAAAGTGAAGATCACAAATGACTAAGTTCGTGTAAATAGGGTTTCACCATGAACCGACATGGAGGTAAGAATTTAATGATCTACTTGCTTCAACGACAAATGCAATGAGATTTGATGCACAGAGCAGTGACATAGGTAGTTACAGAAGCAAGGATTGAGATCAAATCAAATAAATAGAAGGAAGCATTGAATGCATATTTGATCCTAGGGTTTGACAGAGAGAGAATGAAGGAAAATTCTCTGCACCAAAATTTAATGTTGTGTGGCTCAATACAACTGAATAAAAGTGAAGAAGATATTCTGAACCCTGAAAGAAGATCAGTAGATGGTGGAGAATCCTGAGGTAATCATGATCAGTTAGCTACAAACAAAACACATGAGAATATTGTTTATGGTGTGAAAAGAGGTGAAAAAAGGGTAGAGGAGTGTGTATAGTGTAGAAGTGATTATGAGCTCCACAAGCTAATAGAGAATACACTGAAAAGAGAGAGAGAGAGAGAGAGAGAGCTACTGAAGGGGTATGGTGGTGCATTGAGGTGGAATGAGAATGCACTAAATAAGGAGGAGAACAAAGCCAAACCAATGGAGTGTAGAGCAGAGAAGAGAGTTTTTGTGGCAACAACACATAGTTGAGTAGTTACACAGTAAGCTGTGACAGTGATTTGAGTTCCTTAGGAACAAATTGTAATCATCATTTATATTGTAAATCTGATAGGTTGGTGCCATTAGATAACTAAGTTGGTGCTTAGGGGATTGGTGTCTCCTTAGGGTTGGTGCCCTTAAACCTTGTAACAAAACATTATTGCTTGTGAGGCTGGATTAGGATAGTAGATCCTAGCAGCATTTCTCACTGTGGTTTTTCCCATCTTGAGTTTTCCACGTATATTATGTGCTATGTGATGCTTGATTGTATGCTTGTTTGTATTTTGTAATTCATGTTTCAATTTGCACACCAAGTGTCGTAGATGTTAGTATACTCAAAATTTTAAAGGGTTAAACTTTTAGTATCTACTGATTCACCCCCCTTCTTAGTAGATTGTTGTGTTCTAAGAATTAGTAAATGCATCAATTTTATCTTCTGTATGCTTTGTGATTTTTATTCACTTGACATCCTTGTGCCCTTGTATCCAAGGAGATAGACTATTTTTTTCATTTAATATAATGGTCTAGTGAGAAGTATTTCAAAAGTAATGTTGGCCTCGTTTTACAAATTTCAATGTTGTGTATTTTTAATCTTTGGAAAGGTCAACCATATATTAAGTACAATTTTGTGTTGAAAAGAGTAATTTCCTATCTTACCTTGAGATTAAGCCTTAATTAACTAGTTCAATGATAATCATAAAATGTCATTGTCATCCATTACTTAGCTCAATCTCACAATATTATGTAGAGAGATCCAATTCAAGGAAGCAATGCACATATACCTATTATTTATTTTCATAAATTGTTCATCAACATGAGCTTGTTTATTATACAACAATAAAATAGTTAAAATTCTATTTTATTTATATTACAACTTTAGTTTTGGTTATCAAGGAAATAGGATTCATGACTTGATTCTATATTTAGTCATGTACATATATAATGAAAATAAATGTCCTTTAATATGATAAGGTGGGATCTCTACTTGATACTAGTTCTTATCCTTCTAGATCTACACTATTTAATTGAGATTTAGATGAATGCTTAAGAATAGGTATACTTTTATTTTTCATTACTTATAATGATTTTTTTAAGGTCCATTACAATAAGATATTTAGAGTTATAGCTAAAAAATAATCAATAGAAAATGGAGAGCTCTAGGTCACTATACAAGCAAGTGGATGATGAAGGCTCTACAACAATGTCTAATAATTGTGAGTGCTCATCCATAGGTATTCTATATCATCAACATTGTCTCTAATAATTGTTAGCATTTATGTATATCTAGAAACTCTTGTGCACTTGTAGAAAACATTGTGTGAGAATCTTAACCTTATGCTACAATGTCATTTTGAAGAGAATTTTAGGAGTATCACATAAAAATTTGTCATAACCTACTCTTTGATACTTGTCAAAACATAGTTTTTCAATAGAAACAATTCATCCCTTAAAATGATTAGAATCATTTAAATGAGTGATTAAACCACTTAAAACTGATTCAAAAACTTATCAAAACATCCACAAACCATTCAACAATTATCCATATACATCTATAAAAGAACTAATCAAACATCTAAACCACATACACATAAATGCAAAAAACATCTCATTAAACATTAAAAAAAAATCTATCTCGATCTTCTATTGTGTATCCTCCACACCTATACTAATTCCTTGCACAATCTCTTCTGCATATAAATGAACAATTTACTATTTTTCTTACATATCCAGTACATACCCTATGAGCCCTATCAATTTTCATGTATCATGCTGTGTCTTTTATGAGAGAAGCTGTCATGTCATCTGCGGATAAGATTGACAGGCGCGGCATAGAAAAATTCCAAGGAGAGAAGTCATGTCATAGGCCTTCGTTCCAACTCCTCCAATGCAGGAATTGTGTACTTCAAAGTCTGGCAGAAATCTAGAGATGAATTCCATGTGGGTTTGGGTTGTTTTCCAGGAGAGGATATTGTCACCTCGACCACTTTGATAGAGTGCAACTTTGATGGCAATGTGGATTGTTTTGTATGGTTATGTCTTCCATGCTTACATGCCCAGGAAGTTGCCTTAATTTTCTTCTCTTCACAACCTGATATGTCAATACTATGATAACTTGATATGCATCAAATTTGGCATCCAATTTCTATTTTAAAAATCTATTTTAATAAACTTTTGCTACAAAGCTTTAGTGTTTTTTAATAAAAAACTTGGAAGGAAAAAGAGCTAACAACAAGGGAATTTGGGGAGAATGGACGAAGACCAACATCACAAATTTCGAAGGGGATTAATAATGTCATAAATATGAATCCTATTCTAACACTATATTTTGAAATATTATGAGAATTATTTCTTTAAGCTAGGAAGAATTCACTTTGGCTATTTAACGAGACCTTCTCTTTATAAGCTAAGTGAGAGTGGATTTGTTGAATTTTTGAAAAAAATTGCAATATAATTTAGAGAATTATATTGACTCTTATTTTACATAATATCTATGATACGAGTAAATGTTGACTCTGGTGGCATTTTGTTTGGCATTGTGTCAAATATGGTTGCAAGGTCTGATGGTGATGATATTTATATGTTCTTTATGGCTAAGGAGTTTTTACTGTTTTTGATGCTTTACAGTGGCATTATATTTGGCATTGTGTCAAATGCAAGGTTTCAAGGTATACATGTTCAATTTTATGCAAGGCATTCAGTAAAAAAAAAATCCTACAAATTATAATATGGTTAAGTTTGTATTTATATTCCTTGTTTCATGATCAAAAGAAAAGGTTGTTTGCTAGGCTTCTAGCTATAGCTCAGTTGGCATTAATATGGAAAAATAAAAAGTTTTTTATTTGCTAGGCTTTCAGCCATAGCATCCTTTACAAGGCTTAAAAAGGGAAGCACCTATTCTTGTTTCATTGATAGCACTCCATGCACTCCATATTCGTGGCATTTTTTTGAGGTCACAAGTTCTTTAAGTCATAAAATACTTGCACATGTTGATTTTCAAGGTTATTATAGTGTCTTGGTTCGATGGCAAAAGGAAACACAATGGTATTTAAAAGGGACATAGTGATAAGGGTGTCAAAACATATTTTTGAGCACATGGCAAAAAGAATTAGGGCTCGATGGAAAAGAATGTTTAACATGTGAAACTACTTGAACATAAAGACATTGTGTTGGTTATTATTTTGTGTGAAGAAAACTCGCGAGGAGTTAGGGTTTGCGGGCAATTAATGATGGTGTTTGCATGGACAAGACAATGCTCGATTCACAGTGGTTTTCCAATTAAAAAGAATGGTTTTCAGACTTCTTTTTTCTCAGGTTTAATATTCTTTAGTCTTTTTTTCTGACTGGTAGTTATTTGTTTGATTTACACTTGCAGAGAAGGTTGTATTTGTTGTCGGTTGAGTGTTAAGATTTTTGGTATCCTTGTTCTCTGTTTGGTTAAGAGTCTTCAAACAAATTTACATTTGTTAAGGGAAATGGATATTTTGTTTCAGTGGTTAATGTTATCTAATTTTTTGAAACCCTTGTCTGGGTTTTCAGGGCTGTGGTTTCCATTCACCATGTGGGTAAAGGTTTTTGTTTTTGAAAATGGGTAAATGGAAATGATGTTTTTTTATAATAGTTTATCATTCTTTTTTACCTGTCACTATATATGGATAGTTTGCAACTGAAAGGAAGTTCAAAAACAACAGAATACGGTGACAAAAGCAGTTATGGAATTCTCAGTTGTTTTGTTGACAGATGGCAAAAGTTAGTATCATTTTTTGGATGTTATAAAAACAGTGATTTGGCACTGTTTTGAGGTCGATGATTTTATTGTAATATCATATACTATGTAAGAGTTGTCATTCCTAGACATAATGCATAATTTTTTCTTGTAAAAGTTGTATACAAAGGGAGTTGAAAATAGATTGATATCTTTTGTCTTTTTCAGGTTCCAATGAAATGAACCTGTATGACATAAGATATATTAGTTCAGTTGTAATGGTTTGGATTGTAACAGGGTAACCCCTTGATGTTATGTTTCTTCCTTCATTGGAGATTGGTCAATAAGACCATGAAGTGTATGCTAGTGAGGCAGATGTTTGTATGCCAGTGAGGAAAATGTTTATATGCCAGTGAGGTAGATGTGTGTATGCTAGTGAGGCATTCTTGTAACCAATGAGGTTCTTTGGCCAGTGAGGCCATTTTTTCTAGTGAGGCATTTTTTAATAAGCCAGTGAGGAAAAATTTTCGAGTGGTTTTTCTACCCCATGAGGGTTTTCCACTCAGGACAAAAATAGTGTTATAATCTTGTTGTCTTGACATGATGATCTTATGTGTTTAACTGCTTTAATGTTTCTTGTTTCAGTTTTATGATTGCATTCAGTTCATGAATGTTTTAATCATTGAAATATTAAGAGCATATATTACTTTTAGTTTTAGTAAAAGCAAAAATTAATCTAAGACATTGATTCACCCCCCCCCTCTTAGTTTATTCACCACTCCAATAGTAAATACTTTATTTTCTTAATTTTCTCATGTTAATACTTCTTATAGAAATTAAATGAGAAATATATTCTTCTAACATAGACCTACAAAAGTGCACTTGAATATTTTTAAACACAATTTAAGTGTCTAATTTTGTTAGAAATTTTGGACATGGTGCTTGAGTTTCTACTAGTTGAAATGACATGCTAAAAATCATTATAACCAAACACAACATTTTAAACAAAAGATGAAGTTCTTTATTCATCATTTTTTAGATTTGATTTTGTGACTTATAGAGGTCCCTCTACTGTAGAAAAGCTTCTTCAAGACAAGCATTTTTTAGATGGAAAAATTATTGAGATTAGGCACACCATTCTAAGAGGGACTAGTTAGTGTTGAGCTTCATAGGCTCTCAAAAGTTAGAAAGGTTTCTTCTAGTCTTAGGGACTTGGCTAGATCCCTTGCTCATTAAGTTTTCTATAGTTGTTTCTAGTTTAGGCTATTTTCCATATTGATGTTGCTTGATTGCCATTTCTTTTTTGTTTTAGAACTCTCTCATCCTTGATTCTTGTAAAGGTAGGAATAATGAAGAACATAACTAATGATGCTTTTAATGTGTAATTATCATTAAAAATGATTATATAATATTCTACATAAATCTAGATGTAATAAATATTATATAGGTAATATCTATTCTAGATATGGCTAGGTATTTCAAAACTTCTTACAAGGTAGGATTGGTTTTTTCAAATGATAGTTTTAAAATTTAATTTAATACCAAATTTAATTGGTATAGAAAAATGTGTCATAAATTATTTAGTAAATATGTTTAGATAAAATATTAATGATCCAGGAACATAGATATTCTCAATGATTAATGAAGAAGATCCTGGTCAACTTCGTAAAAGAATTGAAGTTTGTTTGAATAGAATATCATTAAGATGCTAAAATTTTCATAAATAGTTACAAATATCCAAGCTATTTCAAGGACTATATAATCATCCTAATAAACATACAATAATTAATGAGTTGTAACAAAAAATGTCTTAGTAATAGGTGAGCTATGTTTTTTTGGTACGCTCTATGCATAGTTTCTGAGGGTGACAAGCATTCATTATAAGTAGGTGTTTTATACCTAAGAAATTTAGAAGATTATGTTAATATATGGCATTTTAGTATTACAACAAATAATTTTTAACATTTTCAAATGAAATTTTAGTGGCATTTATTAAGTCTTTAATCTTATGGAATTTTTATCCATCATTCTAAATAAAAACATTAAAAAATTCAATTGTAACTATATCTTATCTAAAATTAATGACTTTAATTTCTTAGCTTAATGTAATGATGGGACATTTATTGTCAAGTAATTCTTAATGCAAATTTCGCCATGTTCATCAACATCACATTTAGTAGCAGTAAATGCACCAAGTTTATCTTATGTTTTCCTTGAACTTTATATTCACTTAACATCCTTATGCCTTTACAAAAGGGGATGGACATTTTTTTTTTAATATAATGATATAATGATAAGTCTTTCAAAAATAATGTTGGCCTCTTTTTTTCAAATTTCAATGTTGTGTAATTGTAATCTTTGGAAAGGTCAACAATATTAGTAAATACAATTTTGTGTTGAAAAGAGTAAGTCCCTATCTTACCTTGAGATTACGTCTTAATTAACTAGTTCAAAGATAATCATAAATTTCATTGTCAACAATTACTTAGTTCAATCTTACAACATTATGTAGAGAGATCCAATTCAAGAAGGCAATGCACATATACCCATTATTTTTTTCTATAAATTTCTCATCAACATGAGCTTGCTTATTATACAACAATAAAATAGCTAGCATTCTATTTTATTTATACGAAAAACTTTGATTTTGGTTATAGAGTAAATAAATATGGTTCATGACTTGATTCTATATTTGGTCATGTATATATCTAAAGAAAAATAAATGTACTTTGATGGGATAAGGTGGCATCTCTATTTGGTGCTAGTTCTTATTCTTCTAGATCTACAATATTTATTTGAGATTTAGATGAATGCTTCAAAATAGGTGTATTCAAATTTGTTATCACTTAGCATGGTTTTTTAAAGGTCCATTATAGTCAGATATCTATAGGTATGACTAACAAATAATCAATATAAAATGGAGATCAATAAGTCACTATACAAGCGAGTGGACGATAAAGGATCTACAACAATATCTCTAATAATTTTGAGCACTTATGTATATTTGATAACTCTTGTACACTTTTAGAAAACTTTATGTGTGAACCATAAACTTATGCTACAATGTCATTTTGAAGAGAATTATAGGAGTGTTATTTTAAAATTTATTATTACCTACTATTGGGTGCTTATGAAAACATACAAAAAAATCAATGGGAACAATGCATCCTTTGAAACATGATTAGATGCATTTAAATGGGTGATCGAGCCACTTAAAATTCATTTAAAAACTTATCAAGACGTCCACAAATTATTCGACAACCATCCATATCCATCTATAATAAATAATCTAATATTTGAATGACAAGCATAAATGCAAAAACACCTCATTAAGCAAAAAAAAATCTATCTCTTTGTCTTCTATTGTGCATCTTTTGCACCTATACTAAACCCTTGCACATAAATGAACGAATTTACTAATTTTCCTATGTTGATCTTCTTGCACATATACTCGTGTCTTATGTACTTGTCATCCTCACATGCATGTCATCAACTATCCATCACATACTTTGTGAACCTATGTACTTGCCCTCTTCACATGCATGTCATCACATATGCAACACATACCTTGTGAGCCCTATATACTTGTCCTCCTCACATACATGTCATCGCATATCCATTAGATACCTTGTCAGCCTATATATTTGTCCTCACATACGTGTCATCACATATCTATCACATACTTTGTGAGCCCTATATACTTGTCCTCCTCGCATGCATGCGATCACATATCCATCAGATTGCCTTGTCCTCCTCACATGCATGTCATCACCTATTGTGAGCCATATGTACTTGTCCTCCTCACCATTACATATCCAGGATGAACCATGTGAGCCCCATCAAATATTTCAACTTTGCATGAATCATGCTTACTCTATTATAGATGCCACATCATCATACTTTTTTACGCCATAGACTCTTTAAAAAATAAAAAGTCAAAGATTTATCTCAAATGTCAACCTTGATGATGAAGATCAAGATTACCTTCTTTTAATGCCAATGGGACTATGGTCAAAATAGGACAGCGGGATGGAAAAATCCCAAGGAGAGAAGTCATGTCATCTTGGATGTTGTTGTTCCATCTTTTCCAAGTCCTCCAACAGCGATGTGAAATAAATAAAATAAGCGGCTAAGTCATGCAGGAATTATGTATTTCAAAGTCCTCAGAATTCGCGAAATGAATTCCAACTGTTTTTGGGTTGTTTTCCAGGAGATGATATTTTGTCACGCCGACCACTTTGAGAGAGTGCAACGGTCAAATTTAGATTGCATTGGGGATTGTTTTGTATGGTTATATTCCGTCAAAACTGGGAAATTTATGGTTATATGATGTTGGGTAGTTGGCTTAATTGTCGCCAAATCTTCACTTTACAACCTGATATGTCAATGCTCTGATATCTTGATATCCATCAAATTGGCACTCCACATTTCCATTTTAAAAGTCTCTTTTTATACTTAAGCCTTTTCTAAAAAGTTTTCGTGTTTTGTTTTGTTTTCAGGAAAGAGACAGGTAACAACCAAGGGAGTTTGAGAAGAATGGATGACAGCCAACATCACAAATTTTCAAGGGTACCCCAAATTCTTCGATCTAAGAACTCACTTTTGCTATCTAATGAGATCACCTTTTTATAACTTGTGTGAGAGTAGATTTATTAAATTTCCTAATAATTTTGTTATATTATCTAAAAAATTCTATTGACTCTTATTTTGTGTAATATCTATGGTACAAGAAAATATTTGATTTTCATAATATCTAGAAATTAAATGAGAAAGAAATTGTTTTGTCATAGGATTACAAAAGTACATTTGGATACAAAAGAAATTGACTCTTATTTATGGTGATCTATAACCCTTCCACTATTAAAAGAACTTAGAAGAGAAATATCGAAAGATTTTCCAAGTTCCTAGCAATGACATCTCTTCACATTCATTTTCTTACGTTGATCCATCATCCTTATCCTCATCATCTACATTAAACCCACCTAAACTCGGGCTCAAGGCCCAAGTACTAGACAATGGTTGTAGGGATTATCATCTCAAACAATCCTTCTACATTGGAAAACTTCCTCTTTCTCCAAGAAAATATGGAAAGCCATTAGAAATTGATAAAGCTCATACCACAATCAAGTTCAAACCTACAAATTTCTTTAAATGGGGAGAATTGAAAAAGGAATTTATAGAATATGAAGACATCTCTACTTGGTTATACAAGGAAGAAGAAGAAGAGCCACAACCTATCTCTTTTGATCACAATAACAAAGGTTTTTAGCTTATAAAAAATATGGGATTCACAGGACAAGGTGGCCTTGGAATACATCAACAAGGTATAAGGGAACCCATTATCTTGTAAAAATAATAGAAATATCAAGGATTAGGGTATGTTTTATTGGACAATGTTACTCTGGATGTAGAAATACGTCTTGTGAGGAAGGTCCATCCTCTCCTATGGTTAAGACTTCTAATGATGATGATCCCATCGAAGACTCTTTCATGTACATCATGATTTATTTGAGAATTCTTTCATAAATACCATCACCACCCTTTCATTTGACCAAACATCCCAAAAACATGAACTTCAACTTGTTTATCCTCATTTAATTGATTGGGACCAGCAATAAGCATCGACTTAAGATATATTCCAAAATGATGAAGTTGTTGTTGAGTTTTTTGGGACTACAAGATGACATTCCACCCAAAGATCATAAGGAAAGACTTGACATAGATCTTGGTGAAGGCACATACTTCAGGGAACATATTGGGTCCTTTAGTCACAAAAATAAAAATATAAAAATCAAAAAGAGATATCCTAGTGAAAACCACAATGTGACGCTATTAGATTGTGAAAAAGAAATAATAAAGGATGTATTTGAGGGTAAAAATCTCTTTGAGGTGCTTGAAGATGAGTGATTCAATCCAGGGCTTAAATTTGATGGTCCACCTTGCCCATCATGAATTTTTTTTTCTACGATTTAGTCTTCATTATTGTCTTTCACATGACAATTATTATTTTTTACTACAAGTGAAATTTTATATAATAAGTCATTGATAGGTGAGAGATAGGAACATTTTTAGCATAAGGCACATGCCTCCTCTCTGTCATAGAAGCACTATCAATACCTAGGTGACCATCTCTTGGAATAGGTTGAAAAAGATGACAATTTTTTCACCTGCTGTCCATTCATCTCAAATTTAAAAAACCTCAAAGTATGTTATAAATTTGATTTATGATAGTATTAGCATAGAACTTGTAACATTCTGACATTAAAATGAAACTAACGAATCATAATGCATTGGTGTGTTCTGCCTCATATGGGATACATCACCATTACAAATATGAACAAAAAAATGACTTTTAAAAAAATTTAAATTCTTCTTTGTTTGGCATCTTTCCAAATTTCATACACTCTGCGCCATTCTACTGCTGATACATCAAGCGTTGTTAGATACACTCTCATCAAAGCATCCAGTATATCTAATGTTAGAGTTGTTCGTCGGATATCTTTTATTATGCTTTTCCTTGAAAATCCTCTTTCACATGCCACTATACTTGCTGGAATAGTAAGGATTGTTTGTCATAGCTTTGTCTTGTTTGGAAAACTTGTATGTGATTCTGTGATACAAAAAAACCTCCAAGCTTCCTTCATTGATAATCCCTCACAACTAAGACGAAGAGTATCAAAAAATATATGCAACTCTTGTTTACAAGCTTCAACATTAAATAATGTTTCATTTTCTTCTCCCTCACATAAAGTATTTTGCATGTGTTGAAAAAGATTATCAAGCCAATGCTTTGAATTATCTTCTCTAGCATGAGCATCCTTTAGATAATGACAAGGACTAAACAACTTTACAGAGTTGAAAAACACAAGATCAAGAAATCTTCTACTCAAAAAATCTATAAGTGCTTGAACATATTCTTTTGCAAGTTGTTTACATCTCTCTAATGAACCATCAATGCAAGGTTTTAGTGATTGTTTTTATGAATCAACATAATCACCATGTGCATGTGAAATTTCCACAAACCACAATTCATGCCTATGAACAATGCCCTCTTTATCAATAATCTCTAAATAACCATATTTAGAGGCATCCAAGAATTTAGATAAGTAACAGGTACCATCAACAAATGTATCACTTCTCATAAACCACTTGCTTAAAGTGTTTATAGTTGGGTGATCCCACAATAGTGGTTTACAATTTTTGGCCAAACTAGACACTGAAATTATTATTTTTAACTAAATCTTCACATTCGGGCACCTATAGAAGTTAAACTGTGAGGAATTTGAAAATGATGCAAACTAGAGTCTCGTCACATTTTGTCTATAGATTCTAAAAATATTTTTTTCAAAATTTTTGGAATCAGATTGTACTTCTTTTTCCATCTCCCACGAAAACTGGATTTTTTCAGAAAACAACATTTTTAAAAAGTGACACACACCGTATAACACATAACTTTTTTTCCATGACTAAAATTCTAACTCTTTCGAATTTAGATTTGTAACTCTGATATCTAGTGCTTGCACTTGGTTAGATAGTTTTTTATTGAGTATTTTTTCTTTAATAAAGTTTTGAAGTCAAACCAATTACAATTCAGACATAGCGCGACCGTATAACGCGTAACTTTTTTTGTATATATCGAAATTCAATTATTATTTTTTTGTTGGATCAAGGACTTCAATATCTGGTGCACTCATATTTTTCAATTTTTGTTTTTGATAATCTACTATTTTTCCGTATGTGCAGAACAGAGACCTTTATTTTCAATGAAAAACCTATGTTTAATAAAACTAAAAAAACAAGTATATAATAAAACCAAAACATATTAAATTTATATTCGTTGGATAGCTCGTTTTGAGGAATACCTGATTCCAGTTGGGTTTTTAAAGATTCCTCCATTTTCATCCTCAACCTGAGCTTCGAAGCGTAAAAAAATAAGTTTTTTTTGTGAACAAGGTCAAAAAATAGGGAAAAGGGGGGTTCTAGCGAACCAAGGTTCTTTCGAACACCCCTCAATATGAATTTTCCTTTTTTTTTTAGGCAGGAAATGTGGGCCCAATAATTAAATAGGTTCGTTCGAAACCTAGTTCGGTTGAACCCCTCTTTGGTTCAGTCGAACTTATAGGTTCATTCAAACCCCTAAAACCAATTTTTTTGCCATGGGGTCATTTTTTCTTAGTTTTCCTTCCTCCATCAAATTGTAAACCACTATTGTGGCTTCACCCTAGTAATATCAATAGATGCCCCTAATGATGTAACACCAACATACTCTTCTTGAAATTTTCTATTCAGCTTGTTCAACAAGCATTATATCTGCAAGCATGTGTAAACAAAATTGAGCTGAAAATATTCTTGCCTTATCATACCATGGCTCTCTCTTTTCATTTTTCCATAAAGTAAATATAGGAGGCATCAATACAACAAGACTTTCAATAACATGTCCTCTTGAAATCCATCTAACTCCATGAATTTGAAGAGCTTGAAGAGTTTCAAGTTGCATGACTTCCTATAAAGAAATGAGTTCCTTGTTTCTTTTAGTAGAATTTTGTACCCAAGAATACACCTTATTTGCTAATTTCTCAACAAATAACAATTCAGGAATGTTTTTGGAAGCATCTGATGTAGCTAAAGCTTCATGATGAGCAATGCAATGAACACCTACAAGATTAGGAACATCTTTTTTCATAAAGAAACAAACCCATTTTCACTACCAACCATGGATGAAGCACCATCTGTGGAAACAACTATTAAGAATGTATTTGAAAGCCCCCTTTCTTCCTTTAAAAAAATGATTGCATCATAAATTATTTTTCCTTTTCCATCACAAAAATTTATGAGCTTTAAAAATTGTGAAGTTGGCTGCCCCAACCCTTTTTAGTCTAAAAATGTTGCATAGACCATAAGATGCTTCTCTAAACTATGATTTGTACTTTCATCCAAAATCAAAGAAAAAAAAGGACTATTCAACATTCTAGTAGTTTGTACCTCTTCAATATACTTAGATATAGCAAAAAGAAATTTATTTGCAGCCATCTGATTTGTGTATGAATTGTAGTCCTTATTCTTTGGCATGTTTGGTAGCTGTAATGTCATTTCAAGAGAGCAAAGTGATTCATATTTTGAAAGGGGTAAATCCTCTTGAACCATCCAAAAAACTAATTTCATAGTTGTGATGACTCTTTCCTTGTTAATGTCATCAACATTTTCCCAATCTTGCCACAATTAAAAAATTTAAAAGGTAGCTTTCCTTTATACCTACCTGATCCTCTCTTCAGTTTGATCACAAGAATAGACTCATTGTCATCTAGTTTCTCTGAATTAGAGTTTATGTCATTGTCCTTTTTCACAGACTTAAAGGTAGTTTCTTTGCTAGTGGGATTATCACTACACATTCTCATTTCAGAGGTTCTAAAGACACTATGAAGTTCATCTAAAGTGAGTTTGTTTAAGTCTCTCTCTTCTACAACACAGATTTTAGGATCATATTTAGGTGCCAGTGACCTTAACACCTTTTTAACAACTTTTTCTTCAAGAGTTTCACCAAGACCACTAATTGAGTTTATAGTTTCTTGGACTCTTAGAAGGTAATCAACTATCTTCTCTTCCTCAGACATCTTTAGGCCTTCAAACTTGGCTCTAAAAGCTTGTAATTTATCCTCTTTAAAATTTTTATCGCCCTCATAAATACTATACAGTTTATCCCAAATAGATTGTTCACTTTTACAGTCCATAATTTTAACCAGCACATCATTAGTCAACCCACATCAAATAGCATTTGCATCCCTAGCATCATTTTCATATGCTTTTTTTGGTCTGCAGTAGAGGGTGTTGATGTGGCTGTGCACCTAGTCTCAATTGAATGCCAAACCTCATAGCCTAGAGAAGTTATATGACACTGCATTCTAAATTTCCAAAAAGCATAGCTAGTACCATAAAATAATGGTGCTTTGGAAGTAGAAAGACCTTCCTGGTTTGCCATGTCAAGTACTCCACCAAGAATCCCCAAAGTTGGTTAAAATTTTGGCAAGGGTATGGCTCTGATACCACTTATTGGAGTATGTGAAACACTGAGAGGGAGGGTGTGAGTCAGTGTTTCAATAGTCAATTTCAAATTAATGATTATTCAAAACACTTAATCTCTTTGAAAACTATAAATGTTCAGTTTCAAGAGTATAATCAAATGTAATAACCAATTTGCAAATTCTTAAACAATATGTAAACTCAAATGCTGCAATGTAAATGAAGAAAATAGCAAGACCAAATTGCATCCACAATAGAATCATAACATAGTTCTTTTCATGAGTGGAAATCTCTCATAGGGATGAAAAAACCACTCAAAAAATGTCTCACTGGCTTATCAAAATGCCTCATTGGAAAAGCCTCACTAGCTACAAATGCCTCACTGGAAACATAAGCCTCACTGGCTACAAAATTCCTCACTGGAAACATAAGCCTCACTAGCTACAAAATGCCTCACTGGCAACATAAGCCTCACTGGCTACAAAATGTCTCACTAGCCAAAGATCAAACTCATCTCACTAACATGATCTTATACCACATTTTTCAATAATTAATAAAATCAATTACAGAGGATTACTCTATTTCACTGCATAACATTTCTACATTCCATTTAAACACATTCAATGTCTTAAAGATTCATTAAATTGGAATCTTCAAAACACAATGTATTAGATTATGCACTACACTGTTTTGCATACAGTTTTACAAAACAACATTTCAGAATTCTACTCATAAACTCAACATGATATCTCTGTGAAAGCACTGAACCAATAACAATAACATATTACTATTTTTATAACAAACAAAAGTTCACATAATGTTGCCATCTGTCACTGACTAAAACTATCAAATATATCATGTTCAAATTTCTTTCATAACTACCCCTGAAGTCATCGAGATGCTTTTTCCTTCAAAAAAATAAATTGCCTTTGATATATGGTCGACCAATAGTACAAGCTATGTGTAAACATTAAAAAAAAGACACATATAAATGTGACATAAAACCCATGCTCCCGAGTCGACAACAAAAGAGCAAGACATGACCTATACAAAGACTTTTAACAAATTTGTTAAATGGTTTAAACCTTGTGCCCCAGCAGTGGGTAACTCAACCACCAAACAAGTATATACATGATGTGCCCTAGCATTAAGATCTGAAGACTCAAAAACCAATAAACCCTTTACATTACACAAAGTGTATGCCCTTGAAGAAAGAACCCAAGGTCGAAGCCAAAAATGACATTAATCATAAATTGATATCCAAGTCGACATGATACAACTTTTTGCATAAGATAACAAACCCAAAGTATAACAAATGTAACCTAAGTACAAGCACAAGAAACAACTATAACAACAATTTTTGAAAACAACATGAATGAGACAAATACCATTTCCAGTTTAACCAATAACCAAGGAGAGAAAGGAATCGAGTTACCAAAAAACTCTTCATTGAAAGCTTTAACTACCTAAATAACCTCCAAACCATTTTCCTGTATAGCTAGTTGTCAAACCATTATTTTCGTCGATGTTTTTCTTCCTTCACCAAGCTCTTCAAGCCCTAAATCGGCTACTAAAAACCATGTTTCATTATTTTCCAAATGATAACTTTAGGTCACAATTATTGTGTCGATATACTTTACAAACAAACATTCAGTTAGAGCCATTCATTATGTCGGTGTTACCACTCATCAATTTTTTCCCTTTGCAAGTCAAAAACAATTATCATTGTGTCGGTCTTAGCTATTATTTGCATGACCACTTTAAACCTCATAATGCCCAAAGATATATGACAATGATTAAAATCATGACCAACAACCACATGAATATAATAAACACCACCATGCCTTGTATCAATACAATGATACAAATGTGCTAAGTAAAGACCAAGGCTCATAGTATTCAAATGCAACAAATGTCTAAGTAAGACCCATATAATAGTGTGTCTCAAAGTCCCTGTATAAATGTTACCTTAATACAAAAACCAACATAGATGTTAGTCACTGAGCACCAAAAAAAAATGCGAAGATGTATCAATGTGTATTACCTGAACATTTTCCAAGTTGAACACTCAACCTTACATCAATGTCAAAACCAATGTCAAAGGGGCAACAATTTCCTCTTGTTCACTAGTAATATCCAATGAAATTTATCTAATATCTATACTCTCAACTCAAGTGTTGCGAGAAATAGTTTGGGAAAATATTTCCTCCTATATTATTCATGAAAAGATGGCCTATTGTATGGTGTTGGGTGACTTCAACTCCCCTCTTTGACCTTCTGAGAAGCTAGAAAATATACAAGACCATACAAGTAATATGATAGACTCAGGTAATTTCAGTTTAGATTTTGGACTCCTTGATGTGGACATGAAAGGCCCTCCTTTTGCCTAGTCAAAAATATGCATGGTAAGGATGTTATTCAAGCTAGGGTGGATTTCTTTTATATTTGGCTCTTGGAATATTGTTGTTTACATTTCCCTCAATGTCATGCCTTGGATGGGATCATATCACATTCCCATTCCTCTTAATTATGAAACTCTAAGGACTTGTAGGTAATTTTTCTTAGATATGAAATAATGTGGGACCCCACACCAATTTTATAAGTAAAATCAATGAATCATGGAATCTCAAGCATAATTAAGGGATGAATATTTTCATATTATCCCAAAAAATCACCAACATTAAAATAAAAGTGATGGGATCAAGCAAGCACAACTTTTTGAACATACACAAGGAAAATGGTTCCATCTAAAAAAAATCTCTATTCAAGATGGCATGGTTGATGTAGATACATTTAATCAATATATAATCATAATGGAAGAATGGAATTAGGTTCTCCAAAGAGAAGATATTTTCTATGAGCGGAAATCTAGAATACAATGGCTTAAAGAATGAGACAAGAATACTATTTTTTTCATTAGTCTTCCCTTAAACACAAAAAAAAAAGGATATCAAGATGAACAATCGAGGATGGTTTGATATTCATTAAGGAGGAAAAAAAATAGTAATATTGTCATCTCTTACTTTCAACATGTTGGCCCATAGTTGTCGTTGCACCAAAAGATCGACCTCTTAATGCCCGATACAACTACCAGAGATAATGGATCCGCGGGAGGCGGTTAGTCCATGTCACAAATCCCGAGGGGAGCGTTGACCATTTACCAACAAACTCTGCCTTAGCGTTACCCGAGGGGATTCAAACCCGGAACCTTTGGCTATGATACCAATTGTTGTCCCACAGTTGTCATTCCACCAAAAGATCGACCTCTTAATGCCTGATACAACTGCCAGAGTTAATGGATCCACAGGAGGTGGTTAGTCCATGTCACGAATCCCAAGGGGAGCATTGACCATCTGCCAACACAAAAACACTTCATTGAGGGTGTCCCCTCCAATGATACTTTGGTCAACATGATTGTGCAATTCATTCCTACCATCATATCAAAATAAGATATACAAATTAATATCAAGAATTATTATGGAAAAAGAGGTGAAAAATGCTACTTTTCTTCTTAACCATTAAATCCCCTGGCCCAAATAGTTTCCCCCTTGCTTTTTTCCAATATTTTTGAGATGTTGTGGGAAAACATGTGCTATTTACTACTCATGAGTTATTTTTCCTTGGTATAATCCTCAAACAACTAAATAATACCTTCATTGTGCTAATTTCAAATAATAAAAAATCTACTTCCATGGTTTATTATAGGACTATTAGCTTATGCAACACTATATATAAAATATTCTCCAAGTTGCTAGTAAATAGAATTAAATCATACCTCTCAAGATTAATCTTGCATCATCAAAATGGATTTGTTCCTAATTGAAAAATCACTTATTCTACTATCTCTACCCATTCGGTATTGTATTCCCTAGACAAAAGAAAAAATGTAGGTAGAATTTTCAAGCTTAACATCTCAAAATATTATGATAGAGTTTCATAAAAATTCCTTTTAGAGGTGCTCAAGAATTTTAGGTTTAAGGGTAAAATACTAAAAATGATATAATACAATGTTTCTACCCCTAAGTTCTCTATCTTGATTAATGGTCATCCCAATGTCTTCTTCAACAACTCTAGGGGTCTTAGAAACGAATACCCTATCTCTCCTTATCTCTTCATTTTAATGGATGAGGCTCTAGGTGAAAACATCACTAAACTAGATGATAAATTTATGCTCTAGTTGGTTTGAAACATGCTTCCTCCTCTCAACCTTTCATCCACCAAAATTTGTAGATGGCACTATTAATTTTGGGAAGTTTTCTCTTAAGGAAGTCCTAGGGTGGAATAGATTAATTGTTTATTTTACTACTAGCTCTAGTTAATAAATAAAATACCAAAAGATATTTCTCTATTTTTGTTGTACTCTTGAGTTCCTACAATCTTAATTCACTAGCTCTTTGGATTGTAACATACCCGATCTCCTTGCTAGCTATTTATGCCTTCCTCTCATAGCTAATAAAATTCATCTCTATTATTGGAATGTGATTGTGGAAAGAATTTAGAGAAATATGGGTGATTGGAAAAGTACTTTTATTTCTTAGGTCAGGTGGTATTAGCTCTTAAATGCCTCTCTTCAAAGTATCCTAGTGTACTTCCTCTCCCTTTTCAAGATCCCCAAATACATTGTTAAATATAGTGAACACACCTATAAGAAATTATTGTGAATTAAACTGGAGAAGAAGTGAAGTCTAGACTTGAATAATTAAGACAAGGTTTGTTATCCTAAATATTGTGGTGGTCTCAATAAGTGATGAAAATCCAAAATATCAATAGAGATCTTTTAGCAAAAAATGTATGGAGTTTCATGAAGGACATAAAAGATAGAATTGACATCATGAAAGCTAAACATTTTTATCATCATAACCCCAACCTTCTCCTTTCCTCCATCTTCGCCCCTAGGGTTTCCCTCATATGGAATAATATAAGCAAAGTGATAAGTTGTTAGCTAAAAGTATGCTATGGAGGGTGGGGAGCGGAAGTAAAATTAAATATTTGGAGGACCCTTGGTTTGAGTTGGGACCTCTACAAGTGAAATGTCTTTAGTTAATCCTTGTTGAAATATTTGGGAGCCTTTTTGAAGATTATATTGTTAAGAAAGGTCAAAATTATGGATGGGTCAACCTATGGGATTTTTTTGCTATTAGTCAAGATCCTTTTGTTATTTCTCAGATCCTCACCAATATGAAAGAAGTTAGAATCTTCATTTCTATCTAGGAAGAATCTACCCATTAGAGTAAAATCCTAAGGGTAGATAATTGATGTCATCTAGGAACTCAATTCAACTTGAACACCCCTTAAAGGAGAAGAGGTGGGGAAAAAATGGAATTATAATCTCTCCTAAAATCAACCACTTTTAGTGGTGTGTTTCCCATGATAAAATTCTCACATAGAGAAATCTTCAAAGAGGGAGATTTTTCTTCCTTATAAGTTGTGTTCTATATATTTCTAGAAAGGAAACCATGGAACATATTTATTTTCACTATAAGTTTGTGGGAGTGCGCCCTCACAAAAAATGGTGTTAATTGGGTTCATCCTAGTTCAATGAACTCTTTTATGGGTAGTTGGTCCCCACCCTTCATCCACTTGATCATAAGGGAATTGTGGTTTCTAAATTCCCCACATCTATGCTAGAGAATTTGGAAAGAGAGTGAAAATATATTCTTTATGTATAAATACTAGCTTTTTTATGTGGCCCCTTTAAGTGCATCCAAAATGCTATCATGGAAAAAATTAAAGTAACAGGTTTAAAGATACCCAATAGAATTCTAAGCCCTAGTGAATGGAATTTTCTTCATGTTTGGAGATAAAATAGAGAAATAAAACATGTAGATATTAACAAACAAAGGGATAGAAAGGATACTAAGTGGAAAATTCTACAAGAAGATTGGATAAAAAACAACTTTGATGGTGCCTTGAAGGGAAACTTAGGATTGTATGGTGAAGGGTAATTCTAAAAGATGACAAATGTGTTCTTATGCTATAATTTTAGGACATGAATATAATAATGAATCCAAGGAAGTTACTACTAATTGGAGCCTCCACCTCATCCTCACCCTTGGATTGGAGAAAATCTCTGTGGAAGGAGACTTAAAAATCATAATAGATCTCTTAAATGCAAAAATGGATATTGGATGGAAGTTGGAAAGTTATCTCAAGGACCTAAATACTTTAACCTATTTAGGTTCAAAGAAACTCATATCTATTGGGAAGGTAACATATTACTAATTTACCCTAGAGCGATGCTTGGAGCAGCTTCTGGCAAAATGAAGATTGCTAGGAAATTAAAGAAATAGGGGAAACCTGATACCCTGAAGATGTTGGACGAGATAGAGGGCTCTGATTGGCGTGAATACATTACTCTCATGGGAGAGTATGGGGACCTATTAAAGAAAGCCAATTAATGGCTATTGTTGTTGCTTTGCTATTTTTTGATGAGTTTTTTGTCTTTCTATATTATCTGGGATTGTTCTATTAATTTCTATAGGTTATGGTGGAATACCACCTGGGATATTGTCGATTTAATTAATGGTCTTCATAGATCAAAGTATGCTTGTAAAAACTTAATTTTTTTGATTGATAATGGTTGGACAATGGTTACTTTAAATATTGGCCTACGTGCTAAAACTATTATTTTTTGGATGGTTGGTGGTGTTGTTTCCCACCTCTCTCTACTGCTTTTTGGTCTATTACTGTAACTATGGGATCAGGTCCCTTCCCTGCTTATCTAATAATAAACATATTACTAATATCTTAGCTAATACTAGGATATTTTTTAAATGACAAAGATTTTAGAAAAATATATGTAGCTTACCACACAATGTTGAGAGCTACACTAAAGAGAAATTAAAAATGATGATATATGCCAACAACATTGATCATAATCATTATTCCCACGAAATTGGGATGGACAATATAATGTATGATTATAGACATGACCCCAATTTCATAAGAATTTGAAGGGTTTCATGCTTGGGTAAAACATGGAGAGTGTAGAATATATCACACATTTGACTCGATATTTTCTCTATGGATCTATGTAGGAACATACATACCTTGATGATTGACACCATACAAACTCATAAAGAGATACAATGAAAATTACGTAACTTGCAAGAATGAAGTGGCCTCAAAAAGGAAACAATAGAAAAGACTTAGATATTGTCATCTTTCTTTTTCCCATGTTTTTTTAGAATTTGGCTCCCCTATTCTCCCATTGATTACAATTCTTTAGTAGACCATTGCCCTAGTTTTTTTCTATTACAAATGATGATGAGGGATGGTAGAGTTATCTAACATAATCCATAGTTTATCAAGATTCATAAAAATGCAATGGTGTGGTATATTTTTAGTATGGTGGTGTTTAGGTTTACTAGGAAGGCATGAGAGACTTCAACCCCTATCTTTCTCTCAAATTTACACAATCTTGGGTTAACAAGAAGGTCAACATTAGTGGGGTCCAATTCAAAGTCACTTAGGACTTGATTGGTGAATCCATTGGCCTATATATTGATGGAAAGAAATCCAAATGTTTCAAAATTAGTAGGGACAAATAATACATCAAATATTTCCTCCAAGGTGATGAACAAATAGTCAAATTCTAGAATGATTTCAAGTATGAAGATCTATCAAATCCTTGGGGTGAAGTATCCTTCTTTATTATAAAATATTTCATTCTAGAGGGTAGATTTCAATGTGTTTGGGTTAACTAGAGGATAAGATTCATCCATTATTTTGTTTCTTCCCTAAAAAAATCAATGAAATAAGTTCTAGCCAACAAATCCTCCACCCCCCTAAACCAAGGTTTAATCTTCTTTTTGTATCACGAGTGTCTTATTACCTCACTCATGAATAACCATTTATAGTTTAAAAACCATAATACCCCCTTTTTTAGTCATCTCAATCAACCCCAAGGGACAAATAAATCCAAAAGCTTAGTTGTTTCTATCAAAAATTCCAAGGCAATCATTATAGGAAAGAAACTATTCCATGTGAAAGTTAAAAATGTTATTGCCTCTATATCTAAGGGTAAGGGAACTTCTTACCAAAGCCCTAAGAAAAATAGATGATTTGGCATACTTTCCTTCCAAAATATTGAGATGATGGTGAAGGAAAATATCATTGTGGTTGATTTTAGTGGTGATGAAGAAGAACTTAGGCTTTTGGGTGTCGACAAACCTAAATATTAAATGAGTTTTATGGAGTCTAATGATAGAAACTTCCATCAAAACCACATTGAGATGACTCCTATATTAGACTCTAGGTCAAATTCCATGTAAAGAAAAATGTTACTAAAAAGAGGAAGACTAGAAACTTGTCCCTTGTTGTTAATACTATTACCTCAAACTAGACTAGTAAGACCTCGATCGATAAGGATAATACCAATTTTCCTAGGGAGGTATGACACGTTGATAAGAATTATAAAATTATGAAGAAACAAAAATATAACTAGGAAGAATGAAATGAGGATTAGCATAGGAATACCACTAATTCCAAGGAAATGGAACAATCGAAAGGTAGAAAGGATCCCATGATCATAAATAAGAATTATGAACCCCTACTCAATATGCCATATAAACAATATGAAAATAGATCTCCAAAAATTATGTTGGACATGAAAAGGAAATTCTAGGAGCTCCAAATGTCTATGAATAAGATTATCAAACTTTGCAATGAAAGCCCAAATTTCATTGCTAGTAGCTTTAAAATCTTGTTAGAGAGAAATATTTAAAAGGAAAAAAATTAAAAGGCACTAAGGTAGAAAATGGGGAATATTCGGACTATTAGTGCTAATCTTCATAAGCTCTTAGAAGTTAAAGGAGCTACTTCTATTCTTACCTGGACTTGGCTAAGTCACTTGCTCATTAAGTGTTGTTCCATTGTTGTTATTTTTGGTTCAAATTGTTTGATATTTTGATGTTGTTTCCTTTTTTTTTAATAATAAATCTCTTACCATTGGTCCTTGTAAGGGAGGGGTCCCTATTTTAACCCCTTTTATTTTATATAAAACATAATAATCAAATAATATTATTCTAGGTGTAGGATTAATAGAGACCAAAATTTATGATACTTTCAATGTATATTTATCATTTTTCAGTTATTAATATTATGCATAAATCTAGATGTAACATGTATTATATAGGTAATATGTAGTCTAGATATGGTTAGGTATTTTAAAACTTCTTACAGGTATGGTTGGTCTTTTCAAATGATGGTTTTAGAATTTAATTTAATACCAATTATAATTGGTATAACAAAAATGTGTAACAAAATTTTAAGTAAATATTTTTACATAAAATATTGATGATCATGGAAGATAGATATTCTCAATGAATGATGAAGAAGATCCTAGTCAACTTCTTAAGATAATTGAAGCTTGTTTTAATAGAATACCATTAAGATACTAAATTTTTAATAAGTCATTACGAATATCCATGCTATTTAAGGAGAGATAATCATCCTAGTAAACTAGAGTAATCAAAGATTTGTAACAAAAATCTCTTAGTAGTAAACTAGAGTAATCAAAGATTTGTAACAAAAATCTCTTAGTAGTAGGTGAGTTGTCTTTTTTAGGTATGCTCCCAACATATTTTCTTAGGGTGAAATACATTCATTATAGGTAGGTGCTTTATAGGTAAAAAGTTTAGAGGATTATGTTAATGCATGGAATTTTTGTGTTACAATTAATAATTTTTAAAGCCTTAATCTCATTTAATTTCAATCTATCATTCCAAATAAATAAATTAAAAAATTAATTGTAACTATATCTTATCTAGAATTAATGACTTTTATTTATAAACATGTTTCATAATGTACTTATGTACTATGTATTACACAACATTTTTATTGTTGCAATTCCTAAAGCAACTTCCATCATGTTCATCAACAACATCACAATGTTTATTAGATTTAATATTAGTAAATACACCAATTTTATCTTATGTATATTTTGTGCTTTTTATTCACTTGACATCCTTGTGCCTTTGTATCTAAGGGGATGGACCTTTTTTTTTATATTTAATATAATGGTCTAGTGAGAAGTCTTTCAAAAGTAATGTTGGCCTCATTTTACAAATTTCAATGTTGTGTAATTTTGATCTTTGGAAAGGTCAACCATATATTAAGTACAATTTTGTGTTGAAAAGAGTAATTTCCTATCTTACCTTGAGATTAAGCCTTAATTAACTAGTTCAATGATAATCATAAAATGTCATTGTCATCCATTACTTAGCTCAATCTCACAATATTATGTAGAGAGATCCAATTCAAGGAAGCAATGCACATATACCTATTATTTATTTTCATAAATTGTTCATCAACATGAGCTTGTTTATTATACAACAATAAAATAGTTAAAATTCTATTTTATTTATATTACAACTTTAGTTTTGGTTATCAAGGAAATAGGATTCATGACTTGATTCTATATTTGGTCATGTACATATATAATGAAAATAAATGTGCTTTAATATGATAAGGTGGGATCTCTATTTGATACTAGTTCTTATCCTTCTAGATCTACACTATTTAATTGAGATTTAGATGAATGCTTAAGAATAGGTATACTTTTATTTTTCATTACTTATAATGATTTTTTTAAGGTTCATTACAATAAGATATTTAGAGTTATAGCTAACAAATAATCAATAGAAAATGGAGAGCTCTAGGTCACTATACAAGCAAGTGGATGATGATGGCTCTACAACAATGTCTAATAATTCTGAGTGCTCACCCATAGGTATTCTATATCATCAACATTGTTTCTAATAATTGTCAGCATTTACGTATATCTAGAAACTCTTGTGCACTTGTAGAAAACCTTGTGTGAGAATCTCAACCTTATGCTACAATGTCATTTTGAAGAGAATTTTAGGAGTATCACATAAAAAAATTTCATAACCTACTCTTTGATGCTTGTCAAAACATAATTTTTTTTCAATAGAAACAATTCATCCCTTAAAATGATTAGAATCATTTAAATACGTGATTAAACCACTTAAAACTGATTCAAAAACTTATCAAAACGTCCACAACTCATTCAACAATTATCCATATACATCTATAAAAGAACTAATCAAACATCTAAACCACATACACATAAATGCAAAAAAACATCTCATTAAACATTAAAAAAAAATCTATCTCGATCTTCCATTGTGCATCCTCCACACCTATACTAATCGCTTGCACAATCTCTTCTGCACATAAATGAACCAATTTACTATTTTCCCTACATTGGCCTCCTTGCACATATCCATTCCTAGCTCTATATACTTTGTCCTCTTCACATACATGTCATCACATATCCAAGACATACCCTATCGGCTCTATCAATTTCCATGTCTCATGCTGTGTCTTTTATGAGAGAAGCTGTCATGTCATCTGTGGATAAGATTGACAGCGGCATAGAAAAATCCCAAGGAGAGAAGTCATGTCATCTTGGATGTTGTTGTCATAGGCCTTCGTTCCATCTTTTCCAACTCCTCCAATGCAAGAATTGTGTACTTCAAAGTCTGGCAGAATTCTGGAGATGAATTCCATGTGGGTTTGGGTTGTTTTCCAGGAGAAAATAATGTCACGCCCACCACTTTGACAGAGTGCAACTTAGATGGCAATGTGGGTTGTTTTGTATGGTTATGTCACATGCCTGGGCAGTTGCCTTAATTTTCAGCTAATCTTCCCTTTACTTAGTTTTCATCTAATCTTCTCTTCACAACCTGATATGTCAATACTATGATATCTTGATATGCATCAAATTTGGCATCCAAATTTCTTTAAAAATCTATTTGAGTAAACTTTTCTACAGAGCTTTAGTGTTTTTTAATAAAAAACTTGGAAGGAAAAAGAGCTAACAACAAGGGAATTTGGGGAGAATGGATGAGGACCAACATCACAAATTTCGAAGGGGATTAATAATGTCACAAATATGAATCATATTCTAACACAATATATTTTGAAATATTATGGGCATTATTTCTTTAAGCTACCAAGAACTCCCTTTGACTATTTAACAAGACCTTCTCATTATAAGCTAAGTGAGAGTGGATTTGTTGAATTTTGCAAAAAATTTGCAATATAATTTAAAGAATTATATTGACTCTTATTTTGTGTACTATCTCTGACACAAGTAAATACTTTATTTTCTTAATTTTCTTAGGTCAATATCACTTATAGAAATTAAATGAGAAATATATTCTTATCATAGGCCTACAAAAGTGCACTTGAATATTTTTAAACACAATTTAAGTGTCTCTAATTTTGTTAGAAATTTTAGACACGGTGCTTGAGTTTCTACTAGTTGTAATGACATGCTAAAAATAATTATAAACAAACACACAACATTTTAAACAAAGGATGAAGTTCTTTATTCATCCTTTCTTGAATTTGATTTTGTGACTTATAGAGACCCCTCTACTATAGAAAAACTTTTTCAAGACAAAGCATTTTTTAGATGGAAAAATTATTGAGATTGGGCACACCATTCTAAGAGGGGCCAGTCAGTGTTGAGCTTCATAGGCTCTCAAAAGTTAGAAAGGTTTCTTCTAGTCTTAGGGACTTGGCTAGATCCCTTGCTCATTAAGTGTTCTATAATTATTTCTAATGTAGGCTATTTTCCATATTGATGTTGCTTCTTGCTATTTCTATTTTGTTTCAAAACTCTCTCACCCTTGAGTCTTGTAAGGGTAGGAATAATGAAGACCAAAATTAATGATGCTTTTAATGTGCAATTATCATTAAAAAATGATTATATAATATTCTATGTAAATCTAGATGTAATACATATTATATGGGTAAATCTATTCTAGATATGGTTAGGTATTTTAAAAATTCTTACAAGGTAGGATTGGTCTTTTGATATGATAGTTTTAAAGAATTTAATTTAATACCAAATTTAATTGGTATAGCAAAAATGTGTCATGATTTTTTCACTAAATGTGTTTAGATTAAAGATTGATGATCCTAGAACATAGATATTATCAATGATTAATGAAGAAGATCCTAGCCAACTTCGTAAAAAATTTGAAGTTTGTTTGAATAGAATATCATTAAGATGTTAAAATTTTCATAAATAGTTATGAATATCCAATCTATTTCAAGGAGTATATAATCATCCTAGTAAACATACAATAATTAAAGAGTTGTAACAAAAAAACTCTTAGAAATAGGTGAGTTGTCTTTTTTGGTATGCTCTATGCATAGTTTCTTAGGGTGACAAATGTTCATTACAAGTAGGTTTTTTTATACCTAAGAAATTTAGAGGATTATGTTAATATATTTTAGTGTTACAACAAATAATTTTTAACATTTTCAAATGACATTTCAATGTCATTTATTAAGTCCTTAATCTCATGGAATTTTAACTCATCATTCTAAATAAATACATTAAAAAATCAATTGTAACTATATCTTATCTAGAATTAACGATAGTAATTTCCAAGCATGTTTCTTAATGCCATTATGTAGCATTTATTGTTGTAATTCTTAATGCTATTTCATCATGTTCATCAACAACATCACAATGTTTATTAGATTTTATCTTATGCTTTCTTTGGACTTTATATTCACTTAACATCCTTGTGCCTTTACGAAAGGGGATGGATTTTTTTTTCATTTTAATATAATGATATAATGAGAAGTCTTTCAAAGATACTGTTGGCCTCTTTTTTCAAATTTCAATGTTGTGTAATTACAATCTTTGGAGAGGTCAACCATATTAGTAAGTACATAGTTTTGTTGAAAAGAGTTTGTTCCTATCTTACCTTGAAATTAAGTCTTAATTAACTAGTTCAAAGATAATCATAAAATGTCATTGTCAACAATTACTTAGCTCAATCTTACAATATTATGTAGAGAGATCCCATTCAAGGAAGCAATGTACATATACCCATTATTCTTTTTTATAAATTGTTCATCAACATGAGCTTGCTTATTATACAATGATAAAATAGCTAGCTGCATTCTATTCTATTTATATGACAATTTTGATTTTTGGTTATAGAGTAAATAAATATGGTTCATGACTTATTCTATATTTGGTCATGTATATATCTAAAGAAAATAAATGTACTTTGATGAGATAAGGTGGCATCTCTATTTGGTGCTAGTTCTTATTCTTCTACATGAAAATATTTAATTGAGATTTAGATGAATGTTTCAAAATAGGTGTATCCAAATTTGTCATCACTGAGCATGGTTTTTTAAAGGTCCATTATAGTCAGATATTTAGAGGTATGACTAACAAATAATCACTATAAAATGTCCTAAGTCACTATACACGTGAGTAGACAATAAAAGGCTCTACAACAATATCTCTAATTATTGTGAGCACTTATGTATATTTGGTAACTCAAGTTGTACATGTATGTAGAATTTTTTTTGTGTGAACCTTAAACTTATTCTGCAATGTCATTTTGAAGAGAATTATAGGAGTGTTATTTTAAAATTTATCATTACCTACTCTTGGGTGCTTGTGGAAACAAACAAAAAATTCAATGGGAACAATGCATCCTTTGAACCATGATTAGATGCATTTAAATGGGTGATCAAGCCACTTAAAACTTGTTCAAAAACTTATTGAGATGTCCACAAATCATTCAACAACCATCCATATCCATCCATAAAAAAACAATCTAATATCTAAATGACATAAACATAAATGCAAAAACACCTCATTAAGTATAAACAATTATCTATCTATTTGTCTTCTATTGTGCATCATTTGCACCTATAATAAACCCTTGCACATAAATGGACCAATCTACTAATTTCCTATGTTGATCTCCTTGCACATATACTCGTGTCTTATGTACTTGTCATCCTCACATGCATGTCATCAACTATCCATCACATACTTTGTGAACCCTATGTACTTGCCCTCTTCGCATGCATGTCATCGCATATGCATCACATACCTTGTGAGCCCTATATACTTGTCCTCCTCACATACATGTCATCGCATATCCATTAGATACCTTGTCAGCCTATATATTTGTCCTCACATGCATGTCATCACATATCTATCACATACTTTGTGAGCCCTATATACTTGTCCTCTTCACATACATGTCATCACATATTGTGAGCCATATGTACTTGTCCTCTTCGTCATTACATATTGAGTATTAACCATGTGAGCCCCATAAAATATTTCAACTTTGCATAAATCATGCTTACTCTATTATGAATGCCACATCATCATACTTGTTTACGCCCTGAACTCTTTAAAAAATAAAAAATCAAGATCTATCTCAAATGTCAACCTTGATGATCAAGATCAAGATTACCTTCTTTTAATGCCAATGGGACTATGGTCAAAATATGACAGCGGCATAGAAAAATCCCAAGGAGAGAAGTCATGTCATCTTGGATGTTGTTGTTCCATCTTTTCCAAGTCCTCCAACAGCGATGTGAATTAAATAAAATAAGCGGCTAAGTCATGCAGGAATTATGTATTTCAAAGTCCTCAGAATTCTCGAAATGAATTCCAACCGTTTTTGGGTTGTTTTCCAGGAGATGATATTTTGTCACGCCGACCACTTAGAGAGAGTGCAACGGTCAAATTTAGATGGCATTGGGGATTGTTTTGTATAGTTATATTCCGTCAAAACTGAGAAATTTATGGTTATATGATGTTGGGTAGTTGGCTTAATTTTCGCCAAATCTTCACTTTACAGCCTGATATGTCATTGCTCTGATATCTTGATATCCATATAATTTGGCACTCCATCTCTTTTTATAAGCCTTTTCTATGAAGTTTTCGTGTTTTGTTTTGTTTTCAGGAAAGAGATAGGTAACAACCAAGGGAGTTTGAGAAGAATGGATGACAGCCAACATCACAAATTTTCAACGGTACCCCAAATTCTTTGTCTCTGATGTTATTTGTCTCTGGATGACAGCCACATTTAGTTTGATCAACGGATCTGGTGTTATTTGTCTCTGCGTCATCGTTGCAACTTCCATTTCCTCGTGTTCAATCCTTAAGAGTTACAAGACATGAAGTGCCTTCCCAACTTCCAAACCCATGCTTAAGAGGTGCCCTAAGACTCAATCATTAAAAAATGCACTCACATCTTCTCAACTATGCTGATAAAAATTTCTTGGTTGACTGCATATGTTAGGCCTTAAAAACTCCTTTTAACGCTTTTCTCATACACTGGTTAGTCCATTACAAACAAAGATGGTTGTTATTCTAGACAATGGTGAAAATAGACAATAAAATGGTTTCAAGAAATTGGATAGCAAGGAAAATATTAAGGCATCATGTGTTTATGCAGACAAACATAGACAATGCTTTGACTGGATTAGATAGAGTTTATAGTGCAAACACTATTAAAAAAGATGTAGATAGTGCTGAATGTACCCATTGATGAAATCTCTCTTACATTTGGAGATACAATACTGAAGAATGATTTGAGTGCGGTAAGCATTGATACTCCCCTTTGTCTTTTGAGAGTATCTCTTAATGGAAGTTCCTCTACACCATGATTTTGTCCATTTTTTGATGGTCAACTTTAACGAGGTAGACGTGGTTGAACTATATGATCACCCAAATCAGAAGAGATGTCATTAAGTGAAAAGTGCTACTTGGGTAGTCGATGAGGGCATGGAAAAATGTAGAGGGTATCACCAATGGTAGATATCATAGCACAATGGTGTGTTGTCTTTCAATATTCTACCAAGGGTTTGAAACTCAACAAACTAGGATAAATTACATCCAATAGGTATTATAATGATTAATGATTGTAATAAGGCCAAAATAGTCATAAATTCCACAATATCAAAGTACAAGGGATACCACGGGGTAGAAGGGTTGAACATTTTGCAAAAAAAATAAAATCAAACTTTTCTAAAGAAAAAGCTATTTTTTATTTCTCTGGCCTTTTAGATTTAATGGTGATGTAGATGTTTGGTTCCACAAAACTCCGCTGCTAGGGTTGAGTGCTAGATTCATTCAAATTTGGGAAGGAACTTGTAATTCATGACTCATATACCATTTTAAAGCAACCAATATTTGAAAGAAAGAATATTGATATCTCCACAAGTGAACAATGGGCACAAGAACATGTCTATCAAATAGAAATGAGAGTGTGTAAAGTGTACAATGAGTACCTTGTATATAAAGAGAAGATAGAGGAGGTGAGAAGGTAAGACTGAATGTCTGACTACCCCCCCCAAATATGTAACACATGTTAGCTAACATGAGACAAGTGTGAGGACATGTGTGAAGTCTGCATGAGGTGAGAAAATAGATAAATAACCTCTATGTAAACTTAGGTTGTTTGAATGGGTCAACCTAAAAAGGGTGATAAGATAATTATTTTGATAATGACCTTATTTACACTAACAAATTCCTCTTTTGGAGAAAATTAAATAAAAATTCAGCTTCAACTCTAGATATCTCCAACTAGGGGTACTTTCATGAAAAATATGAAAATACCTTTTTGTAGAGCTCAGAGTCTAAAATCCATATATATATGTTGAATATCCAAAATACTAAGAGAGGGGGTGAATCAGTATTCCATAAAACCATAATAAAATCCACTTAAACGTTGTCACAATTCTGACTGAATCAACAAGAGAGAACATAGAAACAAGTCAATGCAACCATACACATGAACACTAGGATTTTTATGTGGAAAACACAAAATGGGAAAAACCACAGTGAGGGTTAACTCACAATATTATATCTAGATACAAAATATTACGAGGCTCACTGCTAGGACTCACTATCCTTAAAAGGCTCACTGCCTGAGTACAAAAGATGGCTAACTGCCAAGATACAATGACAGTGGCTCACTGCCAAAAGATTGAACTGATAGGATACACCTTCAATGTGTAGGGTTTAGTTCCACTGAAACTCAGAATAAGAAGTACTGCCTCACAAAACAATCGCTCAACAAAACTATACTAATCACAACTAATAAAGCATTTAGGCTCTGATCTTCTCCTCTATTCACATTCACTTCTCCTTCTCGCTCTCATGTACATCTCTCTTCTATCTTTCATCTTATATATATACAAGTATATATTTTTCATCAATTACGTTGGCCTAATTAGATGAACACAAAATAATCAAAACCTTCTTTGTCGGTACCATATAAGATTTAAACATTTTATCCATGTAGTGCACTATACCAAGTCAGCTATCATTCATAAAACATAATTAGTCTTCATAATATATTGCATTCACTAAGTCGTCCAAGACTAGAACGTAATTCTCCAAACCAACAAATAATCCTCAAGGAAAACACCCTCCAGATCTGAGAACACATTAATTTCCCATCATACTACTAGCAAAGAGACTATCAACAAAACTGCAGCATAAGAATGTTCACCAAGTAGTAGAATGTGGAGTCTCCCACACAGTATGCCACACACAACAATAGTAGGATACTGAGTTAAACTCTGTCAGAGATAAATTTTTGCTCACAACAAAAGATGTCTCAAGATCTAGGATATAGCTGTCTGAATGAGTCAAGAAAACATGGTTAAGAGAGATTAGAATCATATTAGATCTTTTGGTGAATTCCATACTCAAATACAAACACATTGACCCATCACAAAAGGGTATTACCGGCAAAGAACAACTTTTGGTAAACCAAGCAGACTTCCCATATAGTTATCACCATGTTAACATCAATGACAACATAGGAACAACCAACACAACCATCCATACTTCATGCTCATGTTGCAAAGCTTCCAACAATCTCCCCCTTTGGCGTTGATGGCAACATGCATGACAAAAACATTTTCTAGTATACCGCAATTGAATACTCTAACTACTCCCTCTATCAAAATTGTTCTTCACAAAAATGTTTTTCCTCTAACTCTCCATCTCTTTATCTCTTTATCTCTCCCCCTTTGACATTAATGACAAAGGAAGGGGTCTGGTATATATGTAAATATGCATCAAAATGTAACCAGAAAGATATGAAGACGACCTTGAATTAACCTAAAGAAGAACCTCTGAGACCCTCCAAGATAGCCTTCCATGATGCTTTACCTTCTTCCCATGAACCTTTTTGCACTGACAAGAGTCTTGTAAGATAGCTCAAGTTTAGTTAAGGACTCTACACCATCTGTTAAAGTATTGGGACTAAGATCAATCTTTGATAATCCACCAATACAACCAAGAGCACTAGAAACAAAAGTATTTCTGAGTTTAATCATGTCTCTAAGTGCCACAAACTTCTTGATAACATCTATCATTTGATCATGTAGAGAAGAATGTTTCTTAAAGCTGGAAAATGTAGGACCACCTCTGATTATCTTTATCTTCGGCTAACCTGTATGTATCTTCCTGAGTGCTCAACCAAGACTCAATCATCCTTATCTCATTTCTCATATCCAGTGTACTGCCAGACCAATATATGCAAAAAGAAAGTAGTTCTTGTGCCTCTTTTTCACAACCTTGTACACTCTCCAATTCCTTCATTACTCGATCATGTGCATTCACACATTTTCCTTTGATATCTTCCAAATTTCCTTCATCAGACTTGATTCTAGCAGACATTTCAAGTCCAGAGATGTAGACCTTCAAAGAATTAATCATGCCACAAAGATTCTCCACAACAAAAATAGATGAATCAAAATTAGCATTGGGAATAACCTTCTGCAATTCCTCCAAAGCTCTCTGAATATTTATTCTTTCATGCTCATGTTCAAACTCACTTTCTTCTGCAACTTCTTGCTTAACAACACTCTTCATTTTCTTCCCTGTTTCGGTCACACTACCAAAGGTACCTTCTTCATTGAGATCCTTGGGGCTTTCCAAAATAATTTTAGCATATTTATCAAGTTCAGCCTCTGACACTTCATAATCCAATTCAGATATCCAAACTAACATTGATTCAATTGCTTCCATGTGACAGAAATTTGTAGACACAAAAAAGTTTATGCTTTTGGAGCACCTTTCCACAACATTTACTAGAATCCTAAGCCTTTTCTTCATCCTCATATGAAATATTCCAAAGAATGCAGCAAGGGAAATCTCTTGCGCATCTGAACTACCAAGATTTATCATGAAATTTCTGATTTGATAGGCAGTAGGCTCTTAATTTGACCATTCTATCCTTTCTATTACTAGTAATTCTCTCAAAAAGTAAGAGTAAAAAAGCAACCAAATTGCCATACTAGAATGCATTCTTCTTACTCTTCTTGATATCCTTTAAATTCTTAAAAAGATGTTTACGAATTAATTCACATAAGTCATATTCCATACCTCTTATTACCATATCAATAGCAATAGAAATTGTAAGGTCATTGTTATGGATACAAACTTTGTGACTGATGACCATAGCAACATACCTTATTATCGGATCAACAATCGATCTCAAATCAATCTTTTTCCCTTTAGAACTCACACCGGTAACCTCAATTATTTCTTTCTCATCCATAGCCTTCAGTTTGGGAATTGGTCCAGAGGAACACAAACTAGTTACATCTCTAATAGCTTCTCTGGAAATCAAATGCACCTCATCTATCCACAGATATTCATCATGAATTCTACTCAACACTATTCAAATATACTTCTTCTCAAATTCAAACAAGGGAACTTTCCTCCAAACATCCAAATTTTTCTCAACTAATACTTTGTAGGCATCATGACTCTCTTTCAATTCACTTTCCTAAAGAACGTTCAACTAAACTAACAACATCTCTTCAATCTTACTGTAAACAAATGCATAGATATTTTACGTAGGAAGCACTCTTGAAGGGATACAAGAGAATGCACCAACAGACTCTTCTAACACATTCCTCAAATATCTCTTCAAATCCTCACAATTCATGGCCTTTGAATTATCCATAGCAATAAGAGTGAAAGATTGTGCAAATAGGAATACCTCTCAAAATGCCAAGAAGAAATGTATAGATATCCTGCTTATGGAGCTCACTTCGAATTCGTCTGTTATCTTCTTCAAATTATAAAACTCTAAATTTCCTTCTAAACTTTCTTTGCATGCTTCTCCAAAAATACATATGCCTTTAAAATTATTTGAATTTATTTCCTTTCATTTTGAATGATTTTGCAATAAATGCTTCAACTTGCAAGTAGATTGCCTCAAAAATTGTGTATGCCTCCATTCTTTCAAATTTTGTAGACTTCATCCTTCACACATGCCATTGAGAAAATACCTTAACCTTGTTACCACATTAGGTATACTTTTGTCATGATATGACACAAGTACCGATGAGGGGGTTTATTACATTTTCTAATGATTGCTTCCCCTTAGCCACTGCTTTTATTTATAAATTGATGGGAGTATTTGCACTAGAGGTCGACACAAATAAGACTGATGATTCCTTTCTCCAAATACTTTTCATTTCCTTTCTTACTTCTTCTAGATCAATGGTTTGATCATTCTTCTTCGCTAGATAGATATTTTTCTTTCTTCCGCTATTACTACCAGGGTGTTCCGGATTGTTGCACTTATAACTGTAGACACTAAAAAATGTCATAATCGATGTCATACACTCGAATTAGATTTATTAACATCATTTCCTCTCTATCCATCCTCTTTTTAATTAATTAATTTAATTAGCCTAGCTAATTAATTAATTGCATCATTTTTGTCTATTTGGCCTAATTATTTAAATTGGGTTAAATTCATCTCTTTTCGCACTAACACTTCATGTCATTAAATTGAATAAATTAAAATATTTAATTTAATCTCGTAAGTCATCTTATTGAATTAAATAACCCTAAGTTTTTTAATTAAATATCATTTCACCCCTCCCCTATTTATTAAATCATCTAATTTAATAAATATCTACTAAATCTTCTAATTCCCTAATTGCATAAATTAGACCTTGTTTAATTAGCAATTAAACTAATTTTCTTCTAATCAAAGGGGAATATTCCCATGGAATATTCTTTATCCTTTTTACACAATTAAAAATTTGTTTTAATTTGTAAATTAACCTTTTTCCTCACCCTAAAGGAGTATTCCCTCTCCTCCAATCAACTCATTTAGCTTCAAAAGCAAGTTAACCCTTCAACCTCTTTAGCAAGTTACCTTTGACCTATGTGAGCAAGTCAAAAGTGTGTTTGTTTGAGGCAAGTGTGAGCCTTTGATTAACCTTCATATTGCATTCTCATTCATTGATGAGAATCCATGATCCATGCCTTTCATCCTCTTCATCTTGAACAGTTGATTAAGCTTTTTGATCTCAACCATCCATTCCTCATTTGCTCTCCTATAAATAGATCACTATTTGGAGACAAATGGATCCATCTTTTATTGAAAACTTATGTTGTTGAATTTACTCACATACTCACTCATCTTTTAGCTCACTATTTAGCTTATTTTCAGTTTATTTCAGTTGCACAATAGCTTAGAGCATCCATTAATGGCTTCCATGCATCCATCCTAGTTTGTAAATAAATTAGGGTTTTCATCATTTAGCTCATTTTTAGCTTAGATTAGCTTAGCGATAGTATAATTAGATCATTTATAACATAGAATCATGGAAAATTAGTTTGCATCATGTTTACTTTAGCATAATTTAGGTTTTTACACATCAAACACCATGGTTTCATCGATTCTCTTCCATAGAATCGATTGAGACAAGCTCACTAATCATGGGATTGGGAAAGGGTTGTCAGTCCTAATCAACACGACACCAATTCCACAACAAGATAAATTTTGAATGGATTAGAATAAATGTTTTGATGGCTTTCATAGTTTTGTATGTTAAGTAATGATGAAATGTTTGGTTTTAATCTTTTTTGATCGATCTTGTTGAGATTCGAGTATTGGTGGCTTCGTTATGCTTCGATTCTTCATGGATCAAGTGCAATTCACCATACCGGTATCCTCGCATCGACATTCTAGTGCTAGAAGGAGGGAAAACCAATCATTTAACAAGAATTTGAGACAAGGGTCAAAGAAGAGTGTGAATCCATTCTAACGCTTGAAGATGTCAAGATGACAGAGGTAGAGGGTAAGGATAAAGTTTTGAAACCTGATATAGAAAAGGTTAAGAGTGACTTGGTTGTGGGAAGGAAACCTTGGAAAGAGGCACAAATTGAGAACATGGATGGTAAAGTACATTGTCCATTGATAGGACAATTGGTTTGTGGGCAGTCTCAGTCTGCCAGTATAGTAGTTAATGAACTTGAGAATACAGTGATGAAAAAGGTAAAGAGTCTAATGCAAGACAAGAAAATAGAAAGTACAGTGGACAAAGGAAAATGGAAAAGGTTAGTGAAAGGGATTGTAAAGGTTGAGAAGAGGATGAAGGTTGCAGTCACCCCAAGAGGTGAAGATGTGAAAGAAAAGAGTTTGAAGAGGGTCTCAAAGTTGGAAGAGACCAAGAAAGTAATAGGCCAAGAGAAGGCCAAAGATAGTGTGTTTGTGAAGTCTCCAAAGGAAGTGGAGGAGAGTGATAGTGTTGTGGTAAGGACAGTGAATTGTTATTAGATGTTAAGAGTGGTTGATAGGCAGTCATATTCTTCCATGACAGAGGTTCCAAGAATGGAGAACCTAAAGATGGTTGTGAAGAGAAAGGTTAAGAGGAAAAGAGTGAAGGAAGTCCTTTATTACTTCCTTGTTTTGATAATAATTTTGATGAGATTCAAACCAAAGGTTAAGATGAAAGAAGAAGGACAAGGTAAGAGTTATTTTGCAATGGATGAAGTAGAAGGACAAAGTGGAAGCAGATGGATGAAGCAGGTAAAGAAAAATTAGAACATGAAGGTGCAGATTCAAGATGATGAGGCAAGAAGAGGACTAATTTGCATGGAAAAGTTCAAGCCAAAGGTGAAGATGAAGATCAATGGAGTTGTTTCAAGAACAAGGAGGAGCATCAAAGAGTTACTGTAGGTCAAGAGTTGAAGACTTCCAAGGGGCTTGGAAAGATTTCATGGCCGGGTGAATGGTGTAGAGCACATGGTTCCTCCATTTGGTGAATTAGGTCTAGTTCAGTTGTTTGAGTCAAGATATTGTCAAATAAGGCCATGTTAGGCCATTTTATAATGTTGGTTTAGTCTTAAATTCAATGTGGGGTCATATTGTAAATGTTGCTAAAATTGAAAATGTTGTCATTCCAAAATAGTGTAAAGTGCAAAAATTGAAAATTAGGAGGGCCAATGGTCAAGTTGGTTGGAAAGGTAGTTGAGGAGGTTGATTCGATTGGTTTTGAGGGAGAATCCTTTAAATGGATGAGAGAACTCGTTGTGAAGGGTTAGAAGGAGAAAATCAATAAAAATATCTGTTTACTGTCATTTTCTATGTATTTTCATTAATTCCAGCTTGTGTACTTCCCGCATAGTTAATTCTTGATACAAACCTATGTATAATTCATTGAAGGAATGAACTAATTTCATTTTTCACTTGGTTTGAAGGTCTAACATAGAATTTGAAGGAAGTTAGGCATCATTTTCTAAAGTTGCTTGTTTAAGTTGAACTTAAGGGTTTTGAGGGCTAAAATGTATTAAAAGGTCATTGCACCTACTGTACATGTTGTCATTTAGTGGAATGGGCTTGGTTGGGGTAGGATTAGGTGTAGGAACAGGTATTTAGTTGTGGAAAATACCTTTGAAGGAGTTACTAATGACGCCTCTCCAGAAAATACAGATTTTAGGCCATAGAAGCAAGGCTAGCAGTGGAAAGTTGAAGAGATTGTTTGGGAAAAGGTTAGAACAAGTGTGTTTCAATGATACCTGGTGGAGAATGATGTGTTATAAATTTTTCAAGGGCAAGAGAAGTCAAATGGATGTTTGGGCATGAAGCCCTAATTGAGAAAATAACATTTTTGAATGGAAAAGTGAGGTTTTAGAGTGGAAAAGTGGGTAAAGTTTGGGAGCAGCATAATTTGAAAGACATTATAGCTTCTGCAGGTTGAATAAAGAGTGTTTGAAGAGGTTTTGGTACTGTAAGTGGTCTGGAGATGGGTTTTTCAATAAACCCTTGCTTATTTGGTGAAAGATGAGGGTTTCATGGAATGAGACCCTAGATGGCGAGTATTGGATCAAAGATTGGAGAATTTGAGGATTTGGAGGCAGTTTGAGGACTGTCAAGTGGAATTTTGAGTTGGAAGCAAGATTAGTGACAAGTTCCTTTGGAAAAGTGACCTAATTGGTCAAGTTGTACATCGTAGGAAGCCTAATTTTGTGATGATGGTCCAAAGTTACCTAATAAGATTTTGAGTTATGTTTTGTGTGGGATTAATGGGCTTCTGAAAATATAAGTGGTTGGAGGATTTGAGGTTGAGTTTGTGAGAAAAGCTCAAGGGAATAGGTCTACAGACCTACAAGGCAGGTTTGTGTAGTTGTGAAAAGAATTACCCTAATTAGGGGTTTGAAGGTGGATAAGTTGTTTAGAATTGTTGTTTTGTGTTGATTAAGTTGAAGGCATCCCTGTCACTACATCACTGTACTACTATTCTGAGAAACATTGAAGTTGTTTAACATCGACTAATAAAGTTGTTTAGCATCAATCAATAAATATTCAAGACAAACCATGAAGGACATCAATGATCAATGCTAGGGCTAACCAATTAATAAGTATACAAGTGAATAATTCAAGCATGTACATGTGAATAAGGGAAGCACAAGTACTCAAAAACATGTAAGCCTTGAAGTATACACACAAATACATAGTATACGCAAATTAATACAAAGTATATGCATGAATACAAGGTATACACATGAAAACACATAAGTCACGAAGTATACATTCGAATACACGTAAGTTGTAAAGTATACACTTGAATGCACGTAACTCATATCTATTAAACCATGAATTTATAATGCAAATATGGACACCATCGATAAAAGAGATTCGTATTAACCAAATAGCCATGTACGCATACATCAATATATGTCGATATAAGTATAAAATATAGGGTCAAAATAGCCATATAGGCGTACGATAATGCCATATAGGCATACAATGTCAAATATATCCGATACAAAATATGTACAAAAATGCCATATAGGCATACAACAAAGGGATATGGAATCAAAAGTCATCGCTCTCCATGCTCTCGAAATAAAATCTTTCCCTTTACTTGTCGATTGGATGGTGATACATTTGTTACTCATTTATGCTACGGTTGAGGAGTGCTCCTGGTGATCCTTCTAGGGTTTAGTTCTTAGTCAAGTCTTATCTGTTACAATAAGAAGTAAAGAGATTAATATATATAAATTACATTATAAAAAATGATATATTTAACAAAAGAATCACTTACCGCCATTTGGCGATCACTCTCCACGAGGAAAATATTCAAATGCGCATGTGGGGCATCCTGAAGCCCTGTATAAACCATCCAAATAGAAATTAAACTACGAATCAATAATGATTTGATTTTTCACTAACTAACATCTATAACAACAAATGTAAATTGAAATTTAGTAGTTTGCCTCATACCTCCCCTGTTAGATCCATCAAGGAGGCTATAGTAGATAAAACACTTATCTCCATTGCCCTCTAAACATTTTAAGGTGTATCCATTTGCAACATCTGAAAATAAAACAAAAAATTATTCAATCATGAAAACTATAATAGTAATCCACGTCATGACTTATAATGTATGAGATAATGAACAAAATTTTGAGTACTTATTAAACTATATATTTCTAACTATCATGCTTACTATTTTCCCTATCCATATCTTGTTTGAAAGCATGTGTTTTTAGGCTTTTACCCATAGCAGCAAGTCTGTGAACTGTTTGATAAAATGCTTTCATAGACATGTACGATAGCTATGGTGGTATAGAGAAGGTAGTGAATTGTTTGAAAAAATTCCTCAAAGAAATGAGGTCTCATGGTGATGGAATACCATTACAAACAAATGTGTCATGGAATTCCATCACCATAAGACTTCATTTCTTTCAGGCATTTTTTCAAACAGTTCATTGCCTTCTCTATGGTATTATGCTAGGATGGGGTGGATGGTATAGTGTGGCCTTGGTTATGAGATGGAGGGTGATCATGATATGAAGAGGGAGGAGTGGGGACATGAACAAGTGGAATAAAAGGTGGAAGGTTCCATGGATTTGTAAATTGAGGATGAGGACCTTGAAAAGAATTTGGAGGGGAATTTTGGCTAATGGGTTGGTTTCTATTCTTCAAGCAGTGAGTTGTTTAAAAAAATGCCTTAGAGAAATGTGGTCTTGTGGTGATGGAATGGCATTCCATCACCATGAGACCACATTTCTTCAAGGCATTTTTTCATACTACTCACTGCCTTAACTATGATATTGCTTACTATTATGCTTTGATAGAAATTTTTCCAAGCATCCATAGTTTGTTGGAAAGCACCTATTTTAGGCTTTTAGCCATAGCAGCAAGGAAGTGAGTAGTTTGATAAAATGATTTGGTACACATGTATAGAAAATGTGGTAGCATAGAAAAGGTGGTGAGTTTTTTGAAGAAATTCCTCAAAGAAATATGGTCTCATGGTGATGGAAAATGCATTCCATCACCATGAGACCATATTTCTTTGAGGCATTTCTTCAAACAGCTCACCACCTTTTCTATGCTACCACATTTTCCATACATGTGTACCAAAGCATTTTATCAAACTACTCACTTCCTTGCTGCTATGGCTAAAAGTCTAAAATAGGTGCTTTCCAACAAACTATGGATGCTTGGAAAATTTTCTATCAAAGCATAATAGTAAGCACATTCCATCACCATAAGACCACATTTCTTCGAGGCATTTTTTCAAACTACTCACTGCCTTGTCTATGCTATTGCTTACTATTATGCTTTGATAGATTTTTTCCAAGCATCCATAGTTTGTTGGAAAGCATCTTTTTTAAGCTTTTATCCATAGCAGCAAGGAAATGAACTGTTTGATAGAATGTTTTGGTAGACATGTATAGAAAATGTGGTAACATAGAAAAGGCGGTGAGCTGTTTGAAAAAGTGCCTCAAATAAATTGGGTCTCATGTTGATGGACATCACCATGGGACCACATTTCTTTGAGGCATTTTTTCAAACAACTCATTGCCTTGTCTATGCTATTGCTTACTATTGTTCTTTCATATAGTTCTTCCAAAAATCCATAGTATAGACAAGGCAGTGAACTGTTTGAACAGATGCCTTAGTAAAAAGTGGTCTCATGGAATTCCATGACAAGAAAATGCAATTGGAAGTTGCTCCTACTTGTTACTTATGCTATGTGAAATAATCGCGTCACTACTTATGTTGACTTTCTAAACAACTATATAATTGTCATTGATTTTTTTTCATCTATCAACATCTATTTTTTAGTTATGGAATGTGTAGTAATGATTTGAGTTTGAAAGATGTGCAATGCAATGTAATCAACAATATGGATATAAACTACACAAATCTATTAAGTACAATTCATTACTTAAACTCTTTATTCTATTACCTGCGTGTAGGTTTGTCTAAATTCACTGGCACTAGGAGGTGTTCCCTCGAAACCTCCAATATTAGCCTATTCAACATCCAAAATCACATATTAAAATACCATTCATAAAATAATGCTATTAACATGTAATGAGTTTATAAGTGTTTACTAGTTACATACCTCAATGGTAGATGTAGTGGAGAAATAAGCGGGTGTAGGGCTGGCGTATCCAGTATCAACGCCATGACCCTGAAATTTTATTAAAATGATAAAACTAAATTAGTTAATCTTGTATTTCAAAATTGAAATTTAATAAATTAAATTCAATGAACATGCTAACATTTACCTGAGCTTATCAATGCCATAGGCCTCATTCAAAATGTCAATTTCCCTTGCCATCTCCATAGTTGCAAACGTATCATGCGTAGTAGCCTCCTAAGTGTCGATGGGGTCATATGAACAAGTTGCTGCGCAAAACTGACACAAATGGGATCAAAGCCCACCACTCAAAGACTCCCTTGGATGGTGCTATAGTATAGGGCTGGCATGCTGGATGTTACTCTAGGTCAAAGAGCTAATGGTCTACAAAGTCTCTACCTCAGCACTCTCCTTCATGATGGAAGGGATACCGATGTGCTCATGAGGTGGCCTAGCGAGAGGTCGTCTCCCTTGCCACGTAGGATCTCGCTATGCATCAGGTCTATCTTGAGTCGACCCCCCACCTCTCCTCTAGAAGTCCCTCATATCAAAATAATTCGAGATTTTATTCAAGATGAACTCACAGTATAGTTTCCTAAGGAAATATTGTGGGACTTCACAATTGTTGCATGGTGGGTAATCAAAAACCATGCACCACGTATCCCAAAAAAAGTTCCTAATTCATTGGTGGTGGCACCAATGGATAGGAAACCTCTTCGCATTGAGGGTGAGCTTTGCATTTGTGCGTGGGGTCAATGAATAATGAGCACAAATCAATTTTTTTAATTTTTAGATCTTTTACATCTTTATATGATAATTTATCCATGTAATAAGCCCTAGCCACCTGCTTCTTATCTTGCCAACCAGTTAATTGTTTGTTGATTGAATCCACATGTTTTAACATTTCTTTGAGTGAAGTTGCTAGGTTCATTCTTTCCATGGTTGAATCGTTTGGATCGTTCAACCTCCTGATTAAATCCTCAATTTTTTTTTATTGTTTTCAATTTCACTCATTAAGTTTTGTTGAGTACCAGGAGGATGTTGAGGGATTGGTGGAGGAGATTGTTGTTGTGGTTGTTCAACTTGAGAATTTTTTTGTTGTTGTTCTTGTTGTGCTTGTTGAGGATTTTTTTCTTCTTGTTGTTGTTGTGCTTGTTGAGGATTTTGAGGAGGGTTTGTAGATTCATTAACATCTCCTACAAATTCAAAATATAAATATAAAAAAAAACCTAAAACTAACAAATTCACAACAAAAAAAAAACAATCCTAACCACTCAGACCTCCTCATTGATGTGGCGATATCTTGGTGATGAAACAACAACAATTTGACAAAAAAAATTGCAAAATGGCTCCTCCCAGAACATGAGCACGAAAATGAGGGGTTTTGGCTGTGGGTAAAAAAAAAAATACAGTCACAATGAAAATGATTTCAAATTCCTTTTTTTTTGCTTTTAATACTTCATAATGTGACCACGTTATAACACACTCACATTATGGGCTCATTGTGGCTGAGCCTTAGGCTTGGCACACCAAGCCATAATGCGAGCGCATTACAACACACTCGCATTATGAGCTTTCAAAACTTTTTTTTAAATTTGGCCACAAATTGGCTACCCATCTTTTTGCACCCGCCCAATCATAAAATGTCATTGCCAACAATTACTTAGCTCAATCTTACAATATTATGTAGAGAGATCCAATTCAAGGAGGCAATGTACATATACCCATTATTCTTTTCTATAAATTGTTCATCAACATGAGCTTGCTTATTATACAACAATAAAATAGCTAGTTGCATTCTATTCTATTTATATGACAACTTTGATTTTTGGTTATAGAGTAAATTAATACGGTTCATGACTTATTCTATATTTGGTCATGTATATATCTAAAGAAAATAAATGTACTTTGATGAGATAAGGTGGCATCTCTATTTGGTGTTAGTTCTTATTCTTCCAGATCTACAATATTTAATTGAGATTTAGATGAATGTTTCAAAATAGGTGTATCCAAATTTGTCATCACTGAGCATGGTTTTTTAAAGGTCCATTATAGTCAGATATTTAGAGGTATGACTGACAAATAATCAATATAAATGTCCTAAGTCACTATACAAGTGAGTAGACGATAAAGTCTCTACAACAATATCTCTAATTATTGTGAGCACTTATGTATATTTGGTAACTCAAGTTGTACATGTATGTAGAAAACGTTTTGTGTGAACCTTAAACTTATTCTACAATGTCATTTTGAAGAGAATTATAGGAGTGTTATTTTAAAATTTATCATTACCTACTCTTGGGTTCTTGTGGAAACAAACAAAAAATTCAATGGGAACAATGCATCCTTTGAACCATCCATATCCATCCTAAAAAAGCAATCTAATATCTGAATGACATAAACATAAATGCAAAAACACCTCATTAAGCATAAACAATAATTTATCTATTTGTCTTCTATTGTGCATCATTTGCACCTATAATAAACCCTTGCACATAAATGAACCAATCTACTAATTTCCTATGTTGATCTCCTTGCACATATACTCGTGTCTTATGTACTTGTCATCCTCACATGCATGTTATCAACTATCCATCACATACTTTGTGAACCCTATGTACTTTCCCTCTTCACATGCATGTCATCGCATATGCATCTCATACCTTGTGAGCCCTATATACTTGTCCTCCTCACATACATGCCATCGCATATCCATTAGATACCTTGTCAGCCTATATATTTGTCCTCACATACATGTCATCACATATCTATCACATACTTTGTGAGCCCTATATACTTGTCCTCCTCGCATGCATGTCATCACATATATATTGTGAGCCATATGTGCTTGTCCTCCTTGTCATTACATATCCATTATAAACCATGTGAGCGCCATCAAATATTTCAGCTTTGAATAGATCATGCTTACTCTATTATGGATGCTACATCATCATACTTGTTTATGCCCTGGACTCTTTAAAAAATAAAAAATCAAGATCTATCTCAAATGTCAACCTTGATGATGAAGATCAAGATTACCTTCTTTTAATGTCAATGGGACTATGGTCAAAATATGACAGCGGCATGGAAATATCCCAAGGAGAGAAGTCATGTCATCTTGGATGTTGTTGTTCCATCTTTTCCAAGTCCTCCAACAACGATGTGAATTAAATAAAATAAGCGGCTAAGTCATGCAAGAATTATGTATTTCAAAGTCCTCAGAATTCTCGAAATGAACTCCAACTGTTTTTGGGTTGTTTTCTAGGAGATGATATTTTGTCACGCCGACCACTTTGACAGAGTGCAACGGTCAAATTTAGATGGCATTGGGGATTGTTTTTTATGGTTATATTCCGTCAAAACTAAGAAATTTATGGTTATATGATGTTGGGTAGTTGGCTTAATTTTCGCTAAATCTTCACTTTACAGCCTGATATGTCAATGCTCTGATATCTTGATATTCGTCCATCAAATTTGGCACTCCATCTCTTTTTATAAGCCTTTTCTACGAAGTTTTCATGTTTTGTTTTGTTTTCAGGAAAGAGATAGGTAACAACCAAGGGAGTTTGAGAAGAATGGATGATAGCCAACATCACAAATTTTCAAGGGTACCCCAAATTCTTTGTCTCTGCGTCATCGTTGCCACTTCCATTTCCTCGTGTTCAATCCTTAAGAGTTACAAGACATGAGGTGCCTTCCCAACTTCCAAACCCATGCTTAAGAGGTGCTCTAAGACTCAATCATTAAAAAATGCACTCACATCTTCTCAACTATGCTATAAAAATTTCTTGGTTGACTGCATATGTTGTGAAAAATACGCCTCCTCTATTGGTGTTGTGAAACCCAACAATAAATTCACTAATTTTTAAACTTAGGAATTTGAATAACAAAAGTTAAATTACTGAAACAAAGAACTAAAGCATGCACAACACCATTCACTAAAATACTGAATGTAGCAAAAATTTAGAGAAAACTAATCACACTTGACACAATGATTTACCCTGGAAAACCCCTAACTCTAGGGAAAAACCAGCATTCAAAGAGAGAGATTTTATTACTACAAAAAGGAAGAATTTACAACAACTGCCAGAACTTGGCATCCACAACAATACTACAAACTTTGGATAATGTTCAAATCCTTCTTTTGTTCACTGCAATTTCCTTCTTCTATTCAAATCCTCCTTCTTCTGGCTTGGTTTTTTCTGCCGACTGTTCCAACATCTCTAGTGAAGAGGGAAAAGAACTAACCAAGGAATGCTCAGTTCATGTTTCCAGCGAATATCCAGCTACTGGTTCTTCTCCATCCTTTGCCGACTATTCCAACATCTCCAACAAAGAGGGAAAAGAACAAACCAAAGAATGCTCAGTTCGTGGTTCCAGCGAATATCCAGCTACTGGTTCTTTTCCGTCCTCTACCCTTCTCACTAGTTCCAACCAGCGACGTGTTGGGAAGGGTCTTCATCATGCTTCACCAGACGGTTCCTCAACCTCCAGCCTAGCTTGTGGTCATAACGGTCATCATTCTCCTGCGCTTGGGTCATCTCTGTCTTCTGGCCTTCGCCCAATCTCCAGCCAGCATCGTGGTCCCAACGGTCATCAACTTGCTTCTCCAGGTACATTGTCTACCTAGCTCCCTTCAATTGGCCTATCATTTGTATCTTTCAATTCGGTCTTGAGCATTAATTCTATGTGTTTCGCGCTCAATGACAGTCATTTGCCTTCATCCAATTTGATTTCCAACGACCCTTCCATCCTCCCTCCCATCAGTCCTTAAGCAGCCATGCCTCCCTCTTGTTCCAATCATGTTTATCCGACTCTCTGGTGTGTCTGACAATTCTTCTGCATCCTCTATTCCCTTGTTAGCATGCCACCTCTCACCGTCTCAAGTCTCTCCCGTCTCGTGTTCTGGTCAACCCCCTGCTGCCATCCATTCTTCTAACCTACCCCGCATCCTCCCTCCTTCCGTGTAGCAAAGTGCCCCCTCGATCTCAACCCGTGGACCCGGGAAAAATATCAACAACCTCCAGATCATGCATGACTGGGAAAGCAAGTTGGTCGTTCACCTTTCTAACACCTGGTTATGTCCCCTCGCTCTCAGTTTTTTAAAAAGAGGCTTAGTCTTCACCATTTCTCCTCACTGTATTCCCTTCACTAATTTTCTCATCGAAATTCAAAAGGCTGTCCAATCCCTCCCTCAAGGGGTTTTCGAAGAGATTCGTCAAGATTGCGCGGTGGCCCTTCGTCACGCCAAACCCCCCAAGCGTAATATTCCTAGATCTGAGTTGCTTGCCTTTCAAAGTTTAATGAGAAATTCTGACCTTTTCATTTATAGGGCAGACAAAGGCAATGCTACTGTGATCTTGAACAAGCAAGATTACCTATCGAAGATGCACACCCTTTTATTGGATTCCAATAGTTACCAAATCCTTGATTCTAATCCCACCTCCAAATTAATGAAAAAGGTCAAATCTGCCATTGCAGGATCGTCCTTCGATGATACTACCAAAAAATGGCTCTACCCCTCCAAAGAGGTTACCCCTCATATCTACAAGGTTCCCAAAATCCATAAAGTTGGTGTCCCTTTGCGACCCATAGTTGATACAATCAATTCTCCTACCTACAAATTGGCATCCCATCTTGCTAAACTCATTTCTCCCCTTTTTGGAAAATCAAGCTCCTTCGTTAAGAACTCCTCCCATTTTGTGGACTTCATCAAAGACAAGAAACTAGATGAAAATGACATTCTTGTCAGCTTGATGTCGTCTCCCTCTTCACGAAAGTTCCCTTACATGACTCAATTGAGCTTATTAAGCAAAAGGCTAGCTGTGAAATAGCTTCCTTAGTTGAGTTATGTCTTTGATCCACTTTTTTCACCTTCCAAGGTGTAATTTATGAACAAGTGGATGGTGTGGCTATGGGTTCTCCTCTTTCTCCCATTGTGGCCAACCTTTATATGGAACACTTTGAAGATGTCGCCCTCCATTTGTTCCCCCTCAAACCCAAGTGGTGGAAATGATATGTCGATGACACCAATATATGTTGGTCTCACGGTCGCGAGAAGCTAGAAGAATTCCATTCGCACTTGAACAACATTTCTCCTTGCATCTCTTTCACCAAGGAAATTGAATCCGACAATCAACTTCCTTTCTTGGACATTCTTGTCATCAAAAAAGTTGATGGTTCTTTAGCTCGCTCCATCTTCCGTAAATCAACCCATACTGACCTTTATCTTCACTCTTCCTCCCACCATCACCCGAGCCAAAAAGTGGGTGTCCTCAGAACCCTAGCCTACAAAGCTTTTGCAATATGTGATACCGAGCATATTGATCAAGAATTAGCTCACCTCACCCAAGTCTTCTCATTAAATGGTTACAAAAAGAAGCACATCAATCGAGCTTTCAAACTAGCAAAAGCTAGACTCACCCTCAAGCCTAGTACCTCTTGCTCTCCTTCCCTCCCTCTAGGTACCCTCCCCTATGTAGAGGGTATCTCCAACAAAATTGCCAAGATCCTCCTTAAAAAGGGCATCCATTGCACTTTCAAACCCTTCTCCACAGTAAAAAGTCGCATCCCCTCTCCCAAAGACCCCCAAGATCAATTCCTCAAATCCGGTGTCTATAAAATGTTATGTTCTTGTGGTGTACCTTATATAGGGGAAACAGGTCGTTCCATCAACACAAGAATCAAGGAGCATTGTGCTGACATAAGACATAACCGGATCTCAAAATCTGCTCTCGTTGAACACTCCTCTAAGAAAAAACATCACATTGCCCTAGAAAACACCTCTATTTTGTTCAAAGAAGACAATTTCTTTAAGAGGAAACTTAAAGAGGCCATTGAAATCCATAATCATCCCTACAACCTTAATCGTGATGGGGGTTTGTCTTAAGTTTCTCATGGAAACCACTCCTAAACAACCTCTAGGTTCTCTCCGCCTTCCTCTCTCTTCCCCCTTGGTTTCTTCGGTGTCCCTAAGCTCCTGTTCTCCTCTCTTGTCCCTTTCATTTTCTCCATCCTCTCCCTCCCTTTTCCCCTTTTCTCCCTCTGTCTTTCTCTTCAATTACGTGCTTTCATTTCCTATTCTTTATTCTCATCCTTTTTCAATCCTTTTGTCTCTAGGTGTTCTTTTATTTTTCCTTTTTATGGCTTTGATTTCCTCGGCTCTTCTTCAAGTGTGTTCTTTCCTTTTCTTGATTCTTTATTATCGTCTTTGACTTATTTTAATTTAAATTATAATTTAATTCTTATTTTAATCTTTATTTAATCTTATAGTTGGTCTTCTTTTTAATCATTTGGTTGTATAACTCCTTTAGTTTTGTTACCTTCTCTTCACTCATAATTTCCTTGATGCTTTTTGGTTTCTCTTTTCTCGACCCTCATTTTATTTCTTTGTTTCCTTGTTTCACTTTTCATTCTTTTCCCTCTTGCCTCTTATCATTTTTGGTTAATTTTTGTTTTAGTTCCTTGCTTTTGCTTAATTATTTGATCTCTTCCCTTTGGGTTGATTATTTTTATGCTTCCCTGGTTTTTTGGTTTAAGGTCTTATTTCACCTTTTATGTTATGCTTAGTATTTTTCTTGTGCTTCTTTGTCTTTATTTTGTGTTTCATGTATTTGTTCTTTATCATTTGGTTCCTTTCATTAGTTTTCTTTGAGTTTCCTTGTGATGTTTTTTTCTTGTACTCCTATGTTTTTATTTAGTGTTTCTTTGTATTTGTTCTTTATTATTTGGTTCTTTGATTTAAGTTTTCTTTTCTCTTCTTTTGCTTATTTGTCCTTTTTACGTATTTGTTCATTGTGGTTTCTCTTTTTATTTGCCTATTCTTATTTTCTTTTTCCTTATTTAGTTTATCCTATTTGTTTCCTTATTTTAACTTGTTCTCTTTCTTGTTTTTTTGCTTTTTATTAGTGGTTTTTAATTTATTTAGGTTGATTCCCTACTTTTTCTCGGGTCTTTATTTTATGTTTGTTTTATAGTATTCTTGGCATTTATCTCTTTCATTTTTCTTTTCCCGTGTTTGCAATGGTTTTTCATCTTTGACTTTTCCTCTCCTCTCCTCTCCTTTTTGTCTGACCTATTCTCCCCCATTTTTGGGGTTATGTGCTCCCCTCTTCCCCATCCCTCTCTTATTTCTACCCAAGTCTGCTATCCTATTTTCACTTCTCTCTCTTTTTGCTTATCATCCTGATGATGGATCATGGAGTTTGATCCGAAATGTTGATGTAAAAAATTGCACACAGTTATTCCAGAAATCTTGTTCACATCTATCATGGACTGTGGAAACAAAATGTTATTAATCTCCCTTTCTTCTTGTGTCATTTCTTGCAAAAACCTTCAAACTGTCTCCTACAATACACACATCAATCCCTTTTTATAATCTCTTATTCACCAACGGTGAAGCAAAGCAAAGATTAATCTTAGAAAGAAGACAAAGTTGTTTCTAAAAAGGAATTGCCAAACTGGCAAGTGCATAAAAGATAACAAGGAGAAAAGCAGGAAATTTTATCTAATCTCTCCAGCCTGGGTGACACAGTTCCAGGCTGGAAGATTTATCTTCCGAGCTACATTTTCAACACTCCCTCTTAGCGAGGAAGGTGTTCTCTACTACACCTAACTTGTCCTTGAAGAAGACAAACTTTCTTTTCATCAAGGCCTTCGTTAAGATGTCTGCAACCTGCTCATTTGTAGATATATACTGTAGTCGAACTAATCCACACTGTACACAATCCCTGATAAAGTGATATCTAATGTCAATATGCTTCAACATATCATGAAACACAGGATTATCAGAGAGTTTTATGCAACTCTGATTATCACAGTGAATGATGGTCGATTCTAGCTCCTGACCAAACAATGCCACTAACAGCTTTCGAAGCCATATGGCCTCACATGTTTCCATGCTCGCTGCCATGTACTCTGCTTCTATAGAGCTTAACGCAACAGATTTTTGTTTCCTACTATACCAAGAGACAACCCCTGATCCCATGCTGAAACAACACCCTGAAGTTCTTTTTCTGTCTACTACATTACCAGCCCAGTTTGCATCAATGTAGCCAATCAACTTGACACCAACACCTCGAGTATATCTCAACCCATACTCAACTATACCATGTAGATACCTTAGCACATGCTTTGCTATTTTCCAATGTACTCTCTTTGGTTCTACCATGAACTGACTAAGAGAGTTGACTGCAAAGCAAATGTCTGGTCTTGTATTGATCAGATACATCAATGAACCAATAAGTTGTCTATACAAGGTGGGGTCTACTGCCTCCAGCTTGATGCATTGATCTTCCACCAATTTGTAACCAATGGTGTAGACATGGGTCTATACTCTAGCATTCTGAATCGCTTCAAAATTTCCATAGCATATTTCCTGATAGGGAGGTTGGATGAAACAATCATTGTTTCATGCTTTGGGTCTTGCTTGCAAGACCTCTAGGGTGTTTCACTCCACCACTTGAAACCTATAGGACCTCTTCCTTCTTAGGGTCCTCTGATTTCTCCTTGCCAACCCAACTATCAACTTAGTTACTCCTACCAAGTCAAGACTTGGTGCACTCTTGAAACACTTGCCTTAGCCCTTAATCCACCCTAAAGGCTACAAATCCTCCAAATCTTGAATTTAGCTTTGTAGGGGTGTGGAGTTGTTTCTAATGACTTCAATCCATCCTACTTTGGTTCTTGAGGGTCCACTTGACTCCATTTCCTAGTCGCTTCCACCAAACCCTCATTTAGGCCTAAAAAGGCTACTAGCCCTAGGAGCCCCAATTAGGCCTCCTTCTCCGAGAAATCAGGTTAGTTCTCCAAATCTTTCCAAAGAACACCCCAATCTTTTCTTGGGATTCCTGGTTCATATGAACACCTCTCAAAGATTTTTGGGGTCTTGGGTCTCAGCTGTCCATACAAAGGCTTAACCCACAATTTGGCAAAATTAGGCCTTACAAACCCTTCCTTGACTTCACTGCAAATTGTTAGGTATTCCTCACACCAGATGGATTGATGGGGCTTCCTCCTCCATGCTATGTCTTGGCAAGGCACTTACCTACCCTCTCCACACTGTGACTTGTCAGGAAATGGACACCCATGCAAATCAAGTGCTTTGCACTTTTTGTCTTCCCTAGCCAAACTCTTCCTGGCTCGCCTAGGGCAAGAATTCCACAATATCTCCTATGTTTTCAAAGGCCCTAAACCCTACCATATGTACATACATGGAGTCTAGTCACTGTTCCCAAAGGGCCATACAATTTGTACGGTGGGAAAGTGAACTAACACTCCATTTTCACAAAACTGCCTAGTTCAGACTAGCAACAGTATGAAAACCAAACTAATTACAAACTATGCTTGAAACTAAGTAAGGAAACTAACTAATGCCACACAAAGCTTGAAGAAAAACTACTCTACATCCTACACAAATTACAGTTCCATGATCAATCCATTAAAACCTCACTTCAATGCAAAAATCAGAAAATTCACTCTCAAACACAATTTCTTTTCTTGAATTCACAAAACTTCAAAACATAACAAATGCCTCCAACCCAACTCCAATGCCGAGGAATCCCATAAATAGGGTCTCCCATTCAGTTATCCTCTCTCTTGGGCTCTTCTTGGCCGCTTGTAGCTCCAATTGAGCAACATTTTCAAATATTTTGCAAGAATTCCTAAAAATACAAGACCTCATTTTGAGCTAGAACCTAATGACACCTATTCTATGGTCAACATGACCTTCATCTAATAAAAACTAACCAAAAATTCCATTAAGGCTTACATCCAAATGAACTAAATTTGATTGCTTAGTTGTCCTAGACAAACCTTCTAAACAACCTAAGGTAACCTATGGGTGCTCCTGCACCATTCTCCCCATCAGCCCAAACACTAAGGATTGTGGGGAGAGATCAGAGATAAATCAATACCCTACTTCTTGAACTGAGCTTCATCCACCCATGTAGCCTCAGATTTTGGTTTGTCGTTCCATTTGATGAGATGTTCCATGTATTCCTTATGCCGGGTAGACTTCTTCACCCTTGATTCCAAGATCCTCTCTGCTTGTAGCTTGTCCTTAGGAGGTAAGGCTATGTTACTCACATCCTTCAAGACATCCACACTTTTCTGATCCAAGTCAGTGACTAGTCCTTTATACCTAATCAAATTAGCCACATTAAACACTGGTGAGATGCCTAAGTCTGTAGGTAGCTCCACCTTGTAAGCATTATTTCCATACTTGGCTAACACCTTACATGGTCCCACTCTCTTCATTTGCAACTTGGTTGATGTTCCTTTCTACAACCTAGATTTGTTGAGATGGACCATGACATAGTCCCCTACTGCAAATTGTAGATATTTCCTAGACATATCCACCTTAGCTTTCAACTTGTGAGTAGCCTCTGTAATTGTCTTCTTCACTTGCTCCTGAATCTCCTTCATGGTCTGAGAGAAATCCTCAGCATGGCCACTCCTATGCTCCATAGCTCCTAAATCTCTAAGCTCACACACACCTCTTGGGTGCATTCCATACACTATTTCAAAAGGACTTCTGCCTGTGGTCCGATTCACACTGTCATTGTAGGCATATTCAGCTTGTGATATGACCATGTCCCATGTCTATCCATACTCCTTGGTGAGGCACCTGAGAAGGTTACCCAACACTCTATTTATCACCTCAGTTTGTCCATCTGTCTGAGGATGGTAAGCTGATCCAAAAGACAAGTTAGTACCTAATCTGCTCCATAGAGTCTTCCAAAAATGACTCATGAACTTCACATCCCTATCTGAGACAATTCTCAATGGAAATCCATGGATCCTCACAATATCTTTGAAGAAAAGATGAGCAATATAGCTAGCATCATGGGTGGTCTTGCAAGAAACAAAGTGACTCATCTTACTGAACCTATCTACCACCACATAGACACTATCAAACCCTGTCTTAGTTTTAGGGAGTCCTACCACAAAGTCCATACTAATACATTCCCATGGTCTATTGGGAATGGGTAGAGGTTGATACAAACCTGCATTGCTAGCTCCCCCCTTGGCTTTCATACAAACTACACACTGCTCCACATACCTTCTAACATCCCTTGGCAACTTGGGCCAATAATAGAACCTCTGCACTAGTTCCATTGTCTTGTTGATACCAAAATGACCACTAAGACTACCATTGTGCTTCTCCTTGATAAGATTCTCTCTCATTGAGCCTTTTGGAACACATAACTGATTCCCCTTGAACAAAAGCCCACTCTGCAATGTATACTCTGAGAATTGACTATGAAAGTGATTCTCAAAATCAAAACATACCTTATATGCCTCCAAGAAGTCTTCATCTTCTCCATAGAGATCCTTGAAACTCTCTATCCCAATGCTCTTTATTTGTATCTCTTGCACTGTCAGCAACCTCCTACTTAATGCATCTGCCACCTTGTTCAATTGTCCCTTCTTGTGCTTGATGGTAAATGTGAAGGCTTGGAGGTATTCCATCCATTTCAAATGTTTGTTGCTCAACTTCTCTTGTGTGTTGATGTAGCTAAGTACCTGGTTATCAGTAAACACTACAAATTCCTTAGGTAGGAGATAATGCCTCCACTTTCTTAGTGACTATACTAAAGCATATAGTTCTAGGTCATAGGTAGAATACTTTTTCTTAGCTTCATTGAGCTTTTCACTAAAGAAAGTTATAGGCCTTCCTTCTTGGCTTAGTACTCCTCCTACTGCAATTCCACTGGCATCACATTCTACAGTGAATAACTTATCAAAACTAGGTAATAAAAGGATGGGTTGAGTTGCCACTTCTTGTTTCAGTTTCTCAAAACCCTTCTCTGCTTCAAGAGTCCATTTGAACTTAGTTTTTAGGCCACCTTTGATTGTATCAAGTACTAGTGCACATATGCCACTAAAGTTCCTTATAAACTTCCTATAAAACTGAGCTAACCCATGAAAACTCCTTACCTCTGTCCCAGTGGTTGGTGTAGGCCAATTTAGGATAGCTTCCACCTTACTTGGGTCCATCTTCAATGATCCTTGGGATACTACAAACCCAAAATACACAAGCTCTTGTTTGAAGAATTCACACTTTTCTAAGTTGATAGCTAACCTCTCCTCCTGCAATCTTTTAAGAACCAACTCCACATGCTTTAGATGTTCTTCTGTTGTCTTGCTAAAGATGAGTATATCATCTAGATATACCACCACAAATAACCCTGTGAAGTCCTTAAGCACTTCATTCATGAGCCTCATGAATGTGCTAGGGGCATTTGAGAGGCCAAATGGCATAACTCTCCACTCATATAACCCATCAGTTGTCTTAAAGGCTATCTTCCACTCATCTCCATCTTTGATTTTGATCTGATGGTATCCACTCTTGAGATCCAACTTGGTGAAATACTAAGCTCCTCCAAGACAATCCATCAAATCCTCTATCCTAGGAATAGGGAACCTATATCTTATTGTAATTCTATTTATAGCCCTAGAGTCAGTACAAAGTCTCCACTTACCACCTTTCTTGGTTGCTAAGACCACTGGTACTACACACGAACTGATGCTCTTCCTAATTAGTCCTTGGTCTAACAACTCCTGCACTTGACTAGCTACTTCTAGGTTTTGATCTTGTGTAAGCTTGTAAGCTGCTTTGTTTGGCAGTGAAGCCCCTAGTATGAAGTCAATCTAATGACTGATGGCTCTCCTTGGAGGTAAGGTTGCTGGTGATCCATCACTAACTATATCCTTGAACTATTCAAGCAACTTCTAGACTACTCCTGATATGACTGTTTTCTTAGTCTTATCTTCCTCCTTGGGTTGCACCATGACCACATATCCTTCCCCTCCTTGTTGTAGAGTGTTGATAAACTCCTTGCCACTACTTAACAAGACACTAGAGGTCTTTGACTGTCCTTCTTCCTCATCTGACAGTGACTGCAGTTTGAATGTTTTCCATCCTTCTTGAATGAGATAGTGTTCTCCTTTCCATCATAGATGGCTCCTCTGTCATACTTCCATGGTCTACCCAATAGAAGATGGCATGCATCCATGGGCAACACATCACAAATCAACTTGTCTTTGTACCCTCCAATGGAGAACTCCACTGATGTTTGCTCATTTACAAGAACACTCTGCCCTTTGTTCAACCATGTCACCTTGTAAGGGTTAGTGTGGGGTACTTTCTCCAACTTCAACTTCCTCACTGCCTCCTCAGAGATAATGTTATCACTAGACCTTGAATCCACTATAACCTTGCACACCTTTCCAAGTATTTTGCATCTTGCCCTGAATAAGGCTCTCCTTTGCTTTGGCTCTTCTTTGACTGGTTGTCTAATTAGAACCCTGCTAAACATCAAGTTCTCCCCCATTTCTGACTCAATGTGACTAACCTCTGGTGACTTGACACTCATAGTGTCTTCTTGAGCATATGCTACTCTCTTTTCTGTATTTGATGAAGATGCTTTCTCCGGGCACCTATAAGCTGGATGTCCTACTTGACCACAGTTGTGACACTTCATACTAGAAAAGTATGAGTTACTTCTACTTGCTCCTCTTCCTCTATTTGAACCTCCTTGAGATCCTCTACCTCTTCCATAACCTCCTCTAGAAATTGTTTCACTTCCATTGTCTGTGAGTTTAGACTCTCCCTGACTTCTTTGTTCAGTCCCTTTACCTTGGTATCCACCTCTATGTCCTCTTTGATCTCTTCCTTTTCCTCTGCTCTTAGAAGCCTGAACTTGTTTCCTCTTACTCCTCTCTTCAATCTTTATAGCCAATTGATAGCATTGGTGCACTGTTTTGGGACTTAGAAGAGTCATCTCCTCTTGAATGTTCCACTTCAAACCTTTAAGGTATCTAGCCACCTTAAGACTTTCATCCTCAGATACATTACACCTCATGCAAAGTTTTTGAAACTCCTCCGTATAGGAATTTACATCTTGGTCTCTTTGTCTCAAGCTTTGTCTTTTCTTGTGCAACTAAATTTCATAATCATCTGGCATGTATGCTTCTCTCACTTTGGCAACCATTCCCTTCCAAGTGGAAATAGGCTTCTTGCCTTCCTTTTCTCTCTCTGTCTGAACGAACTTCCACCATGTCAAGGCAGAACCTCTTAATCTTGACTTTTCCACCTTCACCTTTTGTGCTTCAGTGACTCCATCACACTCAAAATGGTTTTCCATTCCCTCTATCCAATCCATGACTAGATCAGCTTCCATTTTCCCACTAAATAGTGGTATTCCTTCAAGTGATTTTCCACTCAAAGCCTTCAATGCCTTCAAGAAAGGCTCTTCTTGCAAAACAGGGTCAGGTTCAGGGATCTTGTCTTCCTCTGCAACCTCTTCACTCTTTGGTACCCTGCCTTCCAACCTATCACTGACCTCATCGGTCTTGGTTTGCACATTATCCATTGCTTGCTCAAGTTGAGCTATTCTTTCCCTCAATAGCCTACTATCTTCCTCTTGTTCTTCGACCTTCTTGGCCAATTCTGCATTTTTCACCATGCCTATAGAACCACTAGACTCAATCTCTGACATATACTATTCTATCCCAAATCTTTTGTTGCTCTGATACCAATCTGATAGGGAGGTTGGATGAAACAATCACTGTTTCATGCTCTGGGTCTTGCTTGCAAGACCTCTAGGGTGTTTCACTCCACCACTTGAAACCTATAGGACCTCTTCCTTCTTAGGGTCCCCTAATTTCTCCTTGCCAACCCAACTATCAACTTAGTTACTCCTACCAAGTCAAGACTTGGTGCACTCTTGAAACACTTGCCTTAGCCCTTAATCCACCCTAAAGGCTACAAATCCTCCAAATCTTGAATTTAGCTTTGCAGGGGTGTGGAGGTGTTTCTAATGAGTTCAATCCATCCTACTTTGTTTCTTGAGGGTCCACTTGACTCCATTTCGTAGTCGCTTCCACCAAACCCTCATTTAGGCCTAAAAAGGCTACTAGCCCTAGGAGCCCCAATTAGGCCTCCTCTGAAAAATCAGGTTAGTTCTCCAAATCTTTCCAAAGAACACCCCAATCTTTTCTTGGGATTCCTGGTTCATATGAACACCTCTCAAAGATTTTTGGGGTCTTGGGTCTCAGCTGTCCGTACAAAGGCTTAACCCACAATTTGGCAAAATTAGGCCTTACAAACCCTTCCCTGACTTCACTGCAAACTATAGGTATTCCTCACACCAGATGGATTGATGGGGCTTCCTCCTCCATGATATGTCTTGGCAAGGCACTTACCTGCCCTCTCCACACTGTGACTTGTCAGGAAATGGACACCCCTGCAAATCAAGTGCTCTGCACTTTTTGTCTTCCCTAGCCGGACTCTTCCTAGCTCGCCCAGGGCAAGACTTCCACAGTATCTCCTGTGTTTTCAAAGGCCCTAAACCCTACCATATGTACATACATGGAGTCTAGTCACTGTTCCCAAAGGGCCGTACAATTTGTACGGTGGGAAAGTGAACTAACATTCCATTTTCACAAAACTGCCTGGTTCAGACCAGCAACAGTATGAAAACCAAACTAATTACAAACTATGCTTGAAACTAAGTAAGGAAACCAACTAATGCCACACAAAGCTTGAAGAACTACTCTACATCCTACACAAATTATAGTGCCATGATCAATCCATTAAAACTTCACTTCAATGCAAAAATCAGAAAATTCACTCTCAAACACAATTTCTTTTCTTGAATTCATAAAACTTCAAAACATAACAAATGCCTCCAACCCAACTCCAATGCCGAGGCATCCCATAAATAGGGTCTCCAATTCAGTTATCCTCTCTCTTGGGCTCTTCTTGGCCGCTTGTAGCTCCAATTGAGCAACATTTTCAAATATTTTGCAAGAATTCCTAAAAATCCAAGACCTCATTTTCAGCTAGAACCTAATGACACCTATTCTATGGTCAACATGACCTTCATCTGATCAAAACCCAACCAAAAATTCCATTAAGGCTTACATCCAAATGAACTAAATTTGATTACTTAGTTGTCCTAGACAAGACTGTCCTAGACAGACCTTCTAAACAACCTAAGGTAACCTATGGGTGCTCCTGCACCATTTCCCTTGACCAAGGAAAATCTCTCCCTCTATCTGCCACACCTCTAGTCCCAGAAAATAGTGCATCAACCCCAAATCCTTCATCTCGAAATCTACTGCTAGGTCCCTCTTGCAATCCTCTATGAGCCTGGGTGAACCAGTCATAAATAAATCATCCACATACAAAACTAGAATGAGTGGTTCACCTCCCACCATGAGATAGTAAAGGTTGGAGTCCACCTTACTCTTCACAAATCCCATGCCTTGCAATTAGCTATCTATGTGCTCATACCACACTCTGGGTACCTACTTAAGTCCGTATAGTGCTTTCTTTAACCTGCAAACATGAGAATCACTCCCATGCGCCACAAAACCTTTCGGCTGTTCGATGTACACCTCTTCCTCTATGATTCCATTGAGGAAAGCCGTCTTGACATCCATCTGATGGATTTTCCATCCCATTTGTGCTGCTAATGAGATCACAACTTGTATGGAGGTATATCTAGCCACTGGAGCGAATATCTCGTCATAGTCGATTCCCTCCTTCTGAGAGAACCCCTTGGCCATGAACCTGGCTTTGTATTTCTCTATGCTACCATTTGCACCATGCTTGATCTTATAGATCCAGTGAGAACCAACCACTGCCTTATCTATAGGCCTTGGCACTACCTCCTAGACAACATTCTTCATGATGGAGTTGTACTCCTCCACCATGGCATCTTGCCAAACCTACTGCTGTGCAGCATCTTGATAACTAGAAGGTTCACTGTCAATGAGCTCACTTATTAATGCCACATAATCTAAATATTTAGCTGGTGGTCTCCTCTCCTTGCCACTCATTCTAGGAGCTCCCATAAACTCCTGAGCATCTCATGCAATCTGAGTTTCCACTCTGCTAGTCTTTCTCTCGCCGGTAGGAGATACACCAATAGATGGAGCTTGTTGTTCCTTATTCTGTTGCTCTTGATCCTATGGACTCAACTCACCCAAGGTACCTGTATCTGCATTTGTTCCTATCACAGTGCCTTGTACCTGAGACTCCTTATCCACTTTTGGAGCTTCAATCCACTGACTCTGCTCAACTATTGGAAAATCCTGAGATTTTCTAAAGGGTTTCTCCTCCAAAAACTTCACATCACATCTCACTATGATCCTCCTCATCCCTGGAATAAAGATCATGTATGCCTTGGAGGTTTCGTTATATCCAACAAAGAAACCTTTCTCTGCAGTTGAATCAAGCTTTGTTCTTTTCTCTGATGGAACATGACAGTATGCTATACTGCCAAAGATCCTAAAATGCCCGACCTCAGGCTTCTTCCCTATAAAGGCTTCTTCTGGTGTCATCTTCCCCAAAATATTATGAGATACTCTATTCTAAATATAGGCTATTGTGCTACAAGCCTCTGCCCAAAGATACTTAGGCAGATCCTGGTCAAACAACATGGCCCTAGTTGCTTCAACAATTGCCCTGTTCTTACGCTCAACAACCCCGTTTTGTTGTGGGTTGTAGGGAACAGTCCACTCTCTCTTGATTCCTTCTCTGGTGCAGAACTCCTAGAAGGCTTTGCTTTTATACTCACCCTCGTTGTCTGTCTGAAGAACATTGATCTTCTTGCCTGTCATATTCTCTACAAGAGCTTTGAATTCTTGGAAGCGACTGAAGACCTCATATTTGGCCTTCAAGAAATATATCTAGGTCTTCCTGGAGAAATCATCAATGAAGGTTACGTAATACTCATAACCCCTCAAAGACTGAGTAGATATGGGACCACAAATATCAGAATGTATCAAGTCAAGAACACCTGTACTTCTACTGTCACTTCTAGGAAAGGCTTCCTTTGAAAATTTCCCGAGTGCACACCCTTTACATGTGTCACCGTGCTCTACACTCAACTCTGGAATTCCTATCATGGTTTCTCTGAGCAATTTCAATGCCCCATGGTGTATATGTCCCATCCGTCTATGCCATAGTTCTCCTATTTCCCTGTTGCTATTACTACTCACTAGTGCCTTTGGAGTTTGAAACTGCAATATGTATAAATTGTCACTTCTAACTCCAATTTGCTTTGCCTTCTTCTAGTCCTTGTGTTTTAAATACACCTTTTGTCCTTGAAAGAGTACGTTGTACCCTTTGTCTTCAAGGGAAGATACTGAAATCAGATTCATGTACATCCCTAGCACATGCAATACATCTGTGATCTTAATATCACTGCTTGACTCCCTCTTGAAATGAAACAGTCCCTCTCCCAACTGGAGTGCATGTGGACTTGTTTCCCATTTTTATCTTGGAAGCCTATTTCTTCTGCTTTGTAGTTGGAGAAGTTTTCTCTAACTCCTGTCATATGGCATGACGCACCACTGTCAATATACCAGACCCCTGTAGTGCTCGAGCTAGATAAGCAGTTTAGAAGAGCGAACTCATATTCTAGTCTAGAGGATAGCTCATCAACATCCGCTGAAGCTGTTGTCTGCTTCTTCTTATTGTCTCCTTTCTTCTGATTCAGACATTGACTGACATAATGTCCTAGCTGATCACAACCATAACATTTAATTTTACTTAGGTCTTTCTTTTTCTTCTTGTCTCCTTTTGAGGTAGACTCACTGCTTGAGCCTTTCTTAGCTTTGCCTTTGCTGGCAAGAGCAACATTCTCTTCCACCTCACCCTTACGACCACTGCTGCTGCCTCCATTAACATAAATCATTTGTAACTCTTCCTGAGTGAAATCAGTCCACAAACAATCCCAATTAGGAATATCTTTCTGTCCAGATACAACTTTGACAAAGATGTCCCAATCTTTTGTGAATCCTGCCAATGCAATCCTGATAACCTCATCATCTGGTATTGCTACCCCGGCAGTTACCAGCTCATCTTTTACTATTATGATCCTAGTAAGGTAGTCCACAATGCTCTCCCCTTTCTTCATTCTGGTGTTTCTCAACTTATCCCTGAGAATCAACTGCCTGTTCAAACTAGAACTCTGGTACAGGTTGAGTATGGCATCATACATCTTTTTTCAGGTGTCTGAATCTGTAATATGAGGAACAAGGTGATCCTTCACCCCATCCATAACGATGTGTCTAGCTTTGGAATCTTCTTTCCGATAGGTCGCTAGTAGCGTAATATCTGTCGGAACAAAAACGGTAGTGGTTGCATATTCCTTCAAACCATTCTCCTCCAGTAACAGAAGAATTCTTGCTTTCCACATGCCAAAGTTTGAAGCCCCCTCAAGTCTGTCTGAATCTTTCATCCAGCTGCTGCCATTGCTGAAACCCTTGAACTTAAACCTCCCCTGGACACAAAAAGAAAATCAAAACTTGCACTTGTGTGATTAAACCCTAGTTTTCTCTTTCAGAGTATTTGCTCTGATACCATGTGAAAAATATGCCTCCTCTATTGGTGTTGTGAAACCCACCAATAAATTCACTATTGTTTAAACTCAGGAATTTGAATAACAGAAGTTAAATTACTAAAACAAAGAACTAAAGCATGCACAACACCATTCACTAAAATATTGAATGCAACAGAAAATTAGAGAAAACTAATCACACTTGACATAGTGATTTACCCTAGAAAACCCCTAACTCTAGGGAAAAACCAGAATTCAAAGAGAGAGATTTTATTACTATAGAAAGGAAGAATTTACAACAACTGCCAGAACTTGGCATCCACAACAATACTGCAAAATTTGGATAATGTTCAAATCCTTCTTCTGTTCACTGCAATCTCCCTTTCTTCCTGTGTCATTTCCTGAAAAAGCCTTCAAACTGTCTCCTACAATACACACATCAATCCCTTTTTATAATCTCTTATTCACCAATGGTGAGGCAAAGTAGAGATTAATCTTAGAAAGAAGACAAAGCTGTTTCTAAAAAGGAATTGCCAAATTGACAAGTGTGTAAAAGATAACAAGGAGAAAAGCAGGAAATTTTATCTAATCTCTCCAACCTGGGTGACACGGTTCCAGGCTGGAAGATTTATCTTCCAAGCTACATTTTCAACATATGTTAGGCCTAAAAAACTCCTTTTAACGCTTTTCTTATACACTAGATAGTCCAATACAAACAAAGATGGTTGTTATTCTAGACAATGGTGAAAATAGACAATAAAATGGTTTCAAGAAATTGGATAGCAAGGAAAATATTAAGGCATCATGTGTTTATGCAGACAAACATAGACAATGCTTTGACTGAATTAGATAGAGTTTATAGTGCAAACACTATTAAAAAAGATGTAGATAGTGTTGAATGTACCCACTAATGAAATCTCTCTTACATTTGGAGATACAATACTGAAGAATGATTTGAGTGCGGTAAGCATTGATACTCCCCTTTGTCTTATGAGAGTATCTCTTAATGGAAGTTCCTCTACACCATGATTTTGTCCATTTTTTGATGGTCAACTTTAACGAGGTAGACATGGTTGAACTATATGATCACCCAAATCAGAAGAGATGTCATTAAGTGAAAAGTGCTACTTGGGTAGTCGATGAGGGCATGGAAAAATGTAGAGGGTATCACCAATGGTAGATATCATAGCACAATGGTGTGTTGTCTTTCAATATTCTACCAAGGGTTTGAAACTCAACAAACTAGGATAAATTACATCCAATAGGTATTATAATGATTAATGATTGTAATAAGGCCAAAATAGTCATAAATTCCACAATATCAAAGTACAAGGGATACCACGGGGTAGAAGGGTTGAACATTTTGCAAAAAAATAAAATCAAACTTTTCTAAACAAAAAGCTATTTTTTAATTTCTCTGGCCTTTTAGATTTAATGGTGATGTAGATGTTTGGTTCCAAAAAACTCCGTTGCTAGGGTTGAGTGCTAGATTCATTCAAATTTGGGAAGGAACTTGTAATTCATGACTCATATACCATTTTAAAGCAACCAATATTTGAAAGAAAGAATATTGATATCTCCACAAGTGAACAATGGGCACAAGAACATGTCTATCAAATAGAAATGAGAGTGTGTAAAGTGTACAATGAGTACCTTGTATATAAAGAGAAGATATAGGAGGTGAGAAGGTAAGACTGAATGTCTGACTACCCCCCCCCCCCCAAAAAAAAATATGTAACACATGTTAGCTAACATGAGACAAGTGTGAGGACATGTGTGAAGTTTGCATGAGGTGAGAAAATAGATAAATAACCTCTATGTAAACTTAGGTTGTTTGAATGGGTCAACCTAAAAAGGGTGATAAGATAATTATTTTGATAATGACCTTATTTACACTAACAAATTCCTCTTTTGGAGAAAATTAAATAAAAATTCAGCTTCAAATCTAGATATCTCCAACTAGGGGTACTTTCATGAAAAATATAAAAATACCTTTTTGTAGAGCTCGAATTCTAAAATCCATATATATATATATATATATATATATGTTGAACATCCAGAATACTAAGAGAGGGGGTAAATCAGTATTCCATAAAACCATAATAAAATCCACTTAAACATTATCACAAGTCTAACTGAATCAGCAAGAGAGAACATAGAAACAAGTCAATGCAACCATACACATGAACACCAAGATTTTTATGTGGAAAACACAAAATGGGAAAAACCACAGTGAGGGTTAACTCACAATATATTATATCTAGATACAAAATATTACGAGGCTCACTGCCTGAGTACAAAAGATGGCTAACTGCCAAGATACAATGACAGTGGCTCATTGCCAAAAGATTGAACTGATAGGATACACCTTCAATGTGTAGGGTCTAGTTCCACTGAAACTTAGAATAATAAGTACTGCCTCACACAACAATCGCTCAACAAAACTGTACTAATCACAACTGATAAAGAATTTAGGCTCTGATCTTCTCCTCTATTCACATTCACTTCTCCTTCTCCCTCTCATGTACATCTCTCTTCTATCTTTCATCTTATATATATACAAGTATATATTTTTCATCAATTAGGTCGGCCTAATTAGATGAACACAAAATAATCAAAACCTTCTTTGTCGGTACCATATAAGATTTAAACATTTTATCCATGTAGTGCACTATACCAAGTCAGCTATCATTCATAAAACATAATTAGTCTTCATAATATATTGCATTCACTGAGTCCTCCAAGACTAGAACACAATTCTCCAAACCAACAAATAATCCTCAAGGAAAACACCTTCCAGATCTGAGAACACATTAATTTCCCATCATACTACCAGCAAAGAGACTATCAACAAAACTATAGCATAAGAATGTTCACCAAGTAGTAGAATGTGGAGTCTCCCACACAGTATGCCACACACAACAATAGAAGGATACAGAGTTAAACTTTGTCAGAGATAACTTTTTGCTCACAACAAAAGACATCTCAAGATCCAGGATATAGATGTCTGAATAAGTCAAGAAAACATGGTTAAGAGATTAGAATCATATCAGATCTTTTGGTGAATTCCAGACTCAAATACGAACACACTGACCCATCACAAAAGGGTATTACCGGCAAAGAACAACTTTTGGTAAACCAAGCAGACTTCCCATATAGTTATCACCATGTTAACATCAATGACAACATAGGAAAAACCAACACAACCATCCATACTTCATGCTTATGTTGCAAAGCTTCCAACATTCTCCCCCTTTGGCGTTGATGGCTACATGCATGACAAAAAAAAATTCCAGTATACCGCAATTGAACACTCTAACTACTCCCCCTATCAAAACTGTTCTTCACAAAAATGTTTTTCCTCTAACTCTCCATCTCTTTATCTCTTTATTTCTCCCCCTTTGACATTAATGACAAAGGAAGGGGTCTGGTATATATGTAAATATGCATCAAATGTAACCAGAAAGATATGAAGAAAACCTTGAATTAACCTGAAGAAGAACCTCTGAGACCCTCCAAGATAGCCTTCCACGACGCTTTACCTTCTTCCCATGAACCTTTTTGCACTGACAAGAGTCTTGTAGAATAACTCAAGTTTAGTTAAGGACTCTACACCATCTGTTAAAGTATTGGGACTAAGATCAATCTTTGATAATTCACCAATACAACCAAGATCACTAGAAACAAAAATTATGTTTGAGTTTAATCATGTCTCTAAGTGCCACAAAATTCTTGATAACATCTATCCTTTGATCCTGTAGAAAAGAATGTTTCTTGAAGCTAGAAAATGTAGGACCACCTCTAATTATCTTTATCTTCTGCTAACTTGTATGTATCTTCCTGAGTGCTCAACCAGGACTCACTCATCCTTATCTCATTTCTCATATCCAGTGTACTGCCAGACCAATCTAGGGAAAAAGAAAGTAGTTCTTGTGCCTCTTTTTCACAACCTTGTACACTCTCCAATTCCTTCATTACTCGATCATGTGCATTCACACATTTTCCTTTGATATCTTCCAAATTTCCTTCATCAGACTTGATTCTAGTAGAAATTTCAATTCCAGAGATGTATACCTTCAAAGAATTAATCATGCCACAGAGATTCTCCACAACAAAAATAGATGAATCAAAATTAGCATTGGGAATAACCTTCCGCAATTCCTCCAAAGCTCTCTGAATATTTATTCTTTCATGCTCATGTTCAAACTCACTTTCTTCTGCAAATTCTAGCTTAATAACACTCTTCATTCTCTTCCTTGTTTTGGTCACACTACCGGAGGTACCTTCTTCATTAAGATCCTTGGGGCTTTCCAAAAGAATTTTAGCATATTTATCTAGTTCAGCCTCTGACACTTCATAATCCAATTTAGATATCCAAACTAATATTGATTCAATTTCTTCCATGTGACAAAAATATGTAGACACAAAAAAGTTTATGCTTTCAGAGCACCTTTCCACAACATTTACTAGAAACCTAAACCTTTTGTTCATCCTCATCTAAAATGTTCCAAAGAATGCAGCAAGGGAAATCTCTTGCGCATCTGAACTACCAAGATTTATCATGAAATTTATGATTTGATAGGCAATATGCTCTAAATTTGACCATTCTATCCTTTCTATTACTAGTAATTCTCTCAAAACGTAAAAGAGTAAAAAAACAACCAAATTGCCATACTAGAATGCATTCTTGTTACTCTTCTTGATATCCTTTAAATTCTTAAAAATATGTGTACGAATTAATTCACATAAGTCATATTCCATACCTCTTATTACCATATCAATAGCAGTAGAAACTGTAAGGTAATTGTTATGGATACAAACTTTGTGACCGATGACCATAGCAACATACCTTATTATCGGATCAACAATCGATCTCAAATCAATCTTTTTCCCTTTAGAACTCACATCGGTAACCTCAATTATTTCTTTCTCATCCATAGCCTTCAGTTTGGGAACTGGTCCAGAGGAACACAAACCAGTTACATCTCTAATAGCTTCTCTGGAAATCAAATGCACCTTATCTATCCATAGAGATTCATCATGAATTCTACTCAACACTATTCAAATATACTTCTTCTCAAATTAAAACAAGGTAACTTTCCTCCAAACATCCGACTCTTTCTCAACTAATACTCTGTAGGCATCATGACTCTCTTTCAATTCACATTCCTAAAGAACGTTCAACTAAACTGACAACATCTCTTCAATCTTACTGTAAACAAATGCATAGATATTTTATGTAGGAAGCACTCTCGAAGGGATACAAGAGAATGCACCAACAGACTCTTTTGACACATTCCTCAAATATATCTTCAACCTAGCTTTATCCTCACAATTCACGGCCTTTGAATTATCCATAGCAATAAGAGTGAAAGATTGTGCAAATAGGAATACCTCTGAAAATGCCAACAAGAAATGTATAGATATCCTGCTTCTGGAGCTCACTTCGAGTCCGTTTGTTATCTTCTTCAAATTATAAAACTCTAAATTTCCTTCTAAAATTCCTTTGCATGCTTCTCCAAAAATACATATTCCTTTAAAATTATCTGAATTTATTTCCTTTCATTCTGAATGATTTTGCAATAAATGCTTCAACTTGCAGGTAGATTGCCTCAAAAATTGTGTATGCCTCCATTCTTTCAAATTCTGTAGAGTTCATCCTTCAAACATGCCACTGAGAAAATACCTTAACCTTGTTACCACATTAGGTATACTTTTGTCATGATATGACACAAGTACCGATGAGGGGGTTTATTACATTTTCTGATGATTGCTTCCCCTTAGTCACTGCTTTTATTTAGAAATTGATGGGAGTATCTACACCAGAGGTCGACAAAAATAAAACTAATGACTCCTTTCTCCAAATCCCTTTCATTTCCTTTCTTGCTTCTTCCAGATCAATGGTTTGATCATTCTTCTTCGCTGGATAGATATTTTTCTTTCTTCCGCTATTACTACCAGGGTGTTCCAGATTGCTGCACTTATAATTGTAGACACTAAAAAATGTCCTAATCGATGTCATACACTCGAATTAGATTTAGTAACATCATTTCCTCTCTATCCATCCTCGTTTTGCTTAATTAATTTAATTAGCCTATCTAATTAATTAATTGCATCATTTTTTTCTATTTGGCCTAATTATTTAAAGTGGGTTAAATTCATCTCTTTTCGCACTAACACTTCATGTCATTAAATTGAATAAATTAAAATATTTAATTTAATCTCGTAAGTCATCTTATTTAATTAAATAACCCTAATTTTTTTAATTAAATATCATTTCAACCCTCCCCTATTTATTAAATCATCTAATTTAATAAATATCTCCTAAATCTTCTAATTCCCTAATTGCATAAATTAGACCTTGTTTAATTAGCAATTAAACTAATTTTCTTCTAATCAAAGGGGAATATTCCCATGGAATATTCTTTATCCTTTTTACACAATTAAAAATTTGTTTTAATTTGTAAATTAACCTTTTTCCTCACCCTAAAGGAATATTCCTTCTCCTCCAATCAACTCATTTAGCTTCAAAAGCAAGTTAACCCTTCAACCTCTTTAGCAAGTTACCTTTGACCTATGTGAGTAGGTCAAAAGTGTGTTTGTTTGAGGCAAGTGTGAGCCTTTGATTAACCTGCATATTGCATTCTCATTCATTGATGAGAATCCATGATCCATGCCTTTCATCCTCTTCATCTTGAACCGTTGATTAAGCTTTTTGATCTCAACCATCCATTCCTCATTTGTTCTCCTATAAATAGTTCACTATTTGGAGACAAATGGATCCATCTTTAATTGCAAACTTATGTTGTTGAATTTACTCACATACTCACTCATCTTTTAGCTCACTATCTAGCTTATTTTCAGTTTATTTCAATTGCACAGTAGCTTAGAGCATCCATTAATGGCTTCCATGCATCCATCCTAGTTTGTAAATAAATTAGGGTTTTCATCATTTAGCTCATTTTTAGCTTAGATTAGCTTAGCAATAGCATAATTAGATAATTTATAGCATAGAATCATGGTAAATTAGCTTGCATCATGTTTACTTTAGCATAATTTAGATTTTTACACATCAAACACCATGGTTTCATTGATTCTCTTCCATAGAATCGATTGAGACAAGCTCACTAATCACAGGATTGGGAAAGGGTTGTTGGTCCACATCAACACAACACCAATTCCACAACAAGATAAATTTTGAATGGATTAGAATAAATTTTTTGATGGCTTTCATAGTTTAGTATGTTAATTTTTGATGAAATGTTTGGTTTTAATCTGTTTTGATCGATCTTGTTGAGATTCGAGTATTGGTGGCTCCATTATGCTTCGATTCTTCATGGATCAAGCGTAATTCGGCCCATACCGGTATCCTCGCATTGACATTCTAGTGCTAGAAGGAGGAAAAACTAATCATTTAACAATAGTTTGAGACAAGGGACAAAGAAGAGTGTGAATCCATTCTAAGGCTTGAAGATGTCAAGATGACAGAGGTAGAGGGTAAGGATAAAGGTTTGAAACCTGATATAGAAAGGGTTAAGAGTGACTTGGTTGTGGGAAGGAAACCTTGGAAAGAGGCACAAATTGAGAACATGGATGGTAAAGTACATTGTCCATTGATAGGACAAGTGGTTTGTGGGCAGTCTCAGTCTGCCAGTATAGTAGTTAATGAACTTGAGAATACAGTGATGAAAAAGGTAAAGAGTCTAATGCAAAACAAGAAAATAGAAAGTACAGTGGACCAAGGAAAATGGAAAAGGTTAGTGAAAGGGATTGTAAAGGTTGAGAAGAGGATGAACATTGCAGTCACCCCAAGAGGTGAAGACGTGAAAGAAAATAGTTTGAAGAGGGTCTTAAAGTTGGAAGAGACCAAGAAAGTGATAGGCAAAGAGAAGGCCAAAGATAGTGTGTTTGTGAAGTCTCCAAAGGAAGTGGAGGAGAGTGATAGTGTTGTGGTAAGGACAGTGAATTATCCTTGGATGTTAAGAGTGATTGATAGGAAGTCATATGCTTCCATGACAGAGGTTCCAAGAATGGAGAACCTAAAGATGGTTGTGAAGAGAAAGGTTAAGAGGAAAAGAGTGAAGGAAGTCCTTTATTACTTCCTTGTTTTGATAATAATTTTGATGAGAGTCAAACCAGAGGTTAAGATGAAAGAAGAAGGACAAGGTAAGAGTTATTTTGCAATGGATGAAGCAGGTAAAGACAAATTAGAACATGAAGGTGCAGATTCAAGATGATGAGGCAAGAAGAGGACTAATTTGCATGGACAAGTTCAAGCCAAAGGTGAAGATGAAGATCAATGGAGTTGTTTCAAGAACAAGGAGGAGCATCAAAGAGTTATTGCAAGTCAAGAGTTGAAGACTTCCAAGGGACTTGGAAAGATTTCATGGCTGAGTGAATGGTGCAGAGCACATGGTTCCTCCATTTGGTGAACTAGGTCTAGTTCAGTTGTTTGAGTCAAGATATTGTCAAATAAGGCCATGTTAGGCCATTTTGTAATGTTGTTTTAGTCTTAAAGTCAATGTGGGGTGATATTGTAAATGTTGCTAAAATTGAAAATGTTGTCATTCCAAAATAGTGTAAAGTGCAAAAATTGAAAATTAGGAGGGCCAATGGTCAAGTTGGTTGGAAAGGTAGTTGAGTAGGTTGAGTCAATTGGTTTTGAGGGAGAAGTCTTTAAATGGATGAGAGAACTCATTATGAAGGGTTAGAAGGAGAAAATCAATAAAAATATCTATTTACTGTCATTTTTTGTGTATTTTCATTAATTCCAGCTTGTGTACTGTCCGTACAGTTAATTCTTGATACAAACCTATGTATAATTCATTGAAGGCATGAAATAATTGCATTTTTCACTTGGTTTGAAGGTCTAACATAGAATTTGAAGGAAGTTAGGCATCATTTTCTGAAGTTGCTTGTTTAAGTTGAACTTAAGGGTTTTTAGGGCTAAAATGTATTAAAAGGTCATTCCACCTACTGTACATGTTGTAATTCAGTGGAGTGGGCTTGGTTGGGGTAGGATTAGGTGTAGGAACATGTATTTAGTTGTGGAAAAGACCTTTGAAGGAGTTACTAATGATGCCTCTGCAGAAAATACAGATTTTAGGCCTTAGAAGCAAGGCTAGCAGTGGAAAGTTGAAGAGATTGTTTGGGAAAAGGTTAGAACAGGTGTGTTTCAGTGATACCTGGTGGAGAATGATGTGTTATAAGGTTTTCAAGGGCAGGAGAAGTCAAATGGATGCTTGGGCATGGAGCCCTAATTGAGAAAATAATATTTTTGAATGGAAAAGTGAGGTTTTAAAGTGGAAAAGTGGGTAAAGTTTGGGGGAAGCATAATTTGAAAGACATTTAAGCTTGTGCAGGTTGAAGAAAGAGTGTTTGAAGATGTTTTGGGATTGTAAGTGGTCTGGAGATGGGTTTTTCAATAAACCCTTACTTATTTGGTGAAAGATGAGGGTTTCATGGAATGAGACCCTAGAGGGCAAGTATTGGATCAAAGATTGGAGAATTTGAGGATTTGGAGGCAGTTTGAGGACTGCCAAGTGGAATTTTGAGTTGGTAGCAAGATTAGCGACAAGTTCCTTTGGAAAAGTGACCTAATTGGTCAAGTTGTACATCGTAGGAAGCCTAATTTTGTGATGATGGTCCAAAGTGACCTAATAAGATTTTGAGTTATGTTTTGTGTGGGATTAATGGGTTTCTGAAAATATAAGTGGTTGGAGGATTTGAGGTTGAGTTTGTGAGAAAAGCTCAAGGGAATAGGTCTGCAGACCTACAAGGCAGTTTTGTGTAGTTGTGAAAAGAATTACCCTAGTTAGGGGTTTGAAGGTGGATAAGTTGTTGAGACTTGTTGTTTTGTGTTGATTAAGTTGAAGGTCTCCTTGTCACTACATCACTCTACTACTATTCCTAGAAATATTGAAGTTGTTTAACATCGACTAATAAATTTGTTTAGCATCAATCAATAAATATTCAAGACAAACCATGAAGGACATCAATGATCAATGCTAGGGCTAACCAATTAATAAGTATACAAGTGAATAATTCAAGCATGTACATGTGAATAAGGGAAGCACAAGTACTCAAAAACATGTAAGTGTTGAAGTATACAGACAAATACATAGTATACACAAATTAATACAAAGTATATGCATGAATACAAGGTATACACATGAAAACACATAAGTCTCGAAGTATACATTAGAATACACGTAAGTTGTAAAGTATACACTTGAATACACGTAACTCATATCTATTAAACCATGAATTTATAATGCAAATATGGACACCATGGATAAAAGAGATTTGTATTAACCAAATAGCCATGTAGGCATACATCAATATATGTCGATATAAGTAAAATATAGGTACAAAATAGCCATATAGGCGTACAATAATGCCATATAGGCATACAATGTCAAATACATCCAATACAAAATATGTACAAAAATGCCATATAGGCATACAACAAAGGGCTATGGAATCAAAAGTCATCGCTCTCCATGCTCTCGAAATAAACTCTTTCCCTTTACTTGTTGATTGGATGGTGATACATTTGTTACTCATTTATGCTATGGTCGAGGAGTGCTCCTAGTGTTTCTCCTAGGGTTTAGTTCTTAGTCAAGTCTTATCTGTTACAATAAGAAGTAAAGAGATTAATATATAGAAATTACATTATAAAAAATGATATATTTAACAAAAGAATCACTTACTGCCATTTGGTGATCACTCTCCACGAGGGAAATATTCAAATGCCCATGTGAGGTGTGTTCAAGCCCTGTATAAACCATCCAAATAGAAATTAAACTACGAATCAATAATGATTTGATTTTTCACTAACTAACATCTATAACAACAAATGTAAATTGAAATTTAGTAGTTTGCCTCATACCTCCCCTGTTAGATCCATCAAGGAGGCTATAGTAGATAAAACACTTATCTCCATTGCCCTCTAAACATTTTAAGGTGTATCCATTTGCAACATCTGAAAATAAAACAAAAAATTATTCAATCATGAAAACTATAATAGCAATCCACGTCATGACTTATAATGTATGAGATAATGAACAAAATTTTGAGTAATTATTAAACTATATATTTCTAACTATCATGCTTACTATTTTCCCTATCCATATCTTGTTTGAAAGCACGTGTTTTTAGGCTTTTACCCATATTAGCAAGTCTGTGAATTGTTTGATAAAATGATTTCATAGACATGTACGATACCTGTGGTGGTATAGAGAAGGTAGTGAATTGTTTGAAAAAATTCCTCAAAGAAATGAGGTCTCATAGTGATGGAATACCATTACAAACAAATGTGTCATGGAATTCCATCACCATAAGACTTCATTTCTTTCAGGCATTTTTTCAAACAGTTCATTGCCTTCTCTATGGTATTATGCTAGGATGGGGTGGATGGTATAGTGTGGCCTTGGTTATGAGATGGAGGGTGATCATGATATGAAGAGGGAGGAGTGGGGACATGAACAAGTGGAATAAAAGGTGGAAGGTTCCATGGATTTGTAAATTGAGGATGAGGACCTTGAAAAGAATTTGGAGGGGAATTTTGGCTAATGGGTTGGTTTCTATTCTTCAAGCAGTGAGTTGTTTAAAAAAATGCCTTAGAGAAATGTGGTCTTGTGGTGATGGAATGGCATTCCATCACCATGAGACCACATTTCTTCAAGGAATTTTTTCATACTACTCACTGCCTTAACTATGATATTGCTTACTATTATGCTTTGATAGAAATTTTTCCAAGCATCCATAGTTTGTTGGAAAGCACCTATTTTAGGCTTTTAGCCATATCAGCAAGGAAGTGAGTAGTTTGATAAAATGATTTGGTACACATGTATGGAAAATGTGGTAGCATAGAAAAGGTGGTGAGTTTTTTGAAGAAATTCCTCAAAGAAATATGGTCTCATGGTGATGGAAAATACATTCCATCACCATGAGACCATATTTCTTTGAGGCATTTCTTCAAACAACTCACCACCTTTTCTATGCTACCACATTATCCATACATGTGTACCAAAGCATTTTATCAAACTACTCACTTCCTTGCTGCTATGGCTAAAAGTCTAAAATAGGTGCTTTCCAACAAACTATGGATGCTTGGAAAATTTTCTATCAAAGCATAATAGTAAGCGCATTCCATCACCATGAGACCACATTTCTTCGAGGCATTTTTTCAAACTACTCACTGCCTTGTCTATGCTATTGCTTACTATTGTGCTTTGATAGATTTTTTCCAAGCATCCATAGTTTGTTGGAAAGCATCTTTTTTAAGCTTTTATCCATAGCAGCAGGGAAATGAACTATTTGATAAAATGTTTTGGTGGACATGTATAGAAAATGTGGTAACATAGAAAAGGCGGTGAGCTGTTTGAAAAAGTGCCTTAAAGAAATTGGGTTTGATGGTGATGGAAATCACCATGGGACCACATTTCTTTGAGGCATTTTTTCAAACAACTCATTGCCTTGTCTATGCTATTGCTTACTATTATTCTTTCATATAGTTCTTCCAAAAATCCATAGCATAGACAAGGCAGTGAACTGTTTGAAAAGATTCCTTAGTAAAAAGTGGTCTCATGGAATGCCATGACAAGAAAATTCAATTGGAAGTTTCTCCTACTTATTACTTATGCTATGTGAAATAATTGTGTCATTGCTTATGTTGACTTTCGAAACAACTATATAATTGTCGTTGATTTTTTTTCATCTATCAACATCTATTTTTTAGTTATGGAATGTGTAGTAATGATTTGAATTTGAAAGATGTGCAATGCAATGTAATCAACAATATGGATATAAACTACACAAATCTATTAAGTAAAATTCATTACTTAAACTCTTTATTCTATTACCTGCGTGTAGGTTTGTCTAAATTCACTGGCACTAGGAGGTGTTCCCTCGAAACCTCCAATATTAGCCTATTCAACATCCAAAATCACATATTAAAATACCATTCATAAAATAATGTTATTAACATGTAATGAGTATATAAGTGTTTACTAGTTACATACCTCAATGGTAGATGTAGTGGAGAAATAAGCGGGTGTAGGGCTGGCGTATCTAGTATCAACACCATGACCTTGAAATTTTATTAAAATCATAAAACTAAATTAGTTAATCTTGTATTTCAAAATTGAAATTTAATAAATTAAATTTAATGAACATGCTAACATTTAGCTGAACTTATCAATGCTATAGGCCTCATTCAAAATGTCAACTGCCCTCGCCATCTCCATAGTTGCAGACGTATCATGCATAGTAGCCTCCTAAGTGTCGGTGGGGTCATATGAACAAGTTGCTACACAAAACTGACACAAATGGGATCAAAGCCCACCACTCAAAGATTCCCTTGGATGGCGCTATAGTATAGGGCTAGCATGCTGGATGGCACTCTAGGTCAAAGAGCTGATGGTCTACAAAGTCTCTACCTCAGCACTCTCCTTCACGATGGAAGGGATACCGATGTGCTCATGAGGTGGCCTAGTGAGAGGTCGTCTCCCTTGCCGCGTAGGATCCTGCTGTGCATCGAGTCTATCTTGAGCAGACCCCCCACCTCTCCCCTAGAAGTCCCTCATATCAAAATAATTCAGGATTTTATTCAAGATGAACTCACAGTATAGTTTCCTAAGGAAATATTGTGGGACTTCACAATTGTTGCATGGTGGGTAATCAAAAACCACGCACCACCTATCCAAAAAAGAGTTCCTAATCCGTTGGTGGTGGCACCAATAGATAGGAAACCTCTTCGCATTGAGGGTGAGATTTGCATTTGTGCATGGGGTAAGTGAATAATAAGCACAAATCAATTTTTTTAATTTTTAGATCTTTTACATCTTTATATGATAATTTATCCCAGTAATAAGCCCTAGCCACCTGCCTCCTATCTTGCCAACCAGTTAATTGTTTGTTGATTGAATCCACATGTTTTAACATTTCTTTGAGTGAAGTTGCTAGGGTCATTCTTTCCATGGTTGAATTTTTTGGATCGTTCAACCTCCTAATTGTTAGAAACCAAGATCATATTTGCAAACCAGAATAGACCTTCCACAGAAGAGAAAAAATGAAAAAGCGGAGATTTGTAAAAGATGTGCAAATTAATATATTCAAAGTACAAAAAATTACAAGAGATAATTTTCTTTATAAAAGCAAAGATGCATAAACCTAATCTTATCTTGAGCAACAAGATAGCTCGATAAGATAAGGATAAAACCTATAACTTAGGAATTAAAATAAAGCCTAAGTAAACTTATGCAAATGTGTAATTAATAATTAATTACACCAACACCTACCCATAAGTGCAACTTAGGGAGAAGAAAATTATTATGCAAATATGAGTCCTGACAACAAGGCCTGATCAGGTACTCATGTACAAATGTAAAGAGAGAGAAAACCCAGTGGGAAAACCCCCCCCTCAGAGAGATGAACTGCTGCGAAGAAGCATTGGAACCCCAAATCCGGCAAGCAAGGAAAGATAATTCTATCTACAACTGAAACCAAAAATAGAATCACAAATGTAATAGTAGACCTGATGCCAAGGAACACTGGAAACTCACATACTGGATCAACCCTGGGATCTATAAACAACAGTAGATGGAAGGATGAAAGGACCCATAATGATGACACATCTGGAAGTTGTGTCTCTCGAAGCTGATGCCAAACTGAAACTAAAACTGCCCATAGGATGAGTACCATCAAGATTCTGGAACATTAACCATAAAACATGGCCTTCAAATGAGAAAGATTTGAACCAATGCAGATCAAGAACTATAAAATCCCAATGTGAAGTGTGAACTGAAGTAAACCAACAATGTGTCCGGCTAAGCAAGAAAGAAGCTAGAAGGAGACAATAGGAAACAAGACAAACTCATATGAGTTTTCACCAACATGAAATATGGATGCAAGAACCCCCCTCAATGGAACTTTATATCAATTCATTATTACAATACCCAATGATTGCATAAGGAGATAATGCAAAACAACAAAAACATAATCGAAAATACAAACCTAGTACATGAAACAAAAATGAATGCATGCATATAAAAAGTTAAACATATTCTATAAATGACCTCAGATTTGCATAGAGGCCGAAACCAGCTTTCCAACACCGTGAAAAGCACAAAAAATAGATAAGCGAGTCACAAGATATGTCTCCCGGAGTGAAAAAGGCAACATCTGACTTCCAAGGCCGAAAAAGATATCAAAAAGGAAAAACCAGAAAATAACACCTACACCATTAAGTAGAGCATCGAAATAGCTTTCCGAAGATATCTCGTTTGCAAAAAAATGATGCCGTTTGACCAAGTTACACCCATTTTCAAGAAAAAGCTCTGATTCTGCCCAATAAGGTTCCAATAAGCCCTCAGGAGCTGAAAAAGTTTGGCCCCTGGTCACCTGGGCGGATTAGGGGGCTGGCGGCTGGCTCCTGGGGTGCAGCCCCTGGTCACCCAGATGACTGGGGCTCGGGGCTGGAAGCCCGGCGGGGGGCTCGGGGCTGAGCACACAGTCGCCCATATGTCCTTGGCGGAGCCCGTGGGGGCTAGAAACAAGCCGGCAGAGTGGCGCTTTGGCAGTGGAGGCTGGCAAAGGTGTTGGCGCAAGGGCCCGCGGGGGTTGTGGACCGGCGGAGCGGTGGGCCGGTGGTGGTCACCCGGTGGCCGCCTGGCGGCAGTTTCCATTTGTGCGGGCCGCGCAAACCCTGCACCATAAAAATGATTTTTTCTCGATTTATGTGCATCGGAATGCGTGCCTGGGGGCCGTACGGCCCTTGGGAAAATTTTTTTTGCCTCTCCGGATGACTGTGTCCAAATCGGACAAAATTTATATGGAAATAGGGGTTTTTGGGCGCTGCGAATCCAACGGCGAGGTCTGTTTGGGCCCAAAGTGCTCCGAAAATCAGGTGACCCCCAGATCTATTAGAAAAATCACCGAGCTTGAGGCCCTCACAGATCTGGAAAACGGTGATGAAAATCAATAAAATAAAAGTCATTTCTGACTTTTTTTGGTGCTCTAAATCCAACGGAAAACCCCGATCTGATCCAAGATGCTCCATAAATATGCTCAAGGAAAGAAACCCTTGAGGGACCTCGAACGAGCTCTGCACTGTGTTCCTCCAAAAAAGCTAAGAAGGTGCTACAAATTGAGGCTCTGATACCATGTTAGAAACCAAGATCAGATTTGCAAACCAGAATAGACCTTCCATAGAAGAGAAAAAATGGAAAAGCAGAGATTTGCAAAAGATGTGCAAATTAATATATTTGAAGTATAAAAAATTACAAGAGATAATTTGCTTTATAAAAGCAAAGATGCATAAACCTAATCTTATCTTGAGCAACAAGATAGCTCGATAAGATAAGGATAAAACCTATAACTTAGGAATTAAAATAAAGCCTAAGTAAACTTATGCAAATGTGTAATTAATAATTAATTACACCAACACTGATTAAATCCTCAATTTTTTTTTATTGTTTTCAATTTCACTCATTAAGTTTTGTTGAGTGCCAGGAGGATGTTGAGGGATTGGTGGAGGAGATTGTTGTTGTGGTTGTTCAACTTGAGAATTTTGTTGTTGTTGTTGTTGTTGTTGTGCTTGTTGAGGATTTTGAGGAGGGTTTGTACATTCATTAACATCTCCTACAAATTCAAAATATAAATATCAAAAACAACCTAAAACTAACAAATTCACAACAAAAAACAAACAATCCTTACCTCTCAAACCTTCTCATCGACGTGGCAACATCTTGGTGATGAAACAACAACAATTTGACAAAAAAAATTGCAAAATGGCTCCTCCCAAAACATGAGCACGAAAATGAGGGGTTTTGGCTGTGGGTAGAAAAAAAAATACAGTCACAATGAAAATGATTTCAAATTCCTTTTTTTTTGCTTTTAATACTTCATAATGTGAGTGCATTATAACACACTCACGTTATGGGCTCGTTGTGGCCAATCCTTAGGCTTGGTACATGAAGCCATAATGCGAGCGCATTACAACACACTCGCGTTATGAGCTTTCAAAACTTTTTTAAAAATTTGGCCACAAATTGGCTACCCATCTTTTTGCACCTGCCCAATCATAAAATGTCATTGCCAACAATTACTTAGCTCAATCTTACAATATTATGTAGAGAGATCCAATTCAAGGAGGCAATGTACATATACCCATTATTCTTTTCTATAAATTGTTCATCAACATGAGCTTGCTTATTATACAACAATAAAATAGCTAGTTGCATTCTATTCTATTTATATGACAACTTTGATTTTTGGTTATAGAGTAAATAAATATGGTTCATGACTTATTCTATATTTGGTTATGTATATATCTAAAGAAAATAAATGTACTTTGATGAGATAAGGTGGCATCTCTATTTGGTGTTAGTTCTTATTCTTCTAGATCTACAATATTTAATTGAGATTTAGATGAATGTTTCAAAATAGGTGTATCCAAATTTTTCATCACTGAGCATGGTTTTTTAAAGGTCTGTTATAGTCAGATATTTAGAGGTATGACTAACAAATAATCAATATAATTGTCCTAAGTCACTATACAAGTGAGTAGACGATAAAGGCTCTACAACAATATCTCTAATTATTGTGAGCACTTATGTATATTTGGTAACTCAAGTTATACATGTATGTAGAAAACATTTTGTGTGAACCTTAAACTTATTCTACAATGTCATTTTGAAGAGAATTATAGGAGTGTTATTTTAAAATTTATCATTACCTACTCTTGGGTGCTTGTGGAAACAAACAAAAAATTCAATGGGAACAATGCATCCTTTGAACCATCCATATCCATCCTAAAAAAACAATCTAATATCTGAATGACATAAACATAAATGCAAAAACACCTCATTAAGCATAAACAACTATTTATCTATTTGTCTTCTATTGTGCATCATTTGCACCTATAATAAACCCTTGCACATAAATGAACCAATCTACTAATTTCCTATGTTGATCTCCTTGCACATATACTCGTGTCTTATGTACTTGTCATCCTCACATGCATGTCATCAACTATCCATCACATACTTTGTGAACCCTATGTACTTGCCCTCTTCACATGCATGTCATCACATATGCATCACATACCTTGTGAGCCCTATATACTTGTCCTCCTCACATACATGTCATCGCATATCCATTAGATACCTTGTCAGCCTATATATTTGTCCTCACATGGATGCCATCACATATTTTGTGAGCCCTATATACTTGTCCTCCTCACATGCATGTCATCAGCTATTGTGAACCACATGTACTTGTCCTCCTCATCATTAAATATCCAGTATTAACCATGTGAGCCCCATCAAATATTTCAACTTTACATAGATCATACTTACTCTATTATGAATGCCACATCATCATACTTGTTTATGCCATGGACTCTTTAAAAAATATAAAATAAAAAATCAAGATCTATCTCAAATGTAAACCTTGATGATGAAGATCAAGATTACCTTCTTTTAATGCCAATGGGACTATGGTCAAAATATGACAGTGGCATGGAAATATCCCATGGAGAGAAGTCATGTCATCTTGGATGTTGTTGTTCCATCTTTTCCAAGTCCTCCAACAGTTATGTGAATTAAATAAAATAAGCGGCTAAGTCATGTAGGAATTATGTATTTCAAAGTCCTCAGAATTCTCGAAATGAATTCCAACTATTTTTGGGTTGTTTTCCAGGAGATGATCTTTTGTCACACCGACCACTTTGACAGAGTCCAAGGGTCAAATTTAGATGGCATTGGGGATTGTTTTGTATGGTTATATTCCGTCAAAACTGAGAAATTTATGGTTATATGATGTTGGGTAGTTGGCTTAATTTTCGCCAAATCTTCACTTTACAGCCTGATATGTCAATGCTCTGATATCTTGATATCCGTCCATCAAATTTGGCACTCCACATTTCCATTTTATAAGCCTTTTCTACAAAGTTCTTGTGTTTTCTTTTCTTTTTATAACTTGGAAGGAAAGAGATAGCTAACAACCAAGGGAGTTTGAGAGGAATGGATGACAGCCAAAGGTTACCCCAAATTCTTCAATCTAAGAGAATTGTTTTTGGAACTAACAATGTCAAACATGAATCACATTCTAATACAAAATATTTTGAAATATATTTTAAATATGGGCATTGTTTCTTTATCTTCACTATTGCTATCTAATGAGATCACCTTTTTATAACTTGTATGAGAGTAGATTTATTAAATTTCTTAATAATTTTGTTATATTATTTAAAGAATTCTATTGACTCTTATTTTGTGTAATATCTATGGCACAAGCAAATAATTGATTTTCGTAATATCTAGAAATTAAATGAGAAAGAAATTGTTTTGTGATAGAATTACAAAAGTACATTTGGATATTTTCACACACAATTAGAAGTGTCTAATTTTGTTAGAGCTCTTGAACATGGTCCTTAGTTTCTACTAGTTGCAATTACATGCTAAAAATTATTACTATAACCAAGCACAAATCATCTTAGGTAAATGATGTAGTTCTTTATTCATTATTTCTTGGATTTGGTTTCATGACTCATAGAGGTCCCTTTATGGTATAAAAGATTCTTCAAGACAAGAATTTTTTAGATGGAAAAATTATTAAGAATAAGCTCACCATTCCAACAGAGATCACAAGGGATCACAAGACCAACAAAATAAATGTGGGAGGTATATCAACATGAATTAGTGGTGGCGAATTGAAGCAATACTTGGTTATGCTCAACAAATTTTACATAGTCCCTAATCGTGGATTGATCACACAAATTTACGATCCTCATACACTAGTATGGAGAACTATAAATATTCAACATGATTCTCAATATGATAAGGAATTTGATAATAACTACATAGCCACTTTTTGGGGTTGTTTCCTGGTTGTTGATCTTTGGGCTCTGTTGTTCTTGACTGATTGCTACCTGTTTCGATTGATTTTGTTGTTTCTTTGTAAGGGATCAAGGCCCTAACCCTTCTTACTTTATCAAAAATTACCTAGCCACTTTTGGGAAATTTTATTGCATTTCCTAGATGAGGAGTTGGTTAAATATGAAGGAGTGTGTTATTGCCAATAACTCATCAACTATAATAAGGTAATTCCATCTAAATTTTTATGTTAATCTCTTTTTTCTATAATGACATGATTATATTTTTGTCTATTCCAAGCTTACCATGGACAATGTTGTGTATTATATTTTTTATGTGTAGGCGAGGGAAGAGGAAAATAGACAACCTCACATTCCAATGACCATAAGTTTTCCAAATGGTTGTAGTTTGTGTTATTAAAACAAGATCAATAAGACTTTAGAGTTAGACTTGTTCAAATAGTAGAGTTGTGTCATTTCATGAATGACCTTGATCTTTGGGACAATCTAACATTAGGAGTATCTATAAAATATTTTGTATCATAAGAAAAATTAGATGATTTAGCTATGAAGTCCATGTGGAGAACATAGTAATATAATGAGTAAAAGTTCATAATTGTGTCACACTTTCAGCCAACAAAAAGTTTCAAGTGTTCAATAATTTTTCCTAAAACTAATTGCCACCTACATGACACAAATAGTTTTGAGAAAAATCATTTCACTTGAAACTATTAAATAGATATATTTTATTTTAATATACAAGGAATAATTAATTTACATGGATTGTTTTGAACAAATATTTTTAGGTGAAAATATTTTGGTCGATACATTTTCACTTAAAACTATCTATTTGGTAGCTTAAACTTGTTGAAGAAACCAAGATCTTAATACAATAATAATGGTATCTTCTAAAAAAAAAAAATGAGCACAAAAAATATGTTTATCAAATAAAAATGAGTGTGTAAAATGTACAATGAGTGCCTTGTATATAAAGGTAAGATAGTGGAGGTAGAAGGGTAGGACTAAGCATTTTCCTACCCCACCAAATGTACACCACATGTTATCTCATGTGAGACAAGTGTGAGGACATGTGGAAGTGCACATGAGGTGAGAAAAATGGATAGTAACCTCTAAGTAAACTTAAGCTAAGTTAGAATGGGTCAACCTAGAAAGGGTGATAAGATAACTAGTTTGATAATGACCTTATTTACATTAACACCCTCCTTAACTACAACTTAGGAAGGATAAAAACAATGATTATGGGTCCCATCTACTAGGTTGTGTTAGGTACCTGTTGGAACTATCAAATTTGACGATTTTTGCATACCTTCCATACCCCATGAGTCTCCATATGAGTCCTTCTATTAGCATTTTCTTCATCTCGTGGTGTTTTTACTTGCATTTTTCCCATATTTCCCTATGGAACCCATCGGGTTGTGTTTTCTCCATCTTGCTAAATCTATCGACATAGGTCCTTTACTGTCTCCCCGACCCATGTTGCTTGTGAGTTGACATTTGTTTGTTGCAGGTGTTTCGGCAAGACATGTTCTTTGTTACAATGACTAGCATTCATTCGTGAGTGGCTATCGGCATAGCATCCATGCTATTTTGGCGACAACAGAGACATTTATCGACAAAGGCTATGAGTTTCGGCGAGTGGTCATAGCGAAGAGGTCGGGTCTTGCCGACAGTGTTTAACATATGGTTTTCTTTTGGCGTGAGTTCACCCTGGTCTCACCAATCGGTGGCGAAAGAATATGAGCATATCGGTGTAGGTTGGGGTGATCGCCATAAGGTCTCGGAGAGTGACCTTCGGTCTTGCCGAAGGATGGAAAACAAGTGGATGTCGGTGTAGGATGGGGGTTGTCTTGGCGAACACAAACGATCTCGGGTGACTTTCAGTAAAGCAAGGAGTTCTCTACAAGACATCTCGCTAAAGGTTGGAAGTTGTAGCAACTGCGAACAAAAATAAAGGATGTCGGTGTGAGATCAAAACTCTCTTGGCGATATGGTGTAATCCTAGGGCTTTCGGTATAACCTAATATGCTCTATGGGACTTCTCCCCGAGTTTGAAATGTCTCATCGACATAACATAAGACAAGCGGGCTCATCGGCAGGAGAAGTCATAAGTCATGACGATATTCAAGACGGATAAGGATTTTCGGTGAAGCATTGTGTAGTCTACAGGAGGTCCCCCTGACATTGTTTTGTTTTGCCGATAGCTCGATGTGGTTTATTTTCAGTGAGAGAATCTAATGGTCTTGGCAATGATGAATGTAACAAAAGGTGTTGCTTGATGTGACCTATTTGTTTCGGTATGTGGTCATGGCAAGGTGCCTGGGGTCTTGCCGAATGGGATGCAGTGGTGGCTTTGTCGGTAGGATAATTGGTTGGTCACACCGACATGAGGTTAAGTGGGAGGCTCTCGATGAAACTTAAAACTATCTGTGTGAGGTCTCCGCGATATCTGTGTGTTATAGCAAAGCACAGTGGGAACAACAGAATACTATGTGGCTTTGGTATGACTTGCGGGTCACTACAGCGAATGCGACAGCTAAATACAAGCGCAGGGGATGTAACGAGTGAATTTCCTTCGGCAGGACGATGATCTATGTCTCGCCAACTGTCTCACTATTGATAACATAATTTTAAATATCAGGGCTGACATGTTTTTACTTGGATGACCATTGCTTTCTAGCTCGATTGGAGCCCGAATTTGGTGTTGGGCCGACATGAATTTGAAACGATATGATTTCTAATGTTGGTGTATTTATATGCACCCAGATTGTAATTGAACATCATCAGATTTTAGATCACATATGATAGATAGATTAGGCATGGCTATAGTAGGATAATTTTCTCTTATCAGAGACTATGTGCATGTTTTCAAATGGTGGTTTCAATGAAATTCAACTGTGTGGCAGTTTTGTTTTGGTATCAATTGTGTGTCGAGTTTATTGAAAAGCATTGTTGAAGTTGTCTCCATGTTGATTTTTTTTGGTTGTTTAAATTGATGTAACAAGTTTACTTTCTATTTATCTGTGCACATTTGCTGCATTTGTGTGGTTAATCAATTGGTTCTCTCAAGCAGGGATTAAATCCTTTTCATTGATCATAGTAATCAAGAAGATTCATCTGGATTCTTAAAGTAGAGCTCAGTAGTCATAATCTTGCATTGTTCATACAAGTTATGAACAGATCATATGCCTGCAATTCAATCTTCTGCCAGAATAAGTTGCCCATTTATGTTTCATTTGAATCTGCATACCCAACAAGGCACTAGTCTTTGCAATTCCATTATTTGAATTCACTCAATTTCTTTACATCTACTTATTGATCGTTTTAAGAGTTAGATTAGAAAACTATTTTTACTATTGCTATCAAGTTTGCTTTCATTTTATTCACTGTTATCTTCCATTGTAGACAAAGTATTCCAGAGGGATAATTATAAGATAAGTTTGCACTATTCAGAAGGGTACACCCGCCTAGGTCTAGCAGCACCTGAAGAGTAGAAGGTTTAATTGTTTCAAACCTTGTTCTGTTACCCTAAAACGTTGTGAAAGCTTGGCAACCTTTCGTGGTTCAAACCTATGTTTTTGAGAGCTAACAAAATGGTGACTCTACTGGGGATTACATCAAAAAATTCGGTTGAAGACCATCTTATAGAGTCAGTGTAGAAAAATTTGTAATTTGAGAAATGTCAGAAAGAGTGATTCCGCTGGGGAAAAGATCAGAAAAAATGATTTTCCTACTTTTGGAAAAGTAGGTGGCGACTCTGAAAGAATTTTTACATTTGTTCAAACATGATTGGAGGAGGATCTTAGTTCTGGGGAGGTCATGCTGGAGCTCCTCATGGTCAACAGTATATGCCATATCATCATGCACAACACTATGGTCCAATGTACCAGCATCAGTACCTACCTTGTGCCCCCCCTCATCAGCATACAACAATGATCAGACAGTTTGATTTGTCAGGGATTCAATTATTCCCTTATCCAATGGATGGCAGTTGGAGAGGTATTTTCCCAAAGTTTACAGGGAGTGATGCAATTACTGCTAAAGAGCATTTAAGAAGTTTCAATGCTTTCATCCAAGATTTGGGTGTGCCATATGAAGATTTACACATGAGGTTATTCATGATATCACTTATTGAAGATGCTAGGGATTGGTTCAATAACCTACTAGCAGTCTCTATTGATTCTGTCCAAGGATTTCAAGATCAATTCCTTGATCAGTTTGGGAATCTAAGTGTACCAGATTATGCTCTTCGTGAATTATTACACATTCAGAAAGATCAAAGTGATACAATTTATGATTTCAATCGAAGATTCAATAAGTTACAGAATAAAATACCTATTGGATCAATGTTGCCAGATTCCGTAGCACTAAGTATTTATTTGAATGCATTTGATCCAAAGATAAGGTATGAGTTGAGAAATAAATTTCCAAGAAGTTTGGCTGAAGCACAGAAGATGGCACAAACAATTGAAAACAATAGGAAGGCTGTTGGGATAATCAGTAAAAAAGATATTCCTAGGGTTGCTCAGCAAAGCAACACATATAGGAACGAAAGGCTGAGGTTGCATGACATGCCTTATAATACGGACTGGAAGGACAACAAACCTATAACAGCTAGGCCTGGAAACAAGGAAGCTCCTGGTCCATTTACAAAAGGAACCTATATGGTAAGTAACAATTACTTCTGTGATTTTTGTGTTGTAGCCCAAAAAATGCAAGAAGAGGGAATGCAGATGGAAAACAATGAAGAAGATCACACAGTATATCTGGCTTCAGATACTTTTCACTAGGTTGAGGAAGATGAAGGTGCAGGGCATTTCTCTTGCACAACAGATTGTCACAGTAAAAGCAATGCATGTTGTGAGGCATCCAGTGAATATTCTGATGCTGATGATGAACCTGAGGATTTTGATCTGCAGTCAAGGGATTCTTCTACCTCTTATGAAGATCAGGATGAAGAAGCAATGGGAAATGTTGGTTCATCAGATAGTAAGTATACAATACCTCTGGCTGCAGTTGAGAGTTATGAAGATATATCTGATCCTGATGAGGTTTGTACATTTGAAAGTGATTTCCAAATTTTTTCAAACTCGTTGTATAATGAAGAGTTAAATGAAGATCAGATGATTTTTTGCCAAGGTGCATCAATGAGTAAGTTTCAGATATTTTCAAATCCATTCTATGAAAAGGAGGAAATAATGTCAGACAAGCAAAATGGAATAAATAACTACACTAATGATGTTTTTGATTTCCCATTCTCTGATGGTATTGGATTTTTGTTTGATGATGATAAAAGTGAAAGGCATGACTGTAGTGATGAAAATATTGAGACTTGTTCACTTGTCAGTGAACAGATTGTAGATTTGTTTACTTCTAAATTCCAGGGATGTGCACATAAAGATGATCTTGAAGTTTTGTCTCCAGCTCACATTCGTTTTGACAGTGAGGAATCTTTGTGTAAAAATTCTTATGACTCCCTGTGTATTTCTTGGAATGATGGTGATACTTTTGGTGTTGATCAAAAGTTTGTTTCCATTCGGGATAAAGTATGTGATTTTGAAGTTCCTAACTCATTTGGAGAAGATGTTTATTTGCATGCCAAGGATGATAGAGGTCCAGATTTGAGTAATTCATATATGCTTGATATTGAAGACATGATTCATGATCCAGTGTTGTATCCAAAAAGTAGTATCAAAGAAGTGCAAATGGTTTTAGATATGTTAGTTTCAGACAGCGGTGGTATGACAAAGTTTTTTGTTTTTCAAGAGAAGCACTTTGATTGTGAAATTTTTATACAACTGGGAGAGTGTTTCAGAATTCATAATAGTGAGAGAGATAATATAAAATGTTGTATTTCGTATGCATGCATTTTGAATGTTGAAAATAACAAGGGTTTGTCCCATGATGATGAAGAATTTGAATTGCTGAATACTGTTGGGAAGTTGGTCCAAGCTAAGCATGGTGATTCTCTAAAAACTTTCAGTGACAAGAAAGATTGCATCTGTGTTTTCAAGAGAAATCTGATGAACTCAAAACAAAACCAGGTATTTGACATGGGAAAGTATGATTTGAGTCTCAAATTGTAACAGCTCAAGACAGGAGAAGTTAACACACAGAGGATTGAGGGTTGCCAGTGCATGGACAACTCTTACTTTTTCTCTTTAAAATTATTTTCCATGCACAATAGTTTAGGATGGTGGTTCACCTTCATTTTGCATTCATTCCATCATGCTTCTAGTCCATTTCCATTCTACTCATTTTGTGTTTGGTTTGGTCTGCTCACCCAAAGCTTATGGATCCTTGCAATGATCTCACTATCATTCATCCCCTGATGGAGCCACTGTTGGAACTATCAAATTTGATGATTTTTGCATACCTTCCATAACCCCTGAGTCTCCATATGGGTCCTTCTATTAGCATTTTCCTCATCTCGTGGTATTTTTACTTGCATTTTGCCCATATTTCCCTATGGAACCCATCAGGTTGTGCTTTCTCCATCTTGTTGAATCTATCGGCATAGGTCCTTTACTGTCTCCCCGACCCATGTTGCTTGTGAGTTGACATTCGTTTGTTGTAGGTGTTTCGGCAAGACATGTTCTTTGTTACAGTGACTGGCATTCATCTGTGAGTGGCTATCAGCATAGCATCCATGCTGTTTTGGCGACAATAGAGACATCTATCAGCAAAGGCTATGAGTTTCGGCGAGTGGTCATAGCGAAGAGGTTGGGTCTTGCCAACAGTGTTTAACATATGGTTTTCTTTCGGCGTGAGTTCACCCTAGTCTCACCGATCGGTGGCGGAAGAATATGAGCATATCGGTGTAGGTTGGGGCGATTGCCGTAAGGTCTCGGAGAGTGACCTTCGGTCTTGCCGAAGGATGGAAAACAAGTGGATGTTGGTGTAGGATGGGGGTTGTCTTGGCGAACACGGATGATCTCGAGTGACTTTCGGTAAAGCAAGGAGTTCTCTACAAGACGTCTCGCCGAAGGTTGGAAGTTGTGGTGACTGCGAACAAAAATAAAGGATGTCGGTGTGAGATCAAAACTCTCTTGGTGATATGGTGTAATCCTAGGGCTTTCGGTATAACCCGATATACTCTATGGGACTTCTCCCCGAGTTTGAAATGTCTTAGCGACATAACATAAGACAAGCGGGCTCATCGGCAGGAGAAGTCATAAGTCACGGCGATATTCAAGACGGATAAGGATTTTCGGTGAAGCATTGTGTAGTCTATAGGAGGTCCACCCGACATTGTTTTGTTTTGCTGATAGCTCGATGCGGTTTCTTTTCGGTGAGAGAATCTAACGGTCTTGGCGATGATGAATGTAACAAAAGGTGTTGCTTGGTGTGACCTATTTGTTTCGGTATGTGGTCATGGTGAGGTGCCTGGGGTCTTGCCGAATGGGATGCAGTGGTGGCTTTGTCAGCAGGATAATTGGTTGGTCACACCGACATGAGGTTAAGTGGGAGGCTCTCGGTGAAACTTAAAACTGTCTGTGTGAGGTCTCCGTGATATCTGTGTGTTATAGCAAAGCACAGTGGGAACAACAGAATACTATGTGGATTCGATATGACTTGCAGGTCACTACAGCGAATGCGAGAGCGAAATACAAGCGCAAGGGATGTAACGAGTGAATTGCCTTCGACAAGACGATGATCTATGTCTCACCGACTGTTTCACTAGTGATAACAAAATTTTAAATATCAGGGCCGACATGTTTTTACTTGGATGACCGTTGCTTGCCAGCTCGATTGGAGCTCGAATTTGGTGTTGGGCCGACAAGAATTTGAAACGATATGATTTCTAATGCTGGTGTATTTATATGCACCCAGATTGTAATTGAACATCATCAAATTTTAGATCACATACGATAGATAGATTAGGCATGGCTACAGTAGGATAATTTTCTCTTATCAGAGACTATGTGCATGTTTTCAAATGGTGGTTTCAATGAAATTCAGCTATGTGGCAGTTTTGTTTTGGTATCAATTGTGTGTCAAGTTTATTGAAAAGCATTATTGAAGCTGTCTCCATGTTGATTCTTTCTGGTTGTTTAAATTGATGTAACAAGTTTACTTTTGGTTTATCTGTGCACATTTGCTGCATTTGAGTGGTTAATCAATTGGTTCTCTCAAGTAGGGATTAAATCCTTTTCATTGATCACAGTAATCAGGAAGATTCATCTGGATTCTTAAAGTAGAGCTCAGTAGTCATAATCTTGCATTGTTCATACAAGTTATGAACAAATCATATGCCTGTAATTCTATCTTCTGCCAGAATAAGTTTCCCATTTCTATTTCATTCGACTCGGCATACCCAACAAGGCACTGGTCTCTGCAATTCCATTATTTGAATTCACTCAATTTCTTTACATCTGGTTATTGATCGTTTTAAGAGTTAGATTAGAAAACTGCTTTTACTATTGCTATCAAGTTTGCTTTCATTTTGTTCACTGTTATCTGCCATTGTGGACAAAGTATTCCAGAGGGATAATTATAAGATAAGTCTGCACTATTCATAAGGGTACACCCACCTAGGTCTAGCAGCACCTGAAGAGTAGAAGGTTTAATTGTTTCAAACCTTGTTCTGTTACCCTAAAACGTTGTGAAAGCTTGGCAACCTTTCGTGGTTCAAACCTGTGTTTTTGAGAGCTAACAGTACCCATGTACAAATTTCTCATAAATAAAGGAGAAACACCCATATAAAAAACCCCTCTCCAAAAGAGAAATGACACAAAGAGAATGTACAAGTGAAGATGATAGAAGATAGAAGGAAGGACCCATCATGACCCTCCAAGTAGTACTTCTATCACATAAGAATAACAATATTCCCCCCATAGAAGAGATAAAGAGATACTATGGAGCCCTCCATAAGATGATAAATCTTGCAGTGCTAATTGATGCTTGAAGAACACAAAATGTGATCTCTAAATGTCAAAAAATATTTCTCCCTTGTAGAAGAAAGAAAACTATAGATTGGTGCATGGAATATTTCCATGTGAGAAGGATATACGTCTTTGAATGATACACAAGATCCAAAGACAATAATGAAATCTATAAAATCTTCTCAAGTGCTACATGTGAAGGATGATGTAGAACAAGATCAAAATATGTAAATGTGGTGACAACAATGTTGATGTGGCTATCATCAAAAGTGCCTGCCAACTCTATAAAATGATATTCTCTAAACAAGTCTAATATAATTGTAAATTAATCATCCCAATCAAGTGTATCAAAAAATAAATGTGAAGATCATGCTACCCTAAACTAAATATGTGGGAGCAATCAATTCTAAAGAAGAAAAATATGAAGGAGATATGATATTAGTACAAGGTGTAAGAACCAATGAGGATATAAATCCAAGGTTCAAATAACCAAATTGTATCTCTTCATGCATGCTAAATATATTAGTGTCATCTATACTCAAAACATCATCTATGTCAACATAATAAAAGGAAGAAAAATAATAAAATCTAGAATCATGATTAGCATGTCTTATAGAAATGATGTCTCTACATTGCAAATCTTGGATGATCATTGAATTTGATGTGAACTCCACTATTTTCCCTTTGCCACTATGTGTGATTTGATAAATAGAAAGAAGATTATTAGATAAGGAAGGAACATAAAGTACACCATTGAATGTTCCTTCACCAATATCAATAGATCCTTTTCCATAAGTTGACATAAAGGTGTTATTTTCCATCATAATTGGTGAGAATGAATGAAGCTCAAATATAGAAAATAGGTCTCTAGATGTAGCCATGTAAAAGGATGCTCCAAAATCAAGAAACCTCTTGTGTGATGTGGTGTTTTTGCAGAAGCAAAGATAGTCATGTCCCTTTTCTTATCTTTGTCTGAATTTGTGGATGAGGTGATGGATGTCACAACCCATTTTTGGACTAAGAGGATTATTCCATTTTAACTATCTATAAGTTAAATACTTTGTTATTCATTTTATATTATGATGATCAAAACTATGATTTGTGGATATTCACACTGAGATTGTTCTTACATATGCTATAAATTGAAAGAAAATATCGATTATATTTTGATTAAAATATATGGATGTGAATTTGTTATCTTTATGGTTATTTTTAGTGAATGATTTATATTATGTTATGATACTATGATTAATGGAATAACTACCTTCCTTGTTAAATAAGATTGATGCATGAAACTAGTTCCCCCTCTCATGTGAGGAGGGAAGTATCACATGTAAGAGAGGAATAATGACAAGGGAATATTTTCTTTGAGAACTCACTCACTCACACACACACACATATAACAGTGTCGTGTTTCATATACCTTGCTTTGATATTCACTTTGTGTCATAATTGTGATTTTACCTTGCATCGCAACATTGTTATGGTGCTTATGTTTGGTTGGGGGAGGACGCTTTGCCCTATTATGGTGTTACTTGTCTCTCTCTCTGGTACCTGCTACCACGGTGTGGCTTGGAGATTCTTTGTTCCTTTGTGGATGGTTGTGGGAACTTCCTATTTGTGGGGGTTCCCCTGGATTGTCAGTTGTCCCTTGTGATGGATGGTGCTTCATCTATGGAAGGAGCTGATGGTTATATGTTGTTTTGGGCTGTTTATGTTGTGGGTTGGGAGGTTGTTCTTGTCTTTTGTTGTGCATGTTTTGCACACACGCCCCGCCATAGGCAGGGACCCCCTTTTTTCGCTCCTGGTAGGCTGCTTTGCTCCTATCTTGTTTTGCGTGCCCTATTTTTCAAGCCAAAATTGGTCATGTGCCTTCAAACGATCAAATCCCCCTAACCAAATTCACCTACTTAGGGTATTCAAATTGCGAAGAAATGAAGTTCCCTGTCCCTTTTCTACCCATTGTCTTGTTTTTGCTGACTTGGTCCCTGATCGCTCGATTCACTTTTTTCTACATTTTTTGACTTTGGGGAAAACTTTTTGGTGGATTTGGGATGTGTTTGAGGTGCCTAAGTGAATTGCCAAAGTTTTTTCAATGTTTCGTTAAGTTTCAGTGTTTTCAGAACTTTCCCTCTGGAACTCCCTCCCTCTTTGGCTGTTTTGGAAACATCTGTGGACCCCCGCCGGTTCGGTTTCCACATTTTTGACTTTGGGGCCAACTTTTTGGTGGATTTGGGATGTATTTGTGGTGCCTAAGTGAACTGCCAAGGTTTTGTCAAGGTTTGGTTAAGTTTTGGGGGTTTCGGAACTCCATCCCTCTTTGGCTATTTTGGAACATCCGTGGAGCCCCGGCGACCCGACCTCCAGAGCCCGACCCCTCTATGGCCATTTCCGGGACTCCATCCCTCCGTGGCCATTTTGAACGTCTGTGAGGCTCCAACAACCCGGCCTCCAGAGCCCGGCCCCTCCATGGCCGTTTCCACGACTCCATCCCTCTTTGGCCATTTTGAACATCCATGGAGCCTCGGCGACCCGGCCTCCGGAGCCTGGCCCCTTCGTGGCATTTTCTGGGACTTCGTCCCTCTTTGGCCATTTTGAACATCCGTGGAGCCTTGGTAACCTGGCTTCCGAAGCCCGGCCCCTCCATGTCCGTTTCTGGGACTTCGTCCCTCTTTGGCCATTTTGAACATCTGTGAGGCCCCGGTGACCCGGCCTCCGGAGCCTGGCCCCTCCATGGCCATTTCCGGGACTTCATCCCTCTTTGGCCGTTTTGAACATCCATGGGACCCTGGTGACCCGGCCTCCGGAGCCTGACCCCTCCATGGCTGTTTCCGGGACTTTGTCCCTCCGTGGCCGTTTTGAACTTTCACTTTTTTTGAAACGAGTCCAATCTTGAGGAAGTTTTTCTGGGCATTCTTCCTTCCCCTTTTCCCATGTGCTATAATTGAAAAATCTTGGTTTTGCTAAATTTTGTGGGGTTCGAGAACTTCCCTTCTGGTTTGTTGTCCCTTGTTCGCTGCCCGCCCCCTTAGGCACGCATTGATGTTTATGGTCCAAATGAGCTCCAAATATGAATATTATGATCTTTTGATTATGCATGGATGGATCTAACAAGGATTTTACAAGATTTGACTCATGTCTTCCTTGATTTGTGTATGAAGACACTTACGGTGTTTCACGTACACATGATTCAAGGAGCCTACTACAGGTCCGTCAGGAGACCCATCGAGAAAGCTAAACAAGGAATGTGCATAGCTCCTGTCACCATTTATTTCATGTTCACCTCTCCCGCTAGCACCCACCAATAGGGTCGGTGTTAGAAGAGGGCCTGTGCCAAGCAGGCCAAAGAAAAAAATGCAAGGGGGTGGCCTTGAAGAAAGCATAAGGTAGTTGTCCGCCCGAATCAGTGGCAACCAATCTATTGATGCCAATCGTCGACAGACTCATTTGATCCAAGGAAGAACACTGCAAACACATCAAGTAAGAAGACAAATTTTAGGCAATATCAGCTACAGTAAAAGGGAAATCAGCTAAATGACAAAACTGCTACAACACCTGAGCACTAGATGACAAAACAGGGAAAAGACAAGGAATGTATTTTTAATTGTTGAATATTGTGGGGTAGGTGAAACCCTAATGTAAATCAAATCTAGGCCATTCATTGCAAATTGATCCTAGCCATTCATTTGGGCTTTGGAAAACTATAAATAGGGGCTTGCCCCTCATTTGTGAAGGGTTGGAAAGCTATTGTAAAAGGAATTTGCAGCAATAGAAGACAACATTGTATGATTTTATGGATGTTCTCTTTGATTTTTCTCATCTTGCATGCATGGTTCTACCTTCTATGTTAATTTTAGTAGTAGTTTCTTGAATGGCTATCATGATGATGTTGCTGTTATAGTATTTGATGAGCTTCCAGTCCATACTTTTAGCACTTGTTGATGACAAGCTGTTGTACAAAGTTAGCCTGGGCTTCTTTCTGTCATTGCTGCAACCTAGTTCAATTGCATGTTCATGATGTGTATGTATAATTTGAAAATCAGCAGACCTTAGAAGATTGCACTGGTTTTGTGTAGCTGCAGGTTTCTCTTGGTCAAGCAAAACTTAGTTTAGGAAGCTTGTCTACTTTAGCAGCCACCATTGTTACTGTTCATTCATAGCTTAGGATTAAAACAACTTTCTTAACCCTTCTCCTTTTGCTATTTCTTTTAATCCTTGGTTAGAGTAGGATCCAAAGCATCACCATGAAGCTAAATCAGATGAACTTGATGAGTTTTAACTTGTTGTTTTGAGTGGACAGCCACTGTTCATTCACTTCCAGCACTTTGAAACTGCATTTGCAAACCCAACTTCCCATGCTTTGTAACTCATCCGTAAGTCCACCTTGTGATTCCAACAAATCAAATCAAACAACTGAGATATTCCAAGCACTGTTAAGACCTGACATTAGAGACCTTGGGATAGTGTTCTGCAATTTGATTGTGGAAGATTGTCTTTCAAGAGAGGTAGTGCACCTATGCACTACCTGTGTTGAGAAGTGCATAAAAAAAACATCAACAGAACTGGCGCTAGAAGGAGGGCTGACATGTTGGGAATACAATGTTGAAGGTTGGAAGTGATTCATTTTATGCCTTCCTCCTCCTAACGCCATCAACAGAACTGGCGCTAGAAGGAGGGCATGACATGTTGAGGCTACAAAGCTGAAAGTTGGCACTTCGAAAAGAGCACTTTCAAAATAGAAATCTGAGATAGGGAGATCTCTTTTAATGCTAAAAATCAGAAAATTTTGAAAGCAAGTAGAAGCTGAGTCAAAATGGAGTAGCATGCACAAATTAACATCACTTAGCTTCATGTAGATTTGAATAGGAGATTAAAGAAGCCATTATAGCAATTTGCATTGGCGAATAGATGTCAGATCCATTGCACTCGCAGGCACAACGAGTTGGGGTGTCTAACTTTCTTGAGCAGAATTGAAAAGGTCTTGTAAGGAGAAATTCCCTTTTGGGAAATATACCAGCCCTTGGCTCCCAAAGACCCAGAGGAAGAGTTGGAAACCATGGCAGCCAAAGCATTCAAGGAGTTGATCCAAGAACATTTGAGCAGCAAGGATGGACCAAGATTGGAGGAAGTACTAATGGCAAGTTGGTGTAGATTTCACAATGCACCACTTTCAGAATTTATGTGTCCATCATGTGACAACATCATTGCTCAAGCCAAGGGTTGTTCGAACAAGTTGGAGCAGCCAACTCCCAATGAAGAGAAGTTATCCCATGAGGCAAAAGAGTTGTCAACATCCGGAGGACAACAAAGTAAGGATGAACCAAGAAATTTGATACAAGTTGATGTTGGAGCAACAAACATTGAAGTTGAAAGCAAGGAGGAAGAGGCATATTTCACTAGGACAACATGGTGCCTTAGTGAAAATCTAATTGAAACTAATTTAGGTCTTCCCTCCACCAATCAAAGGAAGTCCTCCACTCTAGAAGAAGAGCAATTGGTAGGTGATGATGAACCAATGAAATCTGCAGCCGTGCATGCTGGGACAGCCAACGAAGATGCTGAAGAACAAGAAGAAGAAAAGGTTGACAACATTGGAGCAACAAAAAATGATGACGAAGGTATAAGTGAAATTAGATTAGAAAGCCTCCCCTTCACTAATGATAATGATCGAGGATCTGAAAATGCAGATTTGGAGGAGTGGGAGCAACCACTCGCCATGGCTATCTACCATCAAGCTTCTTTTTCAAGTGATGATGAGGACCTAATCACGGAGAGATATGACCAACTCGTCTCTAGGTTGGAAAAGGACTAGTCGGAGCTGAAATACCAAGTGGATTTGGAGGTGCTACTATTGCAAAATTGGTGCAGACTTCATGATTCATCACTCTCTGAGTTTTCATGCGAGCTATGCGAAGAAGCCATTAAGCAAGTCAAAGAACAAGTGAGGTAGCCAAGCATACCACTTCCTGCAGTTGCTTCAAGAATGGAACGTGAAGACCGAGAGCCTGAACTAAGTGATAACTCAGCTAAAGGTAGGCCTCAAGAGGATGTTGGGGAAGCAATAGAAGAAGGGAAGCAATATAGTCTCGGACTTTCAAGTGATGAAGTAGATCAATCGAGAATGTTGTCCACCAGTCACCGAGAAGTTCTTCCTCTTGAAGAGCAATTGTGTACCATGGATGATAGGATTTTTGGCAAGTCTTTGGAGGGAGATAGCATAGTGAATTTTGGTCCCCTTGATGAGGTGCCATCAATTGATGACTTCTTTCCATTGGGAGCTGCATTGCGGAGGTATGCTCATGCCGAGGAAGAGCACATCCCAGAAGACGGTAGCGATGAATACATACTCCTTGAGCCCCCAAACAGTGACACACTAGAGCTTCTAGGTTGGGAGAGGAGCTCTTTCTCCATTTACAGTGATAGTGAGCAAGAGGAAATGACTGAACATCATAATGAGATGCATGAACAACAAAGGGAAGAAGACAAAGGTGGGGGTGTTTTGATGGCTTCCAACAAGTATGACAAAATTGACCAACTACAAGATGCAACTTGGATCCCTTCCGCCATGGTCGTTGTTGATCCTCCTTCACATTCAGGGAGCTGCAATAGGAAAAATTTGTCCATGTCATTATCCCATGACATTCAACATCATAAAAAGAAGGTTGATACTTGGGGAAGGAGACGAGATAGCATACTGTCGTTTGAGGATAGCAACCAAGTGGATCCCAAGTTTGCAGGTGATCAATGTGGAGAACTATTTCTTTTTGAAGAACTGCCAACCGAGGCTATAAATCCCATTGGTAGATTGGAAGACCTGTTTGCTGCCCCGTCTTCCCAGCCTTATGCAAGCTTAATGTCTGAAGTGTTGCACCCTCCACCGCACCCACTCGAGGCTACCGATGCAATGATCAACAATGTTGTGCTTGCTCTCGACTGTCCAACGCTGCCACTTCTATGTGATGACATTTAGGTTCTATCCTTCCTTGCCCCTATTATTTCTCATAACTGCACTTATTATTTTGATTATGGGAATGAGGGAAAATGAACATGTTTGTGGATTAACCATGGGTTCAATGAGCCTCCTCAATTGCTGATTTTCCATGATGATGTGATTGAACTTGAGTGCTGCAATGTTGAACTTCCTTTTTCTGAATATAAAGATAAGTTTTCATGGTTAAGAACGATAAAAATCACTCGTTTGCTTGTGCATGCACTGCAAAATCCAATGAATCTTAATGTCAGCTCGCCCTGCCTGAATATAGTGCTTTGTAAATATCTTTGTACATAGCCCATTTTGAGTAGTATAGGTTTCCTATAAATAGTTCACTTTCCTACTTTCCTTAGGTTAGTTGGTTTGATGTAGGTTGCTCGCTTTGTAGGTTGTTTTCTTTTTGTTTGCTTTCGCTTTGTTGTTGCTTTGCTCAGGGTCCGTTTGCTTTTTGTTGGGCACATCTTTGCGCACAACAACCATACTTATTGCCTGAGGTTGTTCTATGTATTTCTTTGTCAAACTCTAATAAAGTCTTCAGAGTGGATGGTGAAGGTCTTCTGCTAGTGTCAAGTGATCTAGGTGTTTGATTCAAAGAGGATAAGTTGTTGGTTTAGTCTAACTCTGACGTATTCTGAAATATTATAGCTCTTGCACATCTTAAGAATCCGACGGTCACTGTAGGGCCTTTTGTGAAGTCTAGTTAAGTGAAAAATCTAAAATTCTGCTCCAGTGCCACTATGATTCTCAGCCCTGAGCGTGAGCTTCAATGCTTGCGGGTTGAAATAAAAGAGCTAAAAATAGAAAAGAAAGAAAGAAAGAAAACATTGAAAATTAAAAGAAAGAGAAAATTCAACTTTTCAGGGGTATCCGAGCAACTCTACCAGGGCTATGGACGCCTAGCTGGCATTAGAGCAATGTTCAGGAGAATCACAGCGACAACCTCGTTGGGGCTATGGATGCCTGACTGGCAGCAAAGCAATGTCTCAGATGCTTTTGGAGATAGAATAAACTACGTAGCTTAATTTGACAGAGCTTGGGTTCCTATAGTAACTGAAGGATGGGAATTAACACAATTGCACACACTTAGATTTTCAGCATACTGAAGGTTGGGTTGGCTAGTGGTTTTGATCCTTTGGTTGGGCATCTAGTTTGTTTTCCCTAGCGTGAAGGTCGGAACCAAAGATTCTGGGTTCGTGATTCCAGTTTGTCATCAAAATGCTTGGGAGCATTTCCCCAGTGAGTCGCCATTTGTTGTGCATGTTTTGCACACACGCTCTGTTGTAGGCAGGGACCCCCTTTTTTTGCTCTCAACAGGCTGCTTTACTCCTATCTTGTTTTGCGTGCCCCATTTTCCAAGGCCAAATTGGTCTTGTGCCTTCAAACGATCAAATCCCCCTGACCAAATTCACCTACTTAGGGTATTCAAATCCGTAGAGAAATGAAGTCACCCATCCCTTTTCTGCCCATTATCTTGTTTCTACTGACTTGGTCCCTGATTGCTCGATTCGCTTTTTTCTACATTTTTTGACTTTGGGGCAAACTTTTTGGTGGATTTGGGATGTATTTGAGGTGCCTAAGTGAACTTCCAAAGTTTTTTCAACATTCCATTAAGTTTCAGTGGTTTCAGAACTTTCCCTTTGGAACTCCCTCCCTCTTTGGCTATTTTGGAAACATCCGTGGACCCCCGCCGGTCCGGTTTCCACATTTTTGACTTTGGGGCCAATTTTTTGGTGGATTTGGGATGTGTTTGTGGTGCCTAAGTGAACTGCCAAGGTTTCGTCAAGGTTTGGTTAAGTTTTGGGGGTTTCGGAACTCCGTCCCTCTTTGGCTGTTTCGGAACATCCGTGGAGCCCCAACGACCCGGTCTCCGGAGCCCGGCCCCTCCGTGGCCGTTTCCGGGACTCCGTCCCTCTGTGGCCGTTTTGAACATCTGTGAGGCCTTGACAAACCAACCCCTTTGTGGTTGTTTCCAGGACTCTGTCCCTCTTTGGCCGTTTTGAACATCCGTGGAGCCCTGGTGACCCGGCCTCCGAAGCCTGACCTCTATGTGGCCGTTTTGAACATCTGTGGAGCCCTGGCGACCCAGCTTCCGGAGCTCGACCCCTCCGTGGCCGTTTCTGAGACTCCGTCCCTCTTTGGCCATTTTGAACATCCGTGGGGACCCGACGACCCGGCCTTCAGAGCTTGGCCCCTCCATGGCCATTTTCGGGACTCCGTCCCTCTGTGGCTGTTTTGAACTTCCGCTTTTTTTGAAATGAGTCCAATCTTGAGGAAGTTTTTCTAGGAATTCTTCCTTCCCCTTTTCCCATGTGCTATAATTGAAAAATCTTGGTTTTGCTAAGTTTTGTGGGGTCCGGGAACTTCCCTTCTAGTTTGTTGTCCCTTGTTCACTGCCCACCCCCTTGGGCCCGCATTGATGTTTATGGTCCAAATGAGCTCCAAATATGATTATTATGATATTTTGATTATGCATGGATAGATCTAACAAGGATTTTGCAAGATTTGACTAACGTTTTCCTTGATTTGTGTATGAAGGAACTTACGGCGTTTCATGTACGCAGGATTCAAGGAGCCTACTATAGGTCTGTCAGGAGACCCATCGAGAAAGCTGAACAAGGAATGTGCATAGCTCCTGTCACCATTCATTTCATGTTCAACTCTCCCGCTAGCACCCACCAACAGGGCTGGCTTTAGAAGAGGGCCTATGCCAAGGAGGCCAAGGACAAAAATGCAAGGGGGTGGCCTTGAAGAAAGCATAAGGTAGTTGTCCGCTTGAATCAGGGCAACCAATCTATTGATGCCAATCGTTGACGAACTCATTTGATCCAAGGAAGAACACTGCAAACACATCGAGTAAGAAGACAAATTTTAGGTAGTTTCAGCTACAGTAAAAGGGCAATCAACTAAATGACAAAACTGCTACAACACCTGAGCACTAGATGACAAAACAGGGAAAAGACAAGGAATGTATTTTTAATTGTTGAATATTGTGGGGTAGGTGAAACCCTAATGTAAATCAAATCTGGGCCATTCATTGCAAATTGATCCTAGCCATTCATTTGGGCTTTGGAAAACTATAAATAGGGGCTTGCCCCTCATTTGTAAAGGGTTGGAGAGCTATTGTAAAAGGAATTTTCAGCAATAGAAGACAACATTGCATGATTTTATGGATGTTCTCTTTGATTTTTCTCATCTTGCATGCATGGTTCTACTTTCTATGTTAGTTTTAGTAGTACTTTCTTGAATGGCTGTCATGATGGTGTTACTGTTATAATATTTGATGAGCTTCTAGTCCATACTTTTAGCACTTGTTGATAACAAGCTGTTGTGCAAAGTTAGCCTGGGCTTCTTTCTGTCATTGCTGCAACCTAGTTCAATTGCATGTTCATGATGTGTATGTGTAATTTGAAAATCAGCAGACCTTAGAAGATTGCACTGGTTTTGTGTAGCTGTAGGTTTCTCTTGGTCAAGTAAAACTCAGTTTAGGAAGCCTGTCTACTTTAGCAGCCACCATTGTTACTCTTCATTCATAACTTAGGATTAGAACAACTTTCTTAACCCTTCTCCTTTTGCTATTTCTTTTAATCCTTGGTTATAGTAGGATCCAAAACATCACCATGAAGCTAAATCAGATGAACTTGATGAGTTTTAACTTGTTTTGAGTGGACAACCACTGTTCATTCACTTCCAGCACTTTGAAACCTCATTTGCAAACCCAACTTCTCATGCTTTGTAACTCATCCATAAGTCCGCCTTGTGATTCTAGCAAATCACATCAAACAACTGAGATATTCCAAGCACTACCAAGACCTGACATTAGAGACCTTGGGATAGTGTTCTGCAATTTGATTGTGGAAGATTGTCTTTCAAGAGAGGTAGTGCACCTATGCACTGCGTGTGTTGAGAAGTGCATAAAAAACACATCAACATATTTCCTATTGTTTCTTTCATTTGGATGCCTTGGGAGGAGGTGTTTTCTTGTACTATCATATTTCTTGCTTGTTACCTTTTTCTACAAACTTTGTATTCAATAGAGGTGAATATTGCTCCTATCAAGGTGGAGCCCTCTCCTATTGAGGTGGATCTAGAGGTTGTAGGATTAGCAGGAAGTGCTTCTCTAGAGGGAGGTTTCTTTGGTAGTTCTGGTTCCCACTTCTTCCTCTCCTATAGAGGGGAGCCCCATCCTTTTGAGGTGGTTTCAAGGTTGGTGTCCGGTTGGTTGGTGCATCTAGAAGAATGTATCTCTACTGCAAGTGGTGATTCTTACCCCTTTGGTGAGAATATGTTAGGATTAGTTTTGTCTAACTTGAGTGGAAGATCTGTTGCACTCCAGCTGTTGCAGGTGGTTTTTGACCATTGGTGCAGAAGGTTTGTTATAGTCTAGTTGTTGCGGGTTGTTTGTCCTATGTGTTCTAATGCTCTTGGTTTTGGTGCCAAGAATAGGTTGTAAGTCTATCTTTGACTTGGGACTAGTGTTGGTTCTAAGTGTTCTACCACCCTTGGTCATTTGGTGACCAGGTGTTGTTTGTTTCTTTGTTGAGTATCTGTGGTGTTTTATGTTGTGTTGGCAAAGTTTGATGCTTTGCTATTTGGAAGTGTCCTATTCTTAGCTCTATAAAAGGTTCTTGGTCCTTTCAAAACCATGCTTGCCTTATCAAAAACATTGTTATGGCTTTGATAATTAGTTGTTCTTTGTATCTTCTAGTCATTTTTCCTTGTTAATTGATATTGATTTCTATCTTGTGTACCTTATTATTGTTGTGTCTTTCACTAGATAATATTTTATCAAAAGAGAAGTGCATAATCAATCCATTTATAAAAGATGATGAATTATATATAAATGTATGTACATACATACATAAATGCATAAATACATACACACATACAAACATACATACATATGTACCTCTATATTTATGTGTATATATAGACATAGGTAGCTATATATAACTATGGTTTTCTCTGTTAGCCATTACAAGCCTATTATCACCATACACTAGTTTTACCCTAAAAATAGAGGAGGTTTGTTCTTCTCTTTATAATGGATTAGGACTTTCAACCTAGTTTAATCTATAAACACTTAACATAATATTTCTATTGTTAACATTATATTGCTAGTCTTGACTAGGTTGTTTGGATATTTTTACCTTTACCAAGTTTGTGTTTAATGTGGACATTCTAAATTGACCTTTACCAAGTTTGTGCTTAATGTGGACACTATAAATTTTGTTTTGACCTTTCTAGTTCTATGCTTATTGTGAACACCATAAATGATACTTGACCTTGAAAGGTCTGTAGATATTGTAAATATTGTCAATGAATTCAACTCCTTGATAGGTCTATTTTTATGTGGATTTTATTAAATATGTTTAACCTTTGATAAGGTTTATGTTCATTATGAACATTTTCAATATAATCGACCTTTGATAGGATTGTGTTTATTGGAATATTATAATATATTCGATAGTATATTGTGACCATGAGTAGTTTTGTATGTTGTGTGAAAACTTGTAGAAACACTTGGCCTTATTTAGGCCAAAATCTAGTGATTTAATACACTTAACATATGGTAAGAAAAATAATATCTTGTGAGTAATATATATATATATATATATCTACATATATGTAGAGAAGGGGGATTCGCTACCCTTGAGACTCTTAGGTCACAAAAGACCCTAAGGGAGAAAACTACCCTAAACTACCTTAGACTACCTAATAAGTTGAAAAGGAAGGGAAAATAGGACTCTTTTTACCTTATGTTTATGATGGATGTTTTCTAGAATTGGGTGAGAAAACCACAGAGGTCTTGGAATATAGACCAAATGACTCTCTACTAGAGGACAACAACATAGGGGTTGAACTTCAGCGATGTGTTGGTGTCCCATATAGATAGACAGTCAAGTAGCAACTAGAAACACACATCGTCTATTGACAACCTGAATGTTCTAGTTTTTTAGTTTGATAGAAACATACAAAAATGAAAAGTACAACAAGAAAAATACTTTGAAAGCTACTCTAATAGTGAAATGACAAGGATAGAAAAAGAATTCCAACTTACTCAAGGTCTAGTTCTCTAGCTAACTCCAAGAAAGCGAATAACACCTACACACACCGTAACAAGAAAAATGTTGGGGCTATGTTTTGGAACTTTCCTCAGTCAAGTCCTCGTTTTGGTGTTCCCACCTCCACAGAAATCCAATAGAAAACAAGATGTAGAAAAGTGATAAAGAAGTGGATAAAATAGACATAGTGAAGTAGAGAGAAAAGTCAACCTAGATGCTACTCTACAAGAAAGATAATACAAATAAGCAAATAGACATAATATCACCTCCCTTTTTGCGAGTGCTCAAAGTTGAGAGAGGAAGGAGAAGAACAAATACACCACACCAATGGAGAAGAGCTTCAAGAACCTACAATAACAATGGTGTTGGAGCAAGAAGATGGTGTAGAAATGAAGATCAAGAGCAAGAGAGAAAAGTATGAAGTGCTAATGAGTGAGAATGAGTGATAGAATGAATAGAGAGCTTGAGAATGAGATATAATTGAGTTAAGAAAAATTGGAGGGAAAAAATCATTCTTGACATTCAATATTTGGTAGGGGGACATTATGCTCGTACGTGACAGAGAATCATAACATCATTACCATTTCTTGATACAGGAATTTGGTCAGGATAGAAGCATGACACACAAACAACCACATGGTGTGCATACGTCCTTGATAGAAATTCCCTTAACTGATGCTAAATGATAGGGACACCGAGAATCTATAACAAAGCAACTAATGCAATGGCTACAATTGGATCTTTCTTGGACATTCCCAACAATGCCTCATAATATGAGTTCTTGGTGGAACAACTGTTGATCCTGACATTCGATGTCTCCGAAACTGAACTTGTGTGTGAACTTCTTGGTCTTGAATCTCCTTGGTATAAAGACATCTACACCTATTTTCATGACCAAATTATCCCTCCTGACTTGTCCCTTAGCCAACGAAAAACCTTTATCTGACAAGCGTCCAAATATGCCATCATCAGAGATACCCTTTATCACTATAGCCTAGATAGTACCCTTCTTTGATGTCTCAACTCAAATGAAGCACAAATAGCCTTATAAGAGGTACACTAGGGTATATGTGGAGCTCACTCTACTGGTCCAACCTTAACCAAAAATCTCATGAGAATGGGGTATGATTGGCCTATGATGGAACGTGATGCTTATCACTTTGTCAAGAAGTGTCACCAGTGTCAAATTCATGGAGATCTTATACATGCACCAACTCAAGAAATTCATCACCTTGGCCATTTTCTTAGTGGGGACTCGACCTCGTAGGAAAGATCCATCCCACCTCTTCTAATGGACATAAGTTTATCCTTGTCACCACTGAGTATTTCAAAAAATGGATTGAAGTCATCTGGGCATTGAGTTACATCACTGGAAAGAAGATAACCAAGTTCATCCTAAATTACATCATTTTCCGCTATGGTATCCCATAGTCCACTGTCACCGATAATGGTATCCCTTTCAAAAACTAGGATTTTTGTGAGCTTTGTGACAAATTCCATATCCAATATCATTTTTCCACTCCATATTACCCCCAAGGCAATGGCCAAGTTGAGGCGTCTAACAAGACCATCCTAAAAATCCTAAAAAAGATTGTCAACAACGCTGGCCATGATTGGCACCTACAACTCAATCCCGCTTTATGGGCTTATTGCACCAATGTTCGTACTCCAACTAGAGCCACTCTATATTCCCTTGTCTATGGGTTTGAAGCACTTCCTATAGAGGTCGAGCTACCCTCTTTGTGAGTCTCTATGCAAGGCTTGATTGATCAAGAAGAATATCATGTATCTCATTTACATGAGCTAGAGTTACTGGATGAAAAGAGACAGAATGCTTTGACACATCTACAAGCATACCAAAATCACCTTCAACACAACTACAATAAAAAGGTACAATCTAGAAGCTTTGACATTGGTGACTTAGTCCTAAAAGAAAATATGAAGAATTGGGAAGAATGAGAAAAACTTGGAAATTTTGAACCTAATTGGTTGGGCCCTTATATCATTACAACATCATATGGATCAAGTGCTTATCAACTTTCTACTCTTGAAGGAGATCCATTGTCTGAACCTATCAACAACATGCACCTCCACAAGTATTACACTTGATTCTTAGTGTATCCCCTTAAAAAGTCAAAAATAAAAATAAAAATAAAAATAAAAAAAGGTCACCCTACTGAAAACTTGGTAAACAAGCATCTTGGTGACAACAAAAAAATAATAATAAAAAAAAACAAATAGTAAAGAGAAATAATTCATCCAAAATTGAAAACCACTTCGGTGGCACTTTGGAAAAGTACCATGGTGAAAACCTGGCACACAAGTGCCATGTGTAGTCAGTCCCTGCTCCTTCTTCTACTGTCACTCCATCTGGTCTTTCATCCTTCTGCTCATCCATTCACATATATCATTCACCCATAATAAACTTTGTCATCCTTCCATGGCTTGGAAATAATTGACATTTGGGTATCTCGATCATCCCTCACATTCGTCTGCTACTTTCCCTTTGCGCATAATAAATTGATCCTACACCTAACTGGGGGAAATTCCTTGACTCATGTCTTCATGGGAAATAACACATGGTATCAACCTTTTAAAACATAAAAATCCAAAAAAATCATAAAACTTCAAAAATCCAAAAAAAATAGAAAACCATCAAAAACCCCCAAAACAAAGTCTGGGTTTGAGTTAGTTTGTTTGAGTAGGGTCAAACTACGTTGCCTCTACACATTTTCTATGTAGACAAGGCTCATCTTAAATGAGCCCCCGAGGCATTAGGTCAATCCTTTTAGGTTGTCCAAATGAAATCATGACTCAGTCTTTTTGTCAAATAAGACAAAGTCAAGTCATGTCGAGCTATGAGGTCTTTGTGCATTGCTACGTAGGAAAGGCCATTTATTGATGAGTCCCTGAGGCCCCCTAGGTCAAGTCCCTTAGGGTTTGTCAGGTCTAGTCATGTCCTTGGTCCGAAAATGATCATCATTCAAACCAATTCATGAATCAACAAACAAACATAACCAACAAAACCATTCAATCAATCGATTATCCTATCATCAATCAATCAACCTGGTCATTCAGCTAGAATGGGGAATTATGTCATTTATCTCATTTGGTCTTATCTCTTGTCTTTTATTAGGATTTTTCCAACTTTGTCATTCACCTTATGCAGGATATGTCTTTCTTGTAGATAGGTACCTTGGTAACACTTATCATTTGGTCAACATTATTAGATGTGTCCCTTGTCTTAATTAGGATGTGTCCTTCCTACAGTTAGGCATCGTCACATCGCTTGGTCATATTCATCAATCTTTGTCAAACAAACGATCAATATTTGTCACAACCAATCTTGTCAACCTTGTCAATCACTCTTGCCTTAATCAAGATGTGTCCTTCCTAAAACTAGGTACAATAAATCAAATCAATTGGTCAACTTTTTTCAACTTATCAATCAATCTTTATCAACCTCTTGATCAAATCCATTTGTCATCTTTATCAATCAACTTTGTCAAATCAATCAACCTTATCATCTTGGTCAATCAATCTTTCCTTCATTAGGATATGTCCTTCTTGGGGCTAAGCATGGTGTTGTGCAGTTTTTGCACACACGCCCCACTTGGAGTAGGGACCCTCTTTTTGGTGTCTTTGACCTTTGGTTTTATTGGACTTGCCATTTTAGGGTCTTGACATGTTGATCTTGCTGGCTTTAACCTTGCCTTGAGGTTTGAATTGATTGAAATTGGGTTTTAAGCCAGGTCCGGGTTTTCAACTGGATTCAGGATTTTCCAGCTCTGGCGGATTTTCCCGGACCCTGGTTCCTTGTCTGTTTCTGGCAGGATTCTCCGATTCCGGGTTTCTGCCTGACTTCGGGATTTCTCGGCCCTGGCGGATTTTCCCGGTCTGCTCTAAAATCCCGATCTTCCTCATTTCCCCGGTTTCTGCATTTCCGCGAAATCTATGTTTTCGCGCATCCTGGGATTTTCCGAAATTCCATTATGGGCTTGGGTTCCCGGACTTGTCAGAAATGTCTTATCACGCATTAATGGTCGACGTACCTTTGTTCAGACGGATATAAGGGTAGATTTAGGGCATTTTCAGTGCCATTCTAACTTCATTGCTCCCTTGCTGATTGCTCTGGCAATTAAGTTTTCCATTTGAGCTTTGAGAATCAATCTTGATTCGTTTGCGTGAGGATTGCTTGAGCGCCGGTGTCAGTGGTTTTCATCGCTTGGACGTGTTTGATGCGTGGTCAACTTTTCGGGCTCGAATTTCTTCCGCATCGATCCATGGTATGTTATCATTGCCCTTCCGTTTGCTTGCGTGGTGATTGAGGGTTTCTGCATTGGATATTGTTAGTTTTGGGTCGGCCCTTGATTGATTTTGATTTCATATTTGTAGAGTTGGGGTTTGACCCGTCTTTTGTTATAGAACCCTATTTCACGTGCCCTATGAGCTCTATTTATCCATGAGATGGCGTGTGCATCCATTAGACGGCGTACTGGGTTAGATTGCTTGCTTTTTAGTGAGAAATTCGTTATTGTGCGAAGTTAGAGTTTTCCTCAGTGTTCGGCCCAGAATGAAGGTTTCATTCTACTTGAGCGATTTTGTCCTTGTATCACGTTGACTTCCCCATCTTGTGAAGATTCGAGTGCTTTAGGTAAATCTTTAGCTGATACTTTAAACCTTAAAGCTTGCTCTAGTTTTAATGGCGGAGGTCGGGTTATTCAGATTAGGGCATCATTATTTTGATATAGGGATTCATCCTTTGAGAATTTTGGGGGTCAAAAATCCTTTGCGTCTTGAGTTTTGTTGATTATTGTCAGTTTCGAAACCATTAGAACTCAGGAAGGGAAGATCCCGTGGTCGTTTGAATTTTGGGTCGCGTTTCGCCGTTTTTCGGGTTTCCGAGGTTGTCGCGGAATTCCGCTGCTTCCGGATTTTCCCGGTTTAGGCTTACTCCGTGGACTGGGGTTATTGTCGGAACATTCTAAGCTGTCCGCGAAAATCCGTTCCATCTGGATTGTTCCGGATTTCGGGTCTGGCTGCGTCCTTTTTTTTAATGTTTCGATGATAGGATTAATGGAACGATTGTTTAATGTTTATTTCTTGTTGCCAATGAGTGAATTCCATGATTATCTTCGGATTTTTCATTTGCACTAACGATTTATCTGACTAATAATGCTTTGGCAGCAGGAATCCGTCTGGGTCAGATTTCTCCGAAATTCTGCCCCGACGGTATTTTCTCGGTTTGCATGGTTTTCCCGGATTATCCTATTTCTCTGGATCTCAAAGGATTGGCAGTTGGCAGTGGATTTTGATGGATTTGTATGATTTGTGCTAACCTTTTGGATTGAAATATGAACAACAATTGAATACTAATGATGATTTTGGGATGTGCAGGCCGAACCAAGTAAAGCTGCTGGGAAGTCTAAGGGTGGCACAGGAGGGTCATCCATCTCTGAGGCAGAACGGTTACGACTAGATGTGAAGGGTCAGCTTCCCGAGAGCAAAGTGTCTTCTCTGTGGGCCGAAGTATCTGATACCAATGATGGGGCCTGGAGATATGAGGAGTTTAAGCAGAGAACGGCAGAGAGGGACTTGTCAGCCCTGAGGCAAGGGATGATGAACTCTAGATTGGTACATGTGGCAGGTTTCCCTCCGGCGGTCCAGTGTTACGAGTTAATCCTGGAATGTGCTAGATAATATGATTTTGATACACAGCGGGTGGTTAGCACCGAGGGAAGGGTCTTCGCCAACTTCAGTCCAGCCTCTATTGCGCAAGCTTTTAGCATGCCGGATCTTCCTTCAGTGTGTGCCTTGAATATTGACACTGCCAGGACCTATTATGAGAATGAGCCGGTCAAGGGTCAACAGATAATTAATTCGTGGCTAGAGAAGCCAAAATCCCATCATTCGAAGTTGCCCAAGCAGCTGCACAGGGTTAAGTTTAGGTCAGATGTATATGATGCCATCACACTTCTGAGCAGAGTGGCCGGATTGAAAAGTGCAAGTGTATTGGAGAGTTGGATGGTCCATGTGATCACCAAAATTGGGCAAGGGACTAACTATCACTGGGCAGGACTCATCAGTGCTGAGATTGATAGACAATTGAGAAATGTCCTGGAGGCAAAGAAATTCACTATGTCCTCATATGTAATGTATGTGTTGGCCATCTCCTATCCATACAAAGGTCTGAATCCGAGGGGAACAATTGGACAGGATATAATCTATGAGGTTTATCCGGAGTTGCATCTAGGGCACAAAGATTACAGAAGGGCCAATGATGCATTCACGATGCATATCACCCAGACACTCCAGAATGCTGAGCACCTTAGATTGTCCGATGGAGCCAAAGGGCTAATAAAGAACTATGGAGCCTGGTTCATCCAGTTCCCTACCTTCACCTACCTCAGGATTGATGGATGCCTGGTTGCCCCTTACAGGTTACCCTGGTATCCTACTGACCACATTGTGCTATTGGAAGTTGTGAGACAAATCTGTGAATTTGATGTTGTGGTGAAGAGGGAGAAGCACAAGACAGGCTTCGAAGGAGACTTCCCTCTCGGGATTGGTGTGGCGGAGATGTGCCCCTCTATTCAATCAGCCCATACTGTAGGGGAAGAGCTGGCAGCATATGGTTTCTCCTTCCATTCTAAAAGGATGAATTTTGATATAACAAGAGAAGCGCAAAAGAAAGCCACCAAGGAGTACAGGCACAAAGATGACTTGGAAGATTATTGGGTCAATATCAAGGACGACCTTGATGCGACAAAGAAGAGATACTCCAGGCTCCCTGTGGAGGCAATTAGGCAATACAACGTCAAGTTAATCCCGGATCAATTGGATGATGACAGAAATCTGGTGCAGGACCACACCTATGAGGCAGTGAAAAACAAGCCAGCCGGGGATATTAACTGGAATGAGGATGAGATTACAGAATTGGAGGACCTAATGGCTCCTGTAATGAAATTCACTCTTTCTTGGGTAAAACATAAAATTTGGGAATTGGAGAATGCAAAGGTAGCTTGTACCTTTGAATTGATGGGGAATCTCAACCCCATGTCGACTTCTGAGGAATCCAGGGAAGATGACCCCAAAGGGAAAACAATGAAGACCTCACCGTTCAAGATCAAGGTAAGGGGTCCCAAGGGAGCTGAACCTGAAACAAAGAGGAAACCTAAAGGGAAGTGAAGGTGGAAGACCTTGACAATTAGCAAGTCCTCTGATGAGGAGGAGATGGAGAAAGCAGAAGAGGAGGATGCTCCTCCACCACCTAAGAAGACAAGAGTCACAAGGACTGCGAAGAAGAAAGATCAGGCTGCTTCGAGTGATGAGCCTCTAATTGTCGATGTGGAGAGTTCCAGAGGAGAGAAAACAAAAGTTTATACGAGGAAATCAAGAACTCCCTCTCCCAAGGATGCTGCACAACAGAAGGACTCTTCCCCAAAGCTACCAGTTGAGGAGCCATCCAAGTCTGTTTCTCCTCCACCGAGCATACCTGAACCAGGAAATCCTGGTGAGCATGAAATTGGCGGGGAAGCAGAACCGTTTAAGGAGGGGACACTTTTCAGTGAAGCTGCAGAACTTGAAGTTGAGACAGAGGAAAGACATACTTCTCCGTTGGTGCAGTATGAGGATTCCCCGGAAAGTGACAGAGGCCACGAATCACCTGAGCCAGAAGAAAATATCCCTGCTAGGAATCCATCACCGGTGCTTCCAGAGTTAGGATTTGAAGAGGCCGACCAAGGTAGGCAGCTTCCGGAGAAAGAAGATGATAAAGCAACTGTAGAAGAAGAAAAGGTGACAGAAGGGCCATAAGATGCCAGGACAGAAGAAATCCGGACTGACCCTGTAGCCCCGGACTGGCTGGAGAAGGAACTTGCAAGGAAGAAGCAAGTGATTGTTGAAGATACTCCCTTGGACTGGGATGAGATGTTGTCAAAAATTGGCAAAGGAAAGAAAAAGAAAGCTGTCAGGGTGATCTCAAGGGTGGAAAGGGATGAAACGCACAACAGGGTAGTCCACATTGCCACTCCAGCCGCAGATAAAATGAGAGAGGATATTACAAGCCAAGATTATAATGTGCAAACGATTAACCTTGGGCCTGCATCCATGGAGCAGGATATTGAGGAGTTTGAGGGGTCCAGTGCGGTGATTGTTGACAGATTGAAGAGGGAGACTCAGATTAAATGTGAACTGAAGAGGGAAAATGAAAGGTTAAGGAAATGTTTGGAGGAGGTCATGAAACCTTTGTAGTCTCTCCACCCTTCTTCCTCTGCCACTCCTGGTTTTCTGCCTAAGGAAACAATCTCCGGGATCGAAAAGATGAAGGCCTCAGCTCAAGCTGCCATAGATTGGCTGGTGGATGTCCAAACAAAAGGGGATGATACTATTAGGGAGATTTTATCTATAGGAAAGGATGCAGTCCGGGTGAAGGAGCTGTTAAAGCATATCCTATCTTAGGATATGGATGATATGGACCTCTTGTTGCAGAAATTGAAGGTTATCCTGGGGCATGACAAAGAGCAATTGGCTAAGGATGGAATCCTTCCTTTCTCCAGGTTGGATGAGCCGTGGGAATGGTTCGAGGCACTGCAGATCAGGCAGAAGGCTCTGAAGAAGATACAGAAACGAAGGAAGTCAATTGACGGTGAGCTTACTGCGGTCTATGATGGATGCATTGCCTTCTTTGAGGTAATGACAGGGAGGAAGAAGATAGCTCCCAAGTATCTAAGCTTGGAACAATTGAAGGAGTGGTGGCATGAAATTTATGCCCCGAATTCTGATGGAGCTGTCACCGGCCACCTACTTGATGATGCAGCCACCTACATGGCAGTGATGGATAAATATATGGCCAGTAGGGAAGATTGGAACAAGACTGTTGAGCGGTCCAAGGAAGAAATAGACTCAATTAAATGCCAACTCAAGGTCTTGCCATTGCCACCTGTTGCTGAGTTGGATGGAGTATTCTTGAGGGTCCAAGGGTCGTCAGTTCAGAAGAAAGATAAAGGGAGTAGCAGTTAATGCTCATTTCGAGATTTGTGCTTCCCTATTATCATAGGGCATGCATTAGACCGGACTTCCTTGGAGACTGTGTCAAAGCCGACCTGGATGATGGCATTTAATGTGTGCCTTGGTTTGTTTTTCCTTGGCTGACCTGTTTGGCGGTTTTGATTATTTTGTAAAAATGTTTGGCTGGGCCGACATGTCTTGGGGGGGTTTGCTATGAATGGGCATTCTTGCCTCTTTTTCAGGGAGAGACATTAGCAAGAAGACATTAGAAATTGAAGATCAAGAGTTAGAGTATTTTGATTTCCTTGAAGCAAATGATGTATCAGAACAGTTGAATTGTTGCAGCATTTTTGGTGACTAATACAATTGAAGACATTGTGGTTTTCCTGGTGAAATCTTTTGTGTTATTTCATCTTGCATGGTTCCCTTGTTCTATCTTTTAAATTGCTTTAAGACTTAGGGTTTTAGTATTCAGAAATAAATTAGTTTCAGTTGGATAAATGATGTTTATGATTTCATATTTGGAATGTTTGTAGCTATCTCTGGTCTATACTCCCAGTAACTATCTGATTGTAGTAGGCTGGTGAAGTCAACCTGGACCGTATGTTCAATGTGCTTAAGTTCAATTGTAGATGCATGTCTATGATTTGAAAATCTATATTCCTCAGAAGATTGCACCATTCTTGTAAGATTGCATTGTGGGTTGAACAAGAGATGGTTATTTGAGATAGGTCCATTTCAGATATATGTCATTTACATTGTTTGTCCTAGCGGTAGTTTAGATCTTATCACTTCCTTACATCCCCATCTTTTGCTATTTCTTTATTATTCAGTTAGATTTATGATTTAAGATCATCATATTGTCAAATCTGATAAGTTGAAAGATACAGTTTGCTTGTAGTAAGGTCCCTTTGTGATTACCAGCATTTTCACATAATTATCTGAGTTGTTTTATGCATTGTTATGACCTAACACCCGAGAGACCTTAGGGTGATTTTCGGTGATTTATTATTGAAAATAACCTTTCAAGAGAGATAGAATATTGCATTCTGTCTGAGTTGTTGCTGTGCAGAAAACACCATCAACACATGGTCAATCAAATCACTTTATCAATCCTTGTCAACCTATCAATCAACTCGGGCATCTTGGTCAACCTAATTAATCAATCAAACAATCTTATCATTATCACTGGAAAACACTATCTTGGCAAACACTTTATTGGTCTGGACTTGTCTTATCTTCTTGATTGATTTTGGTTCATGTTACTAGTCTCCTCAAGGATGTCCTATCGATGGATTTAGAAGGATGATGATGGATCATGTCCTCTTTTCTTTTTTCGTTGTCTATGGTTTGTCTTGGAAAAAAGCCTGGGACAATTGGGTCCTTAGTATGAGCTGGGGCATTCCTTGTCTTTCTTACTGCTTGTCTCTCCCAAATGGTCACCTTGCACACCTTGGTCTATGTCATACCATGGTGTTTATGGACCATTTGTGACATTTTTGACACCCAATGATGATAAATATAAAAAGTAAGCATGAAAGTTGGATCCCTTATCATTCCTAGCCTAACTTACCATCTTTGTCTCCCTTTCCTTTTCCATGCTAAAATTCATCCCTTCCATCTTCTTCACACTAACCTTTCTTCCATCTGCATCTTGACAAAGCCCTATGACACACACAAAAAAAAACACCTTGTATCCATAATCATATTAGATTGAATCATAGAAAACATCATCTTAGGTCACATATATCTACATAAGAAAAATACAAAAATACAAACTACATCCATATAACATTCATATCTCATTATCGTGTTAACATCATACATTTCATTATAGCATTACATCCCATATCACATAGTATTACATTCCATAACATGATTGCATTGTAGCCCATTCACAATGCATTTCATATAACATCACATTTTACATATCACATATTACATCACACTTAACATTGCATATCATGTATACGCATATCCTATTATCAAATATCACATTAAGCATCACATTTTGCATTCACATTACATATTTTCCATAAAAAACTTTTCATTATCATACAAAAATTACATTACATTAATACATTCCATCTCAAGTTGCATTAGGTTATTTCCATTACATTCATCATTCACACATAACATAATCAAAACATCCATAACCATAAATGCATTGTACATCATTATATTTCACTGCACTCAGAGCATAATCATATGGATCATCATCATATCACACTACATTTAGTAAACATTAGGTCATCTACATTGCATATAATAAAATCATAAACATTTATCACATAGTCATAGGCATGCAATCATAAAGCACATCACAACCATCACATCATCATATAAAATGCATCAACAAACATCATAATCATAGCATAAGCATCCATCACATAGTATGTCATCATAAATGCATGAACACATCAATGCATATCATCAACCACCACCAAAATCATATATATATATATATATATATACATATATACATATATACATATATATATATATATATATATATATATATATATATATATATATATATATATATATATATATATATATATATATATATATATATATATATATATATATATATATATATATATATATATATATATATATATATATATAGCTATATATATATATATATATATATATATATATCGCTCAAAAAATAATGTGTCATAGAACAATGTCAAGATGTGTCCAATGAAAGTGGAGCTCATAGGCTTGATAATAAAAACATCAGTGTCAACACATGAATAACAAGGGGATCTATCCTAAACTACCCTGATCACTTGTCTTTGGGGCATCCTCTCTATGTCGTGCATGTCTAGCCCTGTGCTCTATAGTAGGAGACCTATCATAGGGAGTGGTTCATCTGGCATCTGAAGTCTCACCCTGGGACCTGCTCTGTGACCATCAGCTATGTGTCTTGTTGTTCCCTCTGCCCCATGAACCACTGTATATCTCTAAAAATCTGGGTTCTCTCCTCTCAGGTGGCACTAGTCTCTCATACAGATCCCGATAATACTAGCTAGCCTTGCTTGCCTAGGAGTACTCCCAGGCAACCTCGACAACTGATCCGCTATAGGTGGTCATGAAATCAATCATCTGTTGGTCAGTCTATTGTTAGTTGATGAATGCTAGCTATCTCTTCACCTAGAATATATCTCTCTAGGCCTTTAGGTCATCCCTCTCTACGGTCACTATCCTTAGTTGTGCCTCAAGGGCCTGCACCTAAACCTGTAAGGTAGCTATCCTCTGCTTTGCTGACCCCTCCCCATCTCTAGTCCCAACCTCTCGGGGCATCTCCTCCTCTCCCATGATGATCCTCTCATGGAGAATCCACTCTGCCTCGTCCATAACCACCTCCTCCTCTCCTCCTAGGCTCCTACCTACTATACCTAACCTCCATCACCACCCCCCTCAACCTCCATAGCCTCCGACTGTGTAACCTCCACTATAGGTACCTCCACATGTTTCTCCCCAACCTGTACCAACATCTATGTTGCATCCTTGACCTCTGGACGATCCTCCATCTCTACCTCCTCTCAGATGGATGGCAGTTGCCTACCCTCCTGTTTCCCTCTGTCCCTCCTCCTCATCCTCCTCATCCATCACCCCCATCATCCCCTCATCCTCCTCCATCTCCTTGTCATCTATCTCCTTTTCCCTTCCCACCTCTACCTCCCCATCGACCCCTCACACCCTTGACTCTGCACTCCACAGGCGTTGGATGCTATGGATTTTTAAGTGGAATGGGCATGTGAATCTACCACCAATCATCATACTCTATTGTGGTACTCGCATTTGCATCTCCTCCCTGCCACTCCCAATCCAAGGCCTGTAGGGAATCTATCTCCTGCTCAGCCATGGTGACTACAATCTATGGGCCCCAGGGATGCACCTCGTGTAATGATCTCCCATACTTTGCTCTGCCCATTGGAACTCCCTACCTCTCCCCAAACTATCATCAGACCCTCTCTGGTAGATAAATCTCAATAATGTGTTGACAATCTATTGTTTGTCCAATCAAATATCTCGACTGTTTGCACCAAGGTAAGTGGTCATTCTCATCTATCCACAATGGGAATGTCCTATATGGTCTCCAAATGAAACTCACCAATGTATCTATGCCATGCCTCTAGTAGCCAACATCTTCGACGTGTGTCTAAGTTAGGCCCCTTGATATGGATAAGAGTATGGTGTTGTACCCATTGCCTGCCTAACCATTGGTGGCCAAAACACTGGTATGTGCTCCCATGCCCAAACTGTTAGCAAGATCACACCACAACTCAAGCTCTACCCCTCTCTATAAATTATATCATGCAACTAGAAATAAAACATCACCAAAATACATGGGCCCCATTCATACACTGTCCTATTTCAAATCATCAACCCAAACATCTCTCCCTAGCCGACTAGGAAGCCATGGCCCTTGCGATCAAGAATCATGACTCTTGCTATTAGTGCACATAAAACATAATCAAATCGGTCATATGTCTCTTCCTAGATCTCCCAATAGATCTCATATCCCTCGATCCTGAGCTCCTCATCATCCTCGAGCCGGGTTGTATCGCACATTCTCACCGTGAATGGGTAATCTCTGGATCCTGTATACATCCTCTAGGGTGACTGTTGCCTCCCTCTTAGGAAAATAGAAGTTGCTCATGTCTGAGTGCCACCACTCCACTAGCGCTATCAACATGCCCCTATTTTCCATAATAGTGGGCATATATGTCACATAAAATAAACCTAGCCCCAGCAGCACACCCTTTTCATCACCGCCTAGCTAGTCCCGCAGTCAGAACACATCTGGTCTAGACTCTCATGTGTAAAATGGGGGGAAGACACACCTGAAAACATCAAACAACCAATAATGCCAATCCAAAACCTTTGTTTGACCTAGCAGACCTAAGCCGACCAAGTCAAACTTTCCTAATCTGAAAAAAATCCTTCAACATTTGCTAGAGTACTAATAGTTGTTGCTCAAATCATCATTGGGCGGTAAAAAATGATACAAATGGATAACAAACACCATGGTATGACATAGACTAAGATGTGCAAGGTCATCCACTTGAAAAACAGATAGTCGCAAACAAGGAATGTCCTAACTCATACTAAGGGTCATGTTGCCCCAGTCTTTTTGTCAAGACAATCCACATACATCAGTCAAAGAAAAACATAATAGGTCATGAGACTTCATTGCACCTCTAAATCCTTCATGGGACATCCTCGAGGTAGCTATTAACATGACCAAAAGACAAGTCAATAAAAAGATAAGACAAAATAGCCAAAAATTAACAACCATTTAATTCTATTGCTAATGTTTTATTGTTGAAGATTAATTGTTTGATAGTTTGACAGTTTTGACGGTTTGACGGTGCCTAAGGTCAAGAATGACACATCCTGAAAAGGAAAATGACATTTTGACGAGGTTCAAATCCAAGAAGGAAACATCTTGAAGAGGACAAAAAAGTGACGAGATTGACATTTTGACTAATGTTTTGGCAAGTTGACTGATTTTGACTATATGATTGATTGGCTTATGTTGTTAGATTTTGACCAATTTTGACGTTTGACGTTTCAAATGACTATCTTGTGTCAAGTGTGACTATGTCTACTTTATTTGACCGACACGACCATGTTTGACTTATGATTTTCATTTTGACAAACCTAAAAGGACTGACTTAATGTCTTGGGGACTCATCGACTGATGGCCTTGCCTACATAGCAAAGGCGCAGAGACAACATAGTTTGATAATGACATGGATTGACTGATATGACTGACTTTGACTCTGTTTTTGGGATTTTGACATTTATTTGGATGCTTTTTTTTTTTGGAAATATTTTGGTTTTTTTTTTTATTTTGACATTTTATGATTTTTTAGATTTTTAGGACTTTTTTTTATGTTTTTGGATTTTTCCATTTTATGATTTTTTTTTTGTCTTTTGTCTTTTTATGATTTTTTTTGGATTTTCAACAGTTTATATTTTTTTTGGATTTTTGACATATTTATGAGGATCGGGACTGTTAGCTCTCAAAAACGTAGGTAGAATGCCTCAAGAGGCTGCCAATCTCTTGATACGCTTTAGGGTAATAGACAAGGTCAAGAGAACTCAACCTTCTACTCTTTAGGTGTTGCTAAACCTAGGTGGGTGTACCTATCCGAATGAAGCAGACTTAACTTATGGTTTTCCTTCTTGCAATGATTTTTCCACAATGGCAGATGGGAGTGAACAAATGGATTCAAGTGCAATAGCAATCTTTTTAATCTAAATCCTAAAATACTCAATTAACAAATGTAAAACATATATAAAGAAACTGAATGAATCCAAATAATGAAATTGTAGAGACCAGTGCCTTATTGGGTATGTAGAGTCAAAATGAAATCAAGATGAACAACACCTCTTTGGAGAAAACTCAAATTATCTAGTATATATTCTGTTTACAACTTGTATAAACATGTAATACTGTAACTACTAAGCTCTACTTTAATAATCCAGATGAAACTCTCTGATTATTGTGATCAACTAAAAGGATTTAATCTTTACTTGAAAGAACTAATTGATTAATCACACAAATACAACAAATGTGCATTGATAAACTAAACATAAACTTGTTATGTCAATTTAAACAACCAGAAAGCATCAATCTTGGAGACAACTTAGCAATACTTTCATTAAATCCAATAGACAATTGACACCAAAAATGTGCAGCAACATCAATTGACTTTCATAAATACCTCCATTTGAAATCATGCATCATAGTCTCTGATATGAGAATGTTTACTCTACTATATCCATCATCTATCTACTGTATATCGAAAATCTAATAGCTCATGGTAATTTTATAATTACAAAATGCCTATTTATACACCAGCATCAGAAAAATATTTCATATTGAGATCCCATGTCGGCCTTCCATAGAATTCAGACTCAAAACATGTCGGCCACAGTATTTGGATTTCTGTTAATCGTTACTGGAATAGTCACCAAGATATTTCGTTAGTTATGCCGAAGGCAATTCAATCGCTAATCATCCCCCAGTTCAATTCGCTTTCTCCGTGACACATCTGAGTTGGGGAGATATCCTATAGATCACTTTACGTTTCCCCGAGAGTTCCTTGACCTTTTGCATGTCGCTGTGACTTTATGATATCGTGGAGACATCTCACAGAGCATATTATGTTTCAACGAAATCCCCCAAGTTCACCACAGATCACCAAGACAACATCAATCTCACACTGATACAAAGCATTTGTTCTATCGGTGAGACCCATCATACTCGCCAAGACCATACTCTGAAGTCACATTAGTCTCGCTGAGGCATTCGTTTTATGTTGGTCGGTGAGACCCCTTTGAATTTGTTATGACTTATTCTAAAGAAAGTGTCTCTCACCGACGAGCCTTTTGATAGAAACTTTTTGTGCAATGTCGGCGAGACCGAAGGTCACTCGCCAAGACCTCACTCTGATATCGCTAACTCATACCGATATGTATCTTCCCACCACCAGTTGGTGTGACAATGTATATTCGCTATGACCTCACACCGGAAGCAATTTGTTTGGCCGAAGAGCCTCTTGTGTAATATCGGCGAGACCGAAGGTCACTCGCCAAGACGTTAGCCCAAAGAAAATCTTTTGCCGATAGGTTCCTCCATGGTCATCGAAACCATGTGAATGTCATGCCGATAGAATCCAAAAGGTGAATGGTGATCGCTGTAACAATGAAGAGGTCATGCCGATGAACTTGCAACAAACATATGTTAACACAAAAGCATCACGGGTTGGGGAGACCCAGATAGACTTATGTCGATAGGAGCTGTAGCATGGAAAATGCATGACCTGATGGAAACTATGGGACCAAATGGAAAAATACAGGTGAAATATGCACACGGTAAGACCAATATGGAAATTTATGAGTGATATCAACATGTAAAATTATCAGATTTTTATAGTTCCAACAGTGGCTCCGTCTGGGGATGAATGATAGTGAGATCATTGCAAGGATCTAGAGCTTTGGGTGAGCAGACCAGACACAAAATGATGAACCCGTGAGCAAAATGGAAGTGAATGCAAAATGAAGGCATAGCAAGATGGAAAGGAAGGAAAGTGAATGCAAAATGGAGATGAACCAAAATCCTAAACTATTGTGCATGGAAAATAATTTTAAAGAGTATGAGCAAGAGTTGTCCATGCATTGGCAACCCTCAATCCTCTGTGTTGCTTCAAGAGAAAAACTGCTTCAAGAATTTCCCATGAACTGGCAATTCCTGATCTTCACCAGCCATATCCTGTAGATAGTATGAATCTTCGTCTTTCTTTCCAACAACAACAAAAGGTCCCAGCCACAAAGCTTCAAATTTACCATGCTTGCCCTTCTCCTGACACCTTGCGTTCCACATCAACACCAAGTCATTTTCTTCAAATTTTCTATCATTTGCCTTCTTGTCAAATAGATACTTCATTTGTGTCTGCAACTTCATGTTTTGATTTTGGGAAAATCTCCTTATTTCATCAAGTTTAGCTAGTTGCTCCATTCTTTCCTCCATAGGTTCAGGAATATTCAAATCTTCCTGAAGAACAAACTTGTAAACTGGCAACAAATTCTTTAAAGGAATCCTGGCCTGTGCTCCATACACCAATTCAAATGGAAATTTTCCAATTGCTCTTTTAACAGTAATCCTATCAGCCCACATAGCTAGTTTTAATTTTGAATCCCAAGCCTTCTTGTTTTGTCCTAACATCCTCCTTATAATCTTCAAAAGACTCTTATTGCTAGACTCTGCTTGACCATTAGCTTGTGGATAGTAAGGAGCTGCATAAGAAATAGTAATGCCATATGTGTCACATAAGCTTTTGAATTCATCTGACTTGAAACACATCCCATTGTCTATGATTAACCTCAGTGGTGCACCAGATCTGGTGATAATGTTATCCATCAAGAAATTTGTCACCACTTTGCTTGTAGCCTGTTTAGTTGGGATTGCCTCTACCCACTTGGTAAAATAATCAGTGGCAACCAGTATCCACTTGTATCCCCCACTTGATTTTTCTTGTATTTCTCTAATGAAATCAATTCCCCATTGATGAAAAGGGGCATCAGCCTGCAAGGGTCGGAGTGGCAAGGCTCCTTGATATTTCAACTTTCCAGAGAACCTCTGGCAGGCTTCACATTTTCTTACATATGTGAAAGAATCATTAAAAACCTTAGGCCAGTAGTAACCTGCCCTGAGAATTTTGTGTGTAGTTGTCTTTGCTGAATAATGTCCTCCACAAACCCCTTCATGCATTTCACTCAGAACACACTTGGCCTGAGACTCATCCAAACACAACAACAGTATACCATCCCTGTTCTTCCAAAACAAATCTCCATCCATGAAAACATATTAGATGCCTGCAATTTCAAAGTTCTCTTCTGGCTGTCACTCAATCCTTCTGGACACTTCATGTGTTTAAGGTAATGCATGATATCAGTATACCAAGGAGTGTGCTCAATGCTTGCAATTGCAATCCCTTCATCTACATTACAAACCTGATTAGCTTCAATATTCGATTCTACCATCAATCTAGCCAAACCTTGACCTCTTACTAGCTTAGTAATCTATATTTCCATGTCAAATTCTTGGATCTTGTTAATCCATTTGCATCTTTTTCCTGTTACTTCAGATTGTGTTAGAATATCTTTGACAGTAGCATGGGGGACGTAAGCAATCACCTTTGCTCCCACAAGATATGGACCGAAAGCCTTTGTAGCTTTCACTAATGCAAAATCCTATTTTTCCATTATGTCATATTTCAATTCAGACCCTTGTAATGACTTATTGAAGAAAGACATAGGCTGTTCATGACCATCCTCATTTTTCTGTAACATAACAGCAGCAATTGTGTGCATTGAAGCAAATGAAAATATCTAAAAAGGCTTTGCAAAATTTGGAGATTTAAGGACAGGAGCCTCCTTGATGGCCCTTTTGATAGATATGAAAGCTTCCAAAGCTTCCGCAGTCCATTCCATTTTCTGTCCTTTCTTCAACATTTTTGATATGGGCTTAATGATCTCAGCAAAATTAGAAACAAATCGCCTAACAAAATTAATCTGTCTGAAGAATGATTGTATAGCTTTGACAGTTTTAGGAATAGGAATTTTATCAATAGCTTCAACCCTCTCAGGATCTATCCTAATCCCTTCCTTTGAAACAATATGTCCTAATAGCTTACCTTCTGTGACTACAAAATGACATTTCTTAGGATTTAAGTTGATACCATATTCTAGGGCTTTAATAAATACCTTCTCCAGATGTTGTACATGATCTTCAGCCTTCTTTGAATAAGCAGTCAAGTCATCCTGGTACACCACCATGACAGCATTGATCAAATATGCAAATGCCATGTCCATAGCTCTTTGGAAGGTTGCTCCTGCATTAGTGAGACCAAATGGCATTCTTATATATACATACGTTCCCCAAGGAGTTGTGAATGTTGTCTTATATTGCTCAGATTCTTTGACCTTGACCTGGTTGTATCCTGAAAACCCATCCATCATGGACAATAGTTCACACCCTGTTACCTTATGCAATATAGCCTCCATATTGGGTAGAGGATAATTGTCCTTGAGAGATGCCATATTCAAATTCCTGAAATCCACACATAATCTGATGTCTCTATTTTTCTTCCTCACAAAGACCAAATTTGAGACCCACATTGAGTGCTTGATTGGTTTGATGATTCCCCCATCTCTGAGCTTTGTCAATTCTTCTTGCATTTTAGGCTCAAGTGTTGGATTTATGGGTCTTTACTTTTGTCTGAATGGCTTAGCATCTAGCTTCAATGGTATTTCATGCTGAAACAAATCTTCCCTGTATGCTTTTAGATCTTCATAAGACCAAGCAAAGACGTGTTTATATTTTCTCAACAACTCTATCAGCATTCTAATTGTAGGGCTTATCTCCTTTCCTATGTACACCTTTCTTGGTGCTATCTCAGTCCCCAAGTTAAATTCTTCAATATCTTCTCTTCTGACTGGTGTTTGCTTCATGAGGGACCGATCATTTCCATCATATAGCCTCTCCAATGCCACCAAGCCCTTAGGAAGCTTTTTTTTTTTGAGCTGTAAGATCTCCTTGCCAAACACTATTTGCTTCCCATCCACTTCCTCAACAAAAGCATTGAATTCAATTTCCTAGGCTTCATATTGATCTATACAATTGAAGAATTTCAAAAGGTCAGTATCATCATTGAAGACCTGCCAACTATAAATGTTATCAAGAACAGCAGGCCTTGTCTTGAACTCAATCTGTGACACCCCAGCCAATGTGATATTATCTCTTTTCAGCGCCACATTTGCTAAAAAATCAGCCATTATGTTCTTTGATATGTCAATCCACTCAATCGAGAAGGCACCAAATAACTCAATTGTTTCTCATACAACATTCCTATACTGTTTCAATCTTTTGTGTTTTGCTGCATATTTTGACTTGATTTGTGAAACAACCAACTCAGAATCGCCCAAAACAACCAACAACTTAATCTTATGTTTCACAGCTATGTTTAGACCTGTCAATAAAGCTTCATATTCCGCCACATTGTTTTTACACTCAAATGCCAATAGGAAAGAATATTTAAATGTAATACCTTCAGGTGAAACAAATACAATGCCAGCTCCATTACCTTCTTGGCTGCATGCTCCATCAAAATACATCTTCCACACTTCATTGCAGCTTTGTGCCACATGCATTTCAATTGGATCACTATTGGTTAATTCTAGTTGGGCTGGTTCTATCTTGAAATTTCCAAGATCAACATCACAAAAACAATTGATCTGATCTTGAGGCACACAGTCAACAAGCTAGTTCATTCTTGGCTCTCTATACAATTTAACTTCCTGACCATTCACCGGAATTGTAGCATAAGATAAATCAAACTGGACGTTTCCCCCAACTGCTGATGTCCATTGTCTTGACAGAAGCATCCCAAACTGAGGAGGAGTATTAATCACTGTTATATCTATATTATAAGCCACCTGTGGATAAGTAGCCAATTTAACTTCAACACCTCTCATAATGCCTACTACGGGTATAGGTCTGTTATCTATTGCATAGCACTTCCCTTCAAATGTATCAACCCACATGCCAAGTTGCTTCATAACTCCTACCGGCATGATATTTATAGTTGCACCAGAGTCTATCATGCAATTCCTCAACAGTTTGTTATTTATGAGTAATGTAGTGAAAAAAGGATCCACTTGTGGGGGAGTTTCTAACACATCACTCAAGCATACTTCTGGGATATTTACTTTTTCCTGCCTATTGACTGCTGTAACAACTACTCTATTTTCAGAATTCACATGTCTTTCATTTCCATTCGTTATCAATTGAACAACACTATCTCTATATTCCTTAATTTTCATCATTTCAAGCAGTGGAATATACATTTTTACCTGGGATAACGCCTGATTGAAGTCAAAAGAAGAGCCCTCCACCTTAACAATCTTTTTCTGCTCCAATGTTTCTCCTTTGTTTTCTTCCTTCTCTCTTTTACTAGGCTGATCAGGTTTTTGTATCTCTTTGTGTAATTCCTTCACTTCCTCCTTTTGGACAGGCTTCTGTTCACTTTTATCATGCTATTTATTTTCTGATTTCTTCATAGTTCCTTGTGCCACCTTCTGATCTTTCATAAAGATTCCTCTAGGGACACCTTCCTTCTCATTTACTGTTCTATTTCTCAACCAGTATTTACTCCTTGCTTCTTCAACTGCAGCAATAGTTAGTCTCTCTATTTCATCTTTGGTGAGTCTCCTCATACTGCATTGAGCAGGCACCTCAACCGAATGTGGCTCTGTAAAATCTTCTTCAAAATCAGAAAGAACCTGTTGTTCAGCCATATGGACATTGTATCTCTGATTTGAAACATCATACTCATAACCTTCATCCTCTGAAGACGAGTACCTCTCCTCAACATGGTGAAATGTACTTGAAGTCAAATACACACTGTGATCTTCTCCATTATTTTCCATCAACATTCCCTCTTCTTGCATCCTTTGGGCTACAACACAATAATCTGGGGAATGTGGCTTATCACAAACTTCACAGAAGTAATTGTTACTTACCATATAGGTTCCCTTCTTGCTCAATGGATCAGGAGTCTCTTTGTTTCTTGGCCTAGCTGTTATAGGTTTTCCATCCTTCCAGTATGTATTATATGGCATGTCATGCAACCTTGGCCTTTCATTTCTGTATGTGCTTTCCTGCCTATACTAATAATTGTTGCTTTGCTGAGGAGCCCTAGGGTTATCTCTTTTATTGACTATACCTGCAGCCTTTCTGTTGTTTTCAATTGTCAGTGCTATCTTCTGAGCTTCAACCAGATCTCTTGGGACCCTATTTCTCAATTCATACCCTGTTTTAGGATCAAATGAATTTAAATAAACACTCAATGCTACAAAATCTGGCAACCTTGATCCAGGAGGTACTTTAGTCTGCAGCTTGTTGAATCTTCAATTGAAATCATAAATTGAATCATTTTGATTTTTTTGAATTCGCATCAATTCATGAAGAGCTGCATCTGGTGCATTTAGATTCCCATATTGCTCTAGGAATCTGTCTTGGAATATTTGGAGAGAATTAATTGAGAGTGCTGGAAAGCTGTTGAACCAATCCCTAGCATCTTCAAGAAGTGACATCATAAATAGCCTCATATGTAAATCCTCATATGGCACACCTATGTCTTGGATGAACACATTGAAATTTTTTAAATGTTCTTCAGCAGTAATTGCATTGCTCCCTGTAAACTTAGGTACCAGACCTCTCCAGCTGCCATCCATAGGGTAAGGATATAACTGAAACCCTGCTAAATCAAATTGTCTGATCATTTTTGTATACTGGTTGGGGGGAGGAATAGGTGGGTATTGATATTGGTTCAGAGGATTATTGTATTGTGCATTATGTTGTGGCACATGATGCTGACCAGGAGGTGGATGTATATTGGTATGTTGTGCGGGAATATGAGGGGGATGCTTTGGCTGTCTGTAGTGATTTCCTATTTGATGGTGATGAGACACAGATGGATCAAAAGGCCCTGCACTATGATTACCCTGCTTATGAGGTGGTACATACTTTGGGGGGCAATCAGCTGTCTGAGAAGTAATTTGGGATTTCAACAATGCAGCCCTTAGTTCCTCTATCTCCTTCATCTATGATTCAAACTGTGCTTTTACTCCCTTAGGGAGCTCATGATCAATAAAGTCATTTTGGTTACCTTCCATCTTCGGATCATATTCATGCTGAATTCTGATTCGTTCAGCCTCCAGTTTAGCTCTAAACTCAACCTGTTTCTGAGGATCGAGAAAAGAGAGGATTTCTTTGATCTTCAGGAGTACAAGGCTCCACACTTGAATTGTTTCTCCATGTATCAAAGCGATCATATGTTTCACAATGTGCTCTTGATACTTTTTCTTTATCTATTAGGCACATATCCTCACTTATCCCTTTTCCCTTATCAACCTTGTCATCTTTGTGCGTCCACTTACTGCTGCTAGTAGGAGCTCCAATATGACCTCCCCTGTATTGAGATCTTTTTCCATTCATGATTGCAATGCTGCAAAATTTTATGTTAGAGTTGCCACTCACTTTTGTCAAAAAATGAGAAAATACTTGATGCTTCTTATTCCCAGCGGAGTCTGTATAAAGTTCTTGACTCTATGATTAAGGCCTTGATTCTGAATGTATTCCCTAGTAGAGTCGCCAATTTGTTAGCTCTCAAAAACGCAGGCAGAATGCCTCAAGAGGCTGCCAATCTCTTGATACCATTTAGGGTAACAAACAAGGTCAAGAGAACTCAACCTTCTACTCTTCAGGTGCTACTAAACCTAGGCGGGTGTACCTATCCGAATGAAGCAGACTTGAATTATGGTTGTCCTTCTTGCAATGATTTGTCCACAATGGTAGATGGGAGTGAACAAATGAATTCAAGCGCAGTAGCAATATTTTTAATCTAAATCCTAAAATACTCAATTAACAAATGTAAAACAGATATAAAGAAACTGAATGAATCCAAATAATGAAATTGCAGAGACCAGTGCCTTATTGGGTATGCAGAGTCAAAATGAAATCAAGATGAACAACACCTCTTTGGAGAAAACTCAAATTATTCGGTATATATTCTGTTTACAACTTGTATAAACATGCAATACTATAACTACTAAGCTCTACTTTAATAATCCAGATGAAACTCTTTGATTACTGTGATCAACTAAAAGGATTTAATCTTTACTTGAAAGAACCAATTGATTAATCACACAAATACAACAAATGTGCATTGATAAACTGAACATAAACTTGTTATGTCAATTTAAACAACCAGAAAGCATCAATCTTGGAGACAACTTAGAAATACTTTCATTAAATCCAACAGACAATTGACACCAGAAATGTGCAGCAACATCAATTGACTTTCATAAATACCTCCATTTGAAATCATGCATCATAGTCTCTGATATGAGAATGTTTACTCTACTATATCCATCATCTATCTACTGTATATCGAAAATCTAATAGCTCATGGTAATTTTATAATTACAAAATGCCTATTTATACACCAGCATCAGAAAAATATTTCATATTGAGATCCCATGTCGGCCATAGTATTTGGATTTCTGTTAATCATTACTGGAACAGTCGCCAAGATATTTCGTTAGTTATGCCGAAGGCAATTCAATCGCTAATCATCCACCGGTTCAATTCTCTTTCCCCGTGACACATATGAGTCAGGGAGATATCATGTAGATCACTTTACGTTTCCCTGAGAGTTCCTTTACCTTTTTCATGTCACTGTGACTTTATGATATCGCGAAGACGTCTCACAGAGCATATTATGTTTCAACGAAATCCCCTGAGTTCACCACAGATTGCCAAGACAACATCAATCTCACACCGATAGAAAGTATTTGTTCTATCGGTGAGACCCATCATACTCACCAAGACCATACTCCGAAGTCACATTAGTCTCACCGAGGCATTCGTTTTATGTTGGTCGGTGAGACCCCTTTGAATTCTCTATGACTTATTCCAAAGAAAGCGTCTCTCACTGACGAGCCTTTTGATAGAAACTTTTTGTGCAATGTCGACAAGACCGAAGGTCACTTGCCAAGACCTCACTCTGATATCGCTAACTCATATTGATATGTATCTTCCCACCACCGGTCGGTGTGACAATATATATTCGCTATGACCTCACACCGGAAGCAATTTTTTTGGCCGAAGAGCCTCTTGTGTAATATCGGTGAGACCGAAGGTCACTCGCCAAGACGTTACCCTGAAGAAAATCTTTTGTCGATAGGTTCCTCCACGGTCGCCGAAACCATGTGAATGTCATGCCGATAGAATCCAAAAGGTGAATGGTGATCGCTGTAACAATGAAGAGGTCATGCCGATGAACTTGCAACAAACATATGTTAACACAAAAGCATCACAGGGCGGGGAGACCCAGATAGACTTATGCCGATAGGAGCTGTAGCATGGAAAATGCATGACCCGATGGAAACTATGGGACCAAATGGCAAATAAAAGGCGCAATATGCACACGGTAAGACCAATATGGAAATTTATGAGTGATATCAACATGTAAAATTATCAGATTTTTACAGTTCCAATAGGGACAAATGCATGTGAGTGACGCCTATGCATGAGAATCCAAAGATAAACATGATTGTGCCCCTAGTCAAGCTGAATACCAATTAACAGGTGATGACAACATTGTTTGACATGGGAAGGATGCATCCCAAAACAACGTAAGGATGAAAACAATGTGACGAAAGTATCGAGGTCTACAGCCAGGCCAGGAACAAAGTCAAGTATTTTTTTGGATGATGCGCTGGGATGTCGAGCAAGATTGTCTAGATTAGACTTATTGCATTTGGAATGATGTCTTTTTAGGATTGAATGGGATGATGGAGTATCCTTAGACCGTTTGACAAGGGAAAGCCAAGATTGGTGACAAACATGAAAGGATGAGAGGTGGCCTTGGTAAAGGACAAGAGACATGATATTAATGGAATTGCCATATGATTTTCAAGGACTAGGTCACATTAGGATAGTGAGGTTATGAAAGTAATGACATTTCATGAATCATATATGATCAAAGGATAGACATGTCAAGAGTTTTCCCAAAGCATGATTTATGTGTGTCTATTTTATGTCAAGACCAAGATAGGTGGGAATGATATGGATCCAATGGTCAGATGTCAATGTCAAGAGGAAGGCACGAGAAATGAGACAACTTTCCCCCAAGTTTAAAACTCTACATAGACGATTTATTTTACACATGACGCATGTTTTCCAGGTTTTCATCATTGTATTTATCTAGGGCACATATTTGCTAGGTTTTCACCATTGGACGGAATTTTTCTCTTTACTATTTTCTTAACTTTTTTGATTTTTTTTTTTGGTGTCACCAAAACGCCTGTTTGCCAGGTTTTCATCAAGGTGACAATTTTTTTATCATTTTTCAATTTTTTTGATATTTTTGGATAGCCTTGATGCTTTAGATGACCATTGACTGTTCTGAATCCACTGACGGTGCTGATGTAGAGATTGGGGTCATGATATGCCAATAATGACCTTTCTGAAGCAATTTTCGTGTTAGGATCATAGCGCTTGCATACAACTAATTGTTTCCATTGTGATCCTTGTCAACACTAGAGTTGGCCTTATCAAAATATACATATCGCAATAGAGTGCCATGAGGGTCCTTGAGATAAAGAGTTGCTGCCATGATGCGATCTATTTGTGACATGGTATCTTTGGACTTTAGACGAGATGTAGGATTATGACAGATGATGGTAGATGTGGAAAGGTTGTTTGGACATTTGGATGAATCACTTTTTATTTTCCAAACTTGGTATGGTGGATGACGGATTTTGGAGGGATGCCATTTGGAACCAATACCTTTAGATGCCTTGATTGATGACCATTTTGAAGGAGGTGGACATGTGTTATATGTGGGAGTCCTCTTGTCTTGTGGCTCCACATTGTGATTAACTTTTTGTTTTGATATATTTTCTTTGCTTGATCCACTTGTCTTTGGGATCCATTTTTATTTCATTTGTCCACTTGTCCTTTTGTTTGATTCAATGGAATTTGACATTTGATTTTGATCTTTTGATTTGTATGACTTTTATTTTTGTTGGTTCCAAAGGAAAGGTTTAAGATGTTGAGAATGACGATTTATGGTGTGGGTGGACGGGGTGTTGGCAACAATCCTATGACAAGGATTTCTCATGGACTCTATTTTGACATTTATATCTGACAAGGTTTCCCCTAGTATCGAGGAGGTTCCACTGACATTGTTTGATTTGCTGATTGAAGAATAGCCAAGACCTTGATGCTTGTAATTTTCCTGGAGTTGTATTGGTTCTTGAATGCCTTGCTCGTGTATGGCTAGTCCTTTGCCTTGATATTGCATGCTTTGACAAATTCTATTTGCGATAGGGTATTTATTGTTTTGAAAGAAATATGCTAACCCATCATGATGTATGTGGACACTATTACCTGGAATGTTTTCATTTGCAAGGAAGCCTACTCTGACGAAGATAGATGACCCTAGTTGATAAAGTGTCTTAGCTTCATTGTCATGTTGGACATATTTCTGATTGATATCTTTGGTCTGATCTTGTGACATGTCAGGTTCAAATGATTCTATTGGTGCTTCCAAGCCAATGTTGAAGCCATCATTATTGTCAGTGTCATAGAGTCCAGTAAATTCAGCTATAGCTCGATCATTTGCAAATATTTCCATAATGGAAGACTCTTTCTCTTGAGGAATATCGCCTATGTGTGTCATGGAGGCAAGTGTGTCATTTTGGAAAGTGTCAATATTCGAGGCTTGTACAGGGTCGACAAGTGTTTGATCATGAGTGGCATAAAAGTCAAGGAGTGGATCGTTTTGGACTTCTTGGTCAATAGTAGGGTCTTGGTCAAAGATGGGGTTGCCGTGGATGATATAATTGGGATTGAAATCTTTGTCAAGGGTAGGTGTATTTTGGATGTCATGATTATATTGAAGGACTTCTTGATTATCCTGACATGAAGGTGACATTATGATGTCATGCTTTGGGCTTTCGTTTTGACATGTGTCTTCAAATTTAGATAATGGGATTTGACTTTGGACAATGATAGAATTTTCATGACTAAAAGTGTCTTGTGATGGATTGACTTGGAAAGGATGACTAGGATAAGACACAGGGACTTGGACTGGACTAGTTGGTGAAGGACGAGGATATGACATGGAGACTTGGATTGGATTGGTGTAAGGTTGACTAAAATAGGATGTGGATATTTGGACGAGATCAATATGGTATGATGTTGAGACTTGACATGAGTTGGTAGATAGTTGATAAGGCATGTAGACTTGGATGGGATTGATAGGTTAAGGACTAGAATATGACATGGAGACTTGTAATGGACTAGTGGATAGTTGGCTTCCCTTATCAAGGTTAGGATAAGGGTTGAGAATGAAAACTAAATGCAAGGATGACACTAGCCTATGTTTCTGGATTTTTTGGATAAAGGATGACAATGCAAGACTATGCTTTTGAATTTTTGATAATAAGGGATGACAATGTGACAATGTTGTCTAAAGTAAATGACTAATGCCAAAAGACAATGAAGACTAAGATGACAAGTTATGACACTAATTATTTTGTATTTTGGGAATAAAGGAAGTCAATGCAAGGAGATAATGACGTTGGCCTAAGGAAATGACTAATGCAAGATGACAAGGTTGTCAAGGCCAAAATTCCAAATGAGGAATAGGATGATATAGGATGATAATGTTGACTAAGGAGATGATTAATGTAAAGTCTAGGTTCAAAATAAGGACTAGGATGGACACTACTGATGCAAAGTCTAGGTGTAAAATGATGACTAGGGTTGACAATATTTGGGGAAAGGTTTGCCTAACCACTCTAAGCCTAACTTATGTCTCAATTTTGGTTATCAAAGGAATTGCTAAGGGGACTAAGTCACAAGGTCAAAATTATGAGTGAGCCTTCCTAACTAGACTGTTGAGTTGGAGGTTCTCACAAAAGGACAATCAATGAAAATAGGAGTAATGACTATGTCCCAAGATAACTTAGTTTTGAAACAATGGTTTTGCAAAGTATGGTGAGTTAGTCTAATCCAAATTCTGCCAAGATGGGACCTAAGGACAAGTTTATGCTAGAAGTGATCATTATGACACCTAGGGAATGCAACTAAAATTTGTAAACCTATGGTCAAAATGAAAGCTAGTGAATGCAAGTGATGAATGTTTTGAGCAATTTCAATTTTGGTTTGCGACAGAGACCTTTGAAGAAAAAAAATGTTTGACAGTAGGCTAAAATGTTTGGACTCAAATTTTGATTTGTGATAGGGTTTATTTTTCTTCCAGGAAAATGCATCTTTGCAGGTGGCTAATGCATTGTAGCGATCAAATGCATCTTTTTAGATGGAAAATGTAGTGTGGTTTTGTAAATGCGGCTTTACAAATTGCAATTGCGGCTTAATTTAGCAAATGAAACTTTTCAAATTTCAAATGTGTTGCCAGATAGGAAAATGTGGTGTTTGGAGCAGAAAATGTGTTTTATTAGAGCAGATGTGTTGCAAAGACTATCAAATACGGTGCGACAGAGCAAATGTAGTTTACAAATGCAATGCAAAATGTAAAAAGTCAATTTTTTTGATGTTTTGGTCAAAAACCCAAATTTTTTAAAGTTTGACTATTTGTTTCTAGATGTTTGAGTGTTGTTTGTTTCATTTCAGTATCCAACAAACACTTGGAAATCATGATATTTTGAAAGTAATGAAACACAAAAGAGAACAAGTACAATCCTATGGTTAAGCTAGGACAGTATCTGCTAGATTCCACGTGGGTTTCCCCAACTGCATATCAGTAGTGTGTGAATTCAAAAGCTTGGCTGCACGGGCTCCCCCTTACAGTGCACTCTCTTCTCAGGTCAACCAAGCTTCCAATCCCCATGAAACTCCCATGGAAAATTGATCACCTCTACTATAGACTGCGAAGATGTGGATGCCTTCACACCGACTGGTGTTGCGCTAGAAAATAGAAGGTTTTTGGCTACTAAACAATGGTGTTTAATTTATGACCCCCGTTCGAGTGGCCATACATGGGGTGCAAGATTAATCTCCATTCAGGAGGCACTCCAGCCTAAAGAGGTTAAGCTCAACAGGGTTTTGGGGAGTACTACTTGGTCCGTGTGACACATTTGCACTCATAATCTTAGGTTTTCCCTTAAGATTCACATTTATATACCTATCAGGGGTAGCTTGGCCTTAGCTCTGTTGCCGGTTTGAGTCACTTAGAGGTGATGAAATCCCCTGGTAGGCCCAATTTCTAGAGGCAATAACCATTTCTCTTACACCCAGGATCGCATGACTGCACAAGGGGAGAGGATACTACGATTATTGCATCAGGGTTACACAGAAACAAAGTGGGTATGACTTTCTAATCACCTAGTTTGCACAGGGTGAGAGCATATTCACCTACCACTTTCAAACACAATCAAATAGTATTGAAAGCATGTTCATTTTATGTGCACCAAAATAAATTGTTTCTATTCTAAAAATAAAAAGCACAATGTTTTCAAATGGGAACTTCTTGGAAAAATGAATCTGCAAAACCACAAGTTAGTAGTTTTAGCAAATTATCTTCTACCCACGAAGTCTTAGTGCCACACACTGCAAACGAAGGTTAGTAACACGAAAACACCTATGCTAGGAAGAATGCAGAAAGAAAACTAGAATGCAAAAATGAAAAGAAAAGATAAATGAAAACCCGAATGTAGAAAAATGAAAATGAAATATTACCAGGAAAATGCATCACAGTAGAGTGAATGCGTCGCTTTGTGTAGAAAATGCGGCTTGATCCTGTGTTCTGGTTTTTGACAGGAAGATGCAATTCAAAAAAAATAGATTTATTGTTTGAAGGATTAGATGCGGCTCGATCTGTGAAATGTGGCTTTCCAAACTACATATGCGACACAGTAGAGCGATTGCATCGCGACGCATCAGATGCGGCTCGACAACTGTCAAATGCAGTGTTCCATACCTATACCTACAAAATAGAAAAATAGAAAAAAAACGTATGAAAATTTGTAATAAAGGAGTTGGGTTCACCAATGTATCAATGGGTATTTTTCCTAAGGGTTATTAGATCAGATCAATAATATTAAAACCCAATGAAACTATGAAATACAATGAAAGCAAGTAATAAAAATAATTATACCAGATAATCCATGAAGCCTTCATGATTCATCTCCATAGCACCTTCTATCTTGCTACAAATGTGTAATTGTTGCCCTAAGATTTGAGTGTGTGAGCAAACGACTATGATAATGTCCAAAGCAAGGTTTGAAGGATTTAAATGACTATAATGCTATCATGCAAATGATGAACATTAAACTATGTAAATATGACTATGCCTAAGACTCAATAAGCTATGAGATTAAGTATGACAATGCAAAAAAATCTAAGTATACGAATTGTGTGTCTAAGTAGTTAGTCCAAAATGTGAGCAAAATTGGTATTTTATAGAAAAATGCAATTTTGGACAGAAGACCGAGATTAAAAAATGACAAAAGTCTAAAATCTGAGGTCAAGATTGTGTGTGACAACCCATAATTAGGATTAGGGAAAAAATATGAAATGAGTGGCCAAGATGCAATTTTAGAAAATTGCATCAACGGTTGAGAATAAATCTGACAGTTAGCCAAAAATATAAAGATTTCAAAAATCAAGAAGATAAAGACTGGACAAAAGATAAGATTCAAAAAATCAAGAAGATAAAGACTGGACAGAAAAAACAGATTTGGAAAATCAAGAATTTGATCAATTACTTGATTATGGAAGAATATTACCATTTCTGAATTAAAATTAATTCAAAAATATGGATTTTGGGTGACAATAAATAATCTTTTTTATATTATTTACTAAAAGAAATGTCAGTTGATAATGTGAAGTCGTTTTAAATAATTATTTTTATTTAAAATGAGGGACATGTTAAATGAGGCAATTAAATAATTAAAGATAATTATTTAATTATAAGAAGACTTAAGAATTAGTGACATTAAATAAATAGATAAAATATATTTATTTAATAATCAGGAAGACATAAATGAATAAAGATAATCAAATAAATTAATAAATTTATTTAATTATGGGAAGATTTAAACAATTAATGACACATTGAATAAATAAATAAAATTTATTTATTTAATAATCATGAAGAATAAACAGACAAATTAATTAAATAATTATGAATTACTTAATTAATAGTCGAAGGTGGACCAAGGACATAATTAAAATGTCATAATTATGTTAGGACGAAAGTGGTAAAAATAGAGCTTGCAGGCCTAGGTCATTTTTATGTGTCTACACTTTGATAATTGAATAATTTTAATTATTCAATTATGTTCGATCATATTCCTCTATTAATTAAATATTTTTTAATTATTTAATTAATTCACCTTCTCATTTCTATCATGATCAATTAAAATCATTTAATTGCGTCACTAATATATCACCTTCTTCTATAATTAAATAAATCATCATTTATTTAATTATTTCTCTCTAGTCAGATAATAATTTATTATTTGACTTTTTATTCTTCCATGATTAAATAATTGTTGAAATTATTTAATTCCTCTCTAATTTCCACCTTCCCATTTAATTAAAATGATTAATGTAATTAAATGCTCCTTTCATTTTAATAAATTATTTATTTTCCACTTGTCCTTTCCTCCATTTTCCTCCATTTTTGAATAAATAATTTAAAATAAATTAACTATGCACCTCCTCTAGTCAAAGATGCCCTATCATTAATCTCTGTCATTACCTTCATTGTTGTCATAGCCGTTAGGCATCATAGCCATCAACATAATACCTGTCATGATTCCTTCAAGAATGGTATATTCTTGGTGCATCAATTCAGGACCATTGATCTTGTCATCTTTTTGGAGACTTGATCTCAGCCATCCATTTTGTAACCTCCTCATGCATCCTCATCCATCGATTTTGGAATCCTTCTAGATGATTAATCTGGACCGTCCATTTGAATGGTTGTCTATAAAAGCAACCCTCCTCCATTTTCAACTTAACAACCATTTTGTCTCCAACTTTCTACTTACCATTTGCAGGTTTTGCACAAGTATTACACCAAATCTAAGGGCAAAGATTGCAAAAAAGAGAAATAGGAGAGCAAGGGAAGTGATTCAAGATTCAAGCGTGGGGAGTATTGTGATTTCATGTTTTATTTTCCTTATGATTTCATTGTTTTCTCTTGTTTAAGTGTGGCTGATGGTCTAGAGGTGTTAAATGTCACTATTCTAGGCTAGAAACTAAGAAACCCCATCTTACATATCAAATCAGAGTTACTATAAAATAATATGCATGATCATTACCCAGGCTTCTATCTTGTATAGCATATAGAATTGCAAAAATAGAATAATGAAGTAGTGTACTAACCATAGATGGAGTTTAATACTGGTAGCTTTAATAATCTCAATATAACTCAAAATAAAAACACACTAATAGCAGTCTTAAATGAGAAGAAACGACTCCAAAGTTCCAAGAGTTTCATAATACAAGGGAACTAAATATTTTCTAAAATGAATCTTCACCAAAAAGAATGAGGGATAACTTCTCTATAAAGGAACATAGATATAAGCCAACCAAATTTAGCCCAAGTCCCATACAAGCAATTTCACATCAGGAATGAAAATGTCAAACAAACTTTAAGAAAACTATGTTTAGGGACTAAAATAAATCAATCAGTATAATCTTATCTCAATTGAATTTCCTCACTTCATCTATTTAAATTGAAGTTGGATGCATCACATTCCTATCTTTCCTGATAATATTGTCCATATTTTAGTTGTTTTGTAAATGTTTCTATGTAGTGATTCCCATGATACAAGCATTTCCAATTGAAACATATTTATTGGTAGTTATAGCCAATATTTTGCAAAATGTCCTAGCATTAGACTAAATTTTGGAAAAGTGGGTTACGAAGAAAAATCTTCCGATTATTCAAAATGCAGTAAGACTATGAGCTCGTTAAGATGTTTCTTTGCTACACAATCATTTCACTACTCTTTTTTTTCTTTCAGTACAATAGTTTGTGTGAAAATAACATTGTCATTTTGATCTGAGCAATATAATTGTCATTGATAGATTTATGGCATTCTTCTCTTTTCAAACACAATGATGAGATTAAGTTTTCAATCACAACATGACTGTTATCCAATGGACTTAATGAATGCTTCATTTTGGTTGCATTTGTATTTACAATTTGTTGTCATTAAATTTCCTTTGATTGTTGGCATGACATTAATGTCAAAAGAGATTTTTTGTTAGCACTCTGATGAAATAATTGTGTTGAACTTTTTAGACTAGATGTTCAAGCGATATGACTATGATGACACTCTTTCATTGGCATGTTAAATAATCAATTTTCTATTTTTTCCTATAGTAGAGATGTGTGAATGTTTTAATAGAATGCCTCACAAAAATGAGATCTCTCACATAGCGAATTATAAGATATGCACACAATATACTTGACAAAGAATGTTATTCAGTCTAGTGCCCAAAATTCTTCTAGATAAATTATTTTTGAATGTAGCAAATACATTCAACAAGACTTCAAGAGGTTTGTAGATGTGTTGGTAGATGTAAATGAAATAATGTAGAATAATCAAAATTAAAGCATATAGTATAATCTATGAAAGACCTCATATATTAGTTTGATTATCTGTGCAATTATAAAATAGCTACTAAATCCTAGCTCTCAAATTTGCTAAATCAACCACCAATACCTAAGAGAAGATCAAAATAATTTCATAGAAGGATTGGGTAAGGTTGAAGGCATATGCTCTTTGATTACTGTAAGGAAAGCAAAGGTGCGGAAGCAACTTTCCTAACGTCAAAACCACAGGGAAGAATGCAGACAATACTTTTAATTTTCAAATTACAATCCAATTAAGACACACATGAAAGATTTACAGAAATAGAAAAATACTCAAAGACAAATGAACACCAGATTTATGTGGGAAACCCTTTTGGGAAAAGACCCACCACACCAAGTCGAATCTCTTTCTATTTCAATAATCAACAAATTACATACAATATAGAGACACAACTCTCTGGTATCAGTTTTACAATTTTTTCATTCACTATTCTTCCTGTTACAGAAATGCTCTCACACAGATTCTCAAACTCATCCAACTCAGAATGCTCTCCTTTAAATCTTATCACATCCTAATTTTTCTCCTCTGTTCATCCTTATCCATCATTACCCATCGTAGAAAGTTTCCATCCCATTGCAGATTTTTCCTTGCATACAATTTAGCTCTAGCGTTGCAACTATTGCAAAAAACTAACCGCCAACCATTTGAGTTTCACTTCCTTTGATTTGTCCACAAGACGCCACATAGGAAAGTCAAATGGTCAAAGGAACATTCAACTGATTTCGCATGTCGGTGAGACACAAGAAGTGTCTCATCGATGCTCAAATGCTTCATATCGATATTGGCGTAAGTCCCAACAGTCGGAAAGACATTATAGCGAAGGCCACAAGTCATACCGAAACCACCGACATCCATTGCATTCCTATCAGCAAGAGATTTCTCATTGGCAAGACTCATACCGATGCTCACAAGTCACAACGACTTCAACTTTTCCATTGGCAAGACTTTAGCGCTCGCCAAGAGGTTACACCGAGTCTCCTCAAGTTTCATCGAAGCACCCAATAGTCAACAAGACATTCATCTTTTTCCAAGACTTCACTTCGAGCACAACATATCATACCGAGTCGGCAAGACTTTTGTCTTTCGCCAAGACCTCACATCGAGTGAACAAGTCATCCTGAAGACTATTGGTGAGACTCTCCAAGTTGCCAAGACTTCACACCAAATTCTTTTGTCATTGTGAAAGCACCAAGTATATCCCTATCGGCGAGACCTTCATCGATCGTTGGGACATCATACCAAAACAAAAGGTTACACCGATGACCCCAGTCACTCTGAGTCTCCCCGACATCCACTAGACACCCGATAGTAACTTGGCGAGACATTTCATCCGGCAAGATTACATACTGACAACCAAGTCTCCCCAATAATTGTGAGTTAATAACCATCGGCGAGAGAAACAACAGTTGGCGAGAGATATTGCCGAGTCTCCAAGTCATAGCAATAGGTCTATTCGGCAAGACCGAAACAAATTCACAGCGACTAGGCCATTTCAACAAGATTCAGAATAGCTAGTCGACCAGACATCAATAATGTCATAGTGACTTTGCCCTTTAGGAGTTATATGCTAGTAAGGATTGATGCACCTATTCCAACAATCTCCCACTTGACGAAGATCTTACTGACACCTCCAGACCATAATAAAACTACTGAAATTCATGGGCCAAGAGGCCTATCGAATTAGCACATCACCTATATTTGTCTATGCTCACAGGCTTTGTCAATGCATCTGCAACATTCTTCAGAGTATCCACTTTCTCCAAAGAGACCTTCCCATCCTCCACCATATCTCATACAAAATGATATTGTACATCAATATGTTTCGTCCTGGCATGGAAAGTAGGATTTTTTGCCAAACATATAGCACTCTGACTATCACAGTAAATAGTAATTTTTCCTGCATCAAAACCAATGTTAGAACACAAACGTTTTAACCAGATTACTTCTTTACAGGCATATGTAGCTGCCATGTATTCTGCCTCTATAGTGGACAAAGTGACTACAGCCTGCCGCTTGCTCATCCAACTCACTGCACCACCATTCATCATGAAAATATATCCATTGGTGGATCTCCTGCTGTCAATGTCCCCTGCAATTAGAATCCACAAACCTCGAATGATGAGGAGTCTTACGTGATTCAACCAAGTTACCATGGTAACAAAAAGCATATTTTGAAGTGCCCTTCAGATATCTAAACACTCTCTTCACAGCATCCCAATGTGTCCTTCCAGGATTAGCCATAAACGACTAAGAAACTCCCACTGCTTGGGCAATGTCTGGCCTTGTACAGACCATTGCATACATAAGGCTGCCAACCACACTAGCATATGGCACATTGGTCATGTCCTCCATCTCAGTAGGAGATTTTGGACAATCTGAACAGATAGCCGTTCCCTACATAACTGGAACAACTAGGCTTGCAATCAGTCATGCAAAATCTCTTTAGAGCGTCTTGATATACTTACTCTAACTAAGCCAAAGTTTTCTATTCTTCTTGTCCTGGTTGTTTCCATTCCCGAATATACCCTCCTGCACCAAGATCTTTCATTTTGAACTTTGCGGACAAGCGGGGCTTAAGATCATAAATCATTAGATTACTATTGCCTATGAACAACATATCATCAACATAGAGAGCAATAATAAGGACTTGATCACTTTCAACTTTGTAATACACACAATGATCAGATTTTGATCTTACAAATCCCAATGACAAAAAAAACATGTCAAAATTTTGGTACCACATTCTAGGAGACTGTTTTAACCCATACAAAGATTTCTTCAACTTGAAAACTAGTCTTTCTTTACCTTTTTCCACAAAGTGCTCCGGTTGGGACAAATAAATTTCTTCTTCAAGATCACCATGAAGAAACATTGTCTTCACATCCATCTATTCAATCTCTAAGTCATACTCTGATGCAAGTGACAAAAGAAATCTAATAGATGTTAGCTTAGCTACAGGAGAAAAGATTTCTCCATAATCAATTCCCTCTACCTGGGAATAACCTTTTGCAACCAGCCTTGCTTTATATTTTTCTACAATGCCATCCAGATCAATTTTCTTTTTAAATACCCATTTACAACCCACAACTTTTTTGCCTTTAGGCAATGGCACCAAACTCTAGGTATCATTCTTTTCTAATGATGCCATTTCTTCATTCATGGCTTCCAACCAAGAGTTTGAATCAGACATTTTAAATGCCTCTTTCACAGTCCTAGGTTCATCAGTGCTAGAAATTAAAGCATAGGCACAAGTAGACTCTATCAAAGAAAACCCATACCTTTCAGGTTTCTTTCTTTCATGAGTTGACCTCCTCACAGGCTGAGGCTAAGGTGGTTCTTCATCTTCTTCAGAACTTTCAGAGCTACTTGAGCTTTCCTTAGTATCAGGTACATTTTGATTTTTCAATTCCTCTTTATCTGGTGTCAGAGGAATTTCTGCTACATCCTTTTCATTTTCTAATTTCTTCTCTGAATGCAGATCTAGTGTAGAAGGCTTCAGCTCATGAAAGATAACGCTTTTTTTGTACAAAACCTTCTTAGTCTTAGGATTCCAAAGCTTGTATCATTTTATGCCAACACTATAGCCAATAAAAATACACTTTGCATCTTTTTTTTCCAACTTAGATCTTTTTTCAAATGGCACATATGCATATGCCTCACAATCAAAGACACGAATGTGTCTCAAAGAGGGCTTCTTTCCAGACCATGCTTCCAAAGGCATCTTCTCAACAAGAGCAAACTTAGGAGAACGATTTACCAAGTAACATGCTGTAGAGACTGCTTCAGCCCAGAACTTCTCCTCCAAGCCAGCACTGCTCAACATACTTTGTGCTCTTTCCATTACTGTCCTGTTGAACCTTTCAGAAACTCCATTTTGTTGTGGAGTGTAAGGTGTAGTCTTATGTCTTTTAATCCCATGATCTTTACAGTACCTTTCAAATTCATCTAAACAAAACTCACTACCATTGTTAGTCCTTAAACATTTTATTTTTCTACCAGTCTGATTTTCTACAAGGTTTTTAAATTCCTTAAACCAACTGAACACTTCTAATTTACTTTTCAGAAAATATACAAATGCTCTTCTTGAATAATCATCAATAAACGACACATACTATCTTGATTTAAATAAAGAAGGAACATTCACTGGACCAAACACATCAGAATGTATATAATCAAGCAAACCAGAAGATTTGTGAGGACTAGAATAAAATGAAACACGGTGTTGTTTACCATATATACAATGTTCACAAAACTCGAATTCGAGGTTACAATCTTCAAGCCCCTCAACCAGATTTTTATTTTTCAAAATTTTTAAACCTTTCTCACCAATGTGGCCTAGCCTATGATGCCAGAGCATTGTCTTTTCTGCTAGAAGTTTAACCTCCATGGATTTTACACCATCAGGAACATTTCCCTCTTTTCCTCCATGAGTAGCTTTCTGTGACTTCGCAGAGACACTATTGCATTGAATAGCTTGTGCATCTAGCTTGTACAAGGTACCATTTCGAGCACCCCTAGCTAGCACCATAGAGCCTCTAGTCATCTTGCAGCCATTTCCAAAGAATGTGACATGCACTCCAATATCATTCAACTTACTTACAGAAAGTAAATTACGAGCCAGACCTGGTATATGCATCACATCATTGATTCCCTTCACTCTTCCATTAGGGAATTGAATTCTAACTCTTCCACGGCCAACAATTTCCAAAGATGAATCACTTGCCAAGTACACCTTTCCACCATTGTATTCTTCATACTTCGTGAACCAGTCTCTATGAGATATCATGTGGAAAGATGCTCCAGAATCAATCAGCTAGACATCATCGATTCCCGTGTAGCCAAAGCTGCAATGAAGGCGTCTGCATCACTGAGAAGAATCATTGTCAGAAGAGGTCTTCTTCTTCTTTTTCTCCTCCTTGCAATCCTTTCCAACATGACCGGTTGCCCACAATTCCAACATTTTACCTTGGACTTCTTGCCAAGAGACTTTGATCTCCTTCTGATTTTGATCACGTATTTCTTGTCCTTCTTCTTGCCTTTCTCCTTCGATCCGCCTCTAATGAGCCTCCTTTGCCATCTCGGAATATTTTCTTCTCATCTCTTCTAACAACAAAGAAGCAACAACATCTTCCATCTTGAAAGTGGATGTTCTACTCCCAATAGCCATCACCAAGTGATCCCAAGAATCTGGCAAAGAACATAGTAGTAGCATGCAGCGATCTTCATCTTCAATCTTCACACCAACAGATGTTAACTGAGCAATCAACATGTTGAATGCATTCAAATGATCAGCAATAGATCCTCCCTCCTACATTCTCAAAGAGTACAGCTTCTTCCTTAGGAACAATTTATTCACCAAGGACTTGCCCTGATAAATAGATTCCAATCTTTTCGACAAGGAAGATGCAGTCTTTTCTTCATGAAAATTCAGAAGAATAGAGTCTGCTAAACAGAGCCTTATCAGCCCCTTAGAATTTCTATCTGCAAGATCCCAATCCTCTTACTTCATGCCTTGAGGCATTGTTCCAGACACAACAAGCCATAGATCACGATCCACCAATAGATCTTCCATTTTGAGTTTCCACAACTCAAAATTGCTACCATTGAATTTCTCTATTTCCATCTTCCCGAATGTGTTTGCCATCTTAATTTGTAATTAAACTATCAGACTTCTACCAAACTCCCACTGAAAAAGAATTGACACAAAAAACCCAACCTACTCACAAGGATAACACAACTGGCCAGGCTCTGATACCACTTGTAAGGAAAGCAGAGGTACGGAAGCAACTTTCCTAACGTCAAAATCACAGGGAAGAATGTAGACAGTACTTTTAATTTTCAAATTACAATCCAATTAAGACACACATGAAAGATTTATAGAAACAGAAAAATACTCAAAGACAAATGAACACCAAATTTACGTGGGAAACCCTTTCAGGAAAAAACCCACCACACCAAGTCGAATCTCTTTCTATTTCAGTAATCAACAAATTACATACAATGTAGAGACACAACTCTCTGGTATCAATTTTACAATTTTTTCATTCACTATTCTTCCTGTTACAGAAATGCTCTCACACAAATTCTCAAACTCATCCAACTCAGAATGCTCTCCTTTAAATCTTATCACATCCTAATTTTTCTCCTCTATTCATCCTTATCCACCATTACCCATCGTAGAAAGTTTCCATCCCATTATAGATTTTTCCTTGCATACAGTTCAGCTCCAACGTCGTAGCTGTTGCAAAAAACTAACCACCAACCATTTGAATTTCACTTCCTCTGATTTGTCCACGAGATGCCACATAGGAAAGTCAAATGGTCAAAGGAACATTCAACTGAGTTCACATGTCAGTGAGACACAAGAAGTGTCTCACCGATGCTCAAAGGCTTCATATCAATATCGGCGTAAGTCCCAACAGTCGGCAAGACGTTATAGCGAAGGCCACAAGTCATACCGAAACCACTGACATCCATAGCATTCCTATCAGCAAGAGATTTCTCATTGGCAAGACTCATACCGATGCTCACAAGTCACAACGACTTCAACTTTGACATCGACAAGACTTTACCGCTTGCCAAGAGGTTACACCAAGTCTCCTCAAGTTTCACCGAAGCACCTGATAGTCGGCAAGACATTCGTCTTTCACCAAGACTTCACTCCGAGTACAACATGTCATACCGAGTCGGCAAGACTTTTGTCTTTCGCCAAAACCTCACATCGAGCGAACAAGTCATCCCGAAGACTATTGGCGAGACTCTCCAAGTCGCCAAGACTTCACACCGAAGTCTTTTGTCACCGCGAAAGCACCAAGTATATCCTTGTTGGTGAGACCTTCATCGATCAATGGGACATCATACCAAAACAAAAGGTTACATCAATGACCCCAGTCGCTCTGAGTCTCCCCAACATCCACTAGACACCCGATAGCAACTCGGCGAGACATTTCTTATCAGCAAGATTACATATCGACAACCAAGTCTCCCCGATAACTGCGAGTGAATAACCATCGGCAAGAGAAACAACAGTCGGTGAGAGATCTTGCTGAGCCTCCAAGTCATAGTGATAGGTCTATTCGGTAAGACCGAAACAAAGTCACAACGACTAGGCCATTTCAACAAGATTCAGAACAGCTAGTTGGCCAGACATCAATAATGTCACAGTGACTTTGCCCTTTAGGAGTTATATGCCAATAAGGATTGAGGCACCTATTCCAACCATTGCATTACTTGGAATAACATCCAAGACTTCCCAGGTTTTTCAATAACAGGGAAAACGAAATTATGCACATATGGAATTTAATGCAAGAACATTTGAAATACTCCATGCAAAAGCTCATAATCAGAACAAGGAAAAGTTGCATGGACACAGATATAGATATAAATATGGATATGGATGGATACAACATTTATAAAAAAAACATACACGCATATTTTATAAGTTATTGGAGGATATTTTCATTATCAATAGTTATTTCTGGATTCGATTGTGTGTAAGATTGATATTCTTATGGATTGTGGAAATCTAATAAAATTGATATTTTCATTACTTTAAAAGTGTCAAGAAATAAATTTCTGAATGCATAGAAAAACACAGAGTTGTTGCTTTGTTTCCCCAAAACAATAGGGGAATACAAATGTGGAATAACAAAGAACATGAGACACAAATTTGGGCATGCAATATTTTCCTTTTTGTATTAACTAAGCTAGAAATGACAATACATAAACTTCAAAAAAAAAAAAATTCTAAACTACTGATTACAAACTGTTGGGAGCTTTCATGAGCTGCTCAACCAAACAGACAACTTTAGGAGCTACTAGGAGCTCACTGCCAAGAGCTGCATAGAGCTCTTCAGGAGCAATCACTGCTCACATACAAATCAAGCACAATTGTTGTTGTTCAAAAATTTCTCTGAATCACACAAAGAACAAAATAAAACATTCCTCTTCAGACTGCTACTGCTCAGAAACCTTTTTTCCAACTTCTGAGTCTTCTCAACTAACAGAACTAACTGCCTTCAATTCTTTTTGTCTCTTCAACATTCCCTCTCAAAAATTTGAAATTACCTACCACCATAAATTGGGAATTCAAAAATAGCTACCATATTTACTTTTGGAGCTGTCAGGAGCTGTAGGGATGAAGATCCCATAAACATTGTCGTTGAAAATGGGGGCTCCTAACGGGTAGGTGATGCAATTGGGGGTCTGATGTGAGAGTAGGAGGTTTTAGGAGCAATTAATTTTCCAACAAAAAGAAAATAAGTAACTATAAATTAAATAATATTAAAATTTAAACATTAATAATTTAGTAAAGAATAGTAAAAAAAATTATATTTAAGAATAAATTTTAATTTTTTCAAAATTTCTAATGTTTAAGCAACATAATATGCATATTAAATATAAATATAAAATTATAAACAATTAACTTTTTTAAATCTATAAAAACTAAAATGCCAAAAAAATAGTAGAGTTGCACTAGAAGAAGACCTAGAAAAATGGGTCGCTGAAATAGAAAAACATTTCATTTGTCTTCCTCATTTGATGTAGGTTTTGTTTATACAAAACAAAAAGAAAATTGCATGATTGAATTTTTTTAAGATTAAGTTTAGGAAAATTAATGTTAGATCTTTTGAAAATCAAATCATAAAGTATCTGGCACGGTTGGAAAATCAAAATTTTTTGGGTACGTGTGGGTACGGTATCCAACATGTATCTGTGGTGTATCGTACCCATATCCATATTGGGTACAGAGATACGCACGCTCGGGGAGGGGCAGGGGCATATCCGGCTACTTTGGAACAAGGTTACCTTCTTTTCCAAAATATATTGATTGTTAATCATGCAAAATATGATGCATAAGGAATTCATATATACTGTCAAATAAAAGAACCCATAATAAATCTCATAAAAACTATGGAAAATGACATACCTTATGATTCATCCCATATTTATATCGTACTCTTCATGATGTAAAAGCATAAACTGATACATGAATCTTCCATTGATGTTCAAAACCATTTAACCAAGAATTTCAAATTTCAAAAAAAGCCTACTAAAACGTACTTACTCTATTGTGCAGTGGAATGAAAATGACCAAGTGATACAACCCAATTCTTTGAAAAATGCATCATTTCAGGCATACTCGAATTAGTGGGTCAGTTGAGTAGAGTCTAAGAGTACTTGATGCACATAACTAAAGAGTTTGTTTCCTTTATGAGGGCAATATATTCCTAGGTGGGTTAGACTTAAGTTTTTTATCAAATTCATAGCCCATTCAAAGTGCATTGTTGCGAGATTTATTTTGCAGGAGATGCACTTTAATTAAATGCTTAAGATGGATTAGTGTGAAAAACCTGCAATTATGGGTTTTAAAGGAAGGATTACTCAAAACATACTCTTAAAAAGAATATATTAAGGATTACAAATAAAAGGGTAAATCCAATTCACAAAAGATCAATGCAGGAAGAAATTACATAGGTGCAGTATTAACTCTATAGCATAAGGGTACTGGATGTGCCCACAATCTATGAAAAAAACAAGATTGCTAGGTGTATGCAAGTTGATTTATATTAGAAGTTTCTCTGAAGAAATTTTATGCAAATAATCAAAGGTTAAGTACACATGCATATTGACTATGAATTCAAAAGATACCAAGTGAAATTAAACAATCTAATGGTGTTGGTTGCATACGAAAGATGCTATAAGTTTGAAACATTGAGCCCCTCATTTCCTATGTCGTGACATCCTCTCAGATCATGAAGTGCAGAGATGAAAACTAAGGAAAGAAAAATGATAAACCATAAAAAAATCTCAATCACTATAAAGCTAATAACACAAAAAAGGTAGGCATGTGACTGAAACCAAACTTTAGAGAGACAAATGCATAATATAAGGATTGTAGAAGAATAAATGTCTAATACTTAATGAAATGTAAATCCATATGGAAAAAGGAGCTAAGAGGTGTATAAAACATATCAAAAGATTCGATACATCTCATTTCAAAATGACTTTGGGCCAGATTCCTTTGTTGGGCGTGCAACGGTAAGATTTATGTGTGGCGAGCGGGCTTTCGAACATCGAGCTTCCTTTGGTCAAAATTCTTCCTCTGAATGGTAGGATTATGGTGGATGCTATGGGGTGGGTTGATGTGGGCGAGGGCCCTCTCTCTCCTGTTGCTTCCTCTGGTGTTGTGCGGGGTTGTGTGGTCAACAACCCAGTTCCTTCTGCTGCTACTGACGGTAAACGAAAATATTTTTCTAATGTTGCTCATGCCCAAATTCCTCTTGCTCAGGTTAGGGTTCGACCTTTTCCCTATACTTGTTCCTCCCCTACTGTGGTTTGTGGACCATAGTTTGCTGAGAAAGAGGATTTTTATGTGTGTTAGGGTGTGGTCTATAGGTTTAATGGCTTGTGGCCCTCCCTTCCTGATCTTCATGAGTGGGTTTCCATTTTCATTTCCATGGTGATGTGGTCTTGATGATGACAGATCTTGGAAGCAAATTCTAGACTACGAGGGGCTCCATTTTTGATGCAGGTATTGTTTCTCTATTGGTCATTTGGCCTTTGGCTGCCCTCTTGCTCACCGCAAAGGCACTGCTACCTAGTGGAAGGATGCTCTCTTAGACCATCTCACGGTGGGCTCTCCCTCTTTAGATGATCCCTCTAAGGAGGACTCTTTCTTGGTGGCTATGGCTCCCCAGGATCCTCCTCCAACTATCCCTTCTATGGAACCACTACCCCGATCTACTATACCATTACCCCGATCTGTTGTATCATTGCCCTGATCTGTTGTCGTTGTGCCGACTAAGTCTGCTTGTCCCTCATTGAACACTTCTGCTGATATTTCGAATGCTCCTAACTCCTCTTTTGCATTTTCGGCTCCACTGCATGGAGACTATTTGTCTGTGGTCGTTGTGGATGAATTGCTCATCTCACCTCACTCAGTTGATGGTTCTAAGCCTTCCTGGTCTATTCTGCAAAAAAAGAGAAGGGACTCCCCAAATTGCGGCCTCAAGTTTTGGGAGTCAGATCTACCCCCTCAAATTTTGGGGTTGTCTAGTCCCTTTCGACCTGTTGTCTATCGGTTGTTCATGTTCTAGTACTGTTCTGTGTGTGGCCTTTTTTGGCCTATTATGTCGAGCCCTTGTGGCTCTTGTTTGTAAGGGATCACCTCCCTCTTTTTCTCTTCTCTTTCTAGTTCATGTCCTATTTTGAAATAGCTCTTTTTTGGCCCTGAGGGCTCTTTGTGTAAGGGTATAACACCCTATAAATGTTGCTTACTTTATCAAAAATATACCACAAGATCCTACCCCACACACAGAGAGTAGTTACAATTATAATTCTTAAATTAGATTCCTTTTGGCTAGCAAAGGTAGTTCAGTCAAGATGAACTTATAATGAGCAAATATTTCTTGCACATGATACTTTTTTTGCTAGAGACTATTTATATTAAAATTAGCTTTCATAAAATATTGTGTCAAATATATTAATATCAATTTATACAACCAACCCATCTCCTCCACTCAAGGGCCCTTTCCTTTCAATCTATTTATAAATTTTGGCAATTCATAGCTCAATGATTTTGGTTATAATTTTTAGATTATTCTACAAGTACCATTTCCTTTACATATATATGGTTATAGGGAATAATTCATGCCAAAATTCATAGCTCATATTCATGGTCTTGAAATTTTTGGTAGCTTGAAAGAGGAATTAACTGTTTGAAGATAAGGGCTAAGAAATCTATATGTTTGGTAAACTTACTCAAAGCTATACTTTAGGATGACTTGCTTCGATCAGCAAACTTGGAAAGAATGATCTAACAATAATAAAATTAATTGGAATTTCAAAAGAAAATTTGAAGTCTTATGAAAACAATCCATGACAAACTTTATGCAGGTATAAGGCCAGTCACTCAAAGGCAGAGTGTCAAAGAGTGGTCCAAGGTCTAAGTCTTAACTAGAGGAATACTTGGATAGGCTTATCTATGTCAACAAAAGCATCCTTCATAGCTGGAGTATTACTAAATATCCCCCAAAGCTCTTAAAGTGTCACAACATGTGGCTTTGATACTGTAGACATGTAAAATTGACTTAAACACCTATCACACTTGAAATCAACCTGAAATGTCTCAGAACGACTCTGAATCAACTCAAAACAACTTCGAATCAACTCGGAATGACTCTAAATCAACTCAGAATGTCTTAGAATGACTCTGAATCAACTCAAAACGACTTCGAATCAACTCAGAATGACTCTAAATCAACTCAGAATGTCTTAGAATGACTCTGAATCAACTCAAAATGTCTCATAATGACTTTTAATCAACTCAGAATGACTTTGAATCAATTTAGAACAACTCTGAATCAACTTAGAACATCTCGAAATGACTCTGAATCAACTCATAACATCTTTGAAACATCTCAGAACATCTCTGAAACATCTCTGAACATCTTTGAAACATCTCGAATCATTTCAGAATCATCAAACAACATTTGAAACCCTAATTTACTCTATTAATTGAATAATACAATGTTATTTAATTAATTGACTTTTTTTTTCCGGTATTGGCATGGTGTGATGGTTTTTAGGTGGCATTGTTGTTCTTGCCACCAAGGTTCAAACCCTGTTGGGGTGGTATTGTTGAATGGTTGTATTCGGTTCATAGCTCCGGTCAAAAGCATTTACCCCTTGAATAAAAGTAAATTAATTCACTTTTTCATCATTCTTGATAAATTAAATAAATACTATTTTATCTAATAAAGTCTTGAAAACCCTAATTCTACTATTAATCGAATAAATACAACATTATTTGATTAATTCACGTTTCATTATTTTGACCAATTAAATAAATTACATTTATTTAATAAAGTCCTAATCTTATCTTATTTTGTCATGATTATTCAAACAACGCTAATTATTTGATTACGTCACTAATTCACCTTATTCCTGTTATCAATAGTTTTGCACCTTGCTGAATGCAATATTCAACAAACTACTGAAACATGGAAACCTCTTTCAGATGTGGGTGATCTACGCAAAAGAGGAATCTCCAGAGTGAGCTAGTTCTCTGAATGATGAATTCTATTCTAAAACAGCCTCTGAGGAAAGGGATGAAGAATAACTGAACATAAAAACCTATTTCTAAAAGATGATTCACCAAACTTATAAAAATTCAGGCCCAAACCACTCATAACAACTTCTCTATTGCAGTAATTCTCACAATCTCATTAGCACACATCCTATCAGTGATTCGCATGAAGATCTGGAAAACAAATACAACATGCAACCTGAAACATGTAATTCTGAAACACCACCTATAACAACAAGACATAAAAGGATTTCAATTTGAAAACACAAGTACATCAGATTGCTATTACAAAATTTGAGACAGAAAATGAGAAGGAGAAATTTGCTGCTCTATTAAAATTGGAAGAGTGTCAATCTGTTCAAACTGAGTATCAAAAGGTTTACAAGCTCCCTAAAATGAGTAAGGGCAAGAAACTGATCTAAACTACTGAGAATGGAGAGTTGAAAGACTAAATCTATCAAAAGAACTCTCAAGGAAACCCTAATCCGAGCTCAGAAAAATCTCAAGGAAAAAAGGCCTCAAACAAACTCAAAAACTGCTTTAAAGCAGAAAAAAGCACAAAGCTTTTTTTATTACACTGTCAAGCCTCTAAAAATAGGCAAATCTTGCTTTAAAAGTTTCAAAAAACACCTTATCTCTCCAAGATAAGTTTGGAATTTGACCAAGAAGAAAAGTCAGTCAAAGATCTGCTAAAAATAGCAAGAAAACATAAAGCAATTTATAGAATATCGCTTTTATGCTTCTGATTTTACAAGATGCAGATTTTTTACAATTGTCTATTTTTGCAACTCAAAGATTGGAAATCTTTTGCAAAAAGAAAGAAATGCTTATCTCTCGAAGATATCATTCTGATTTTCTCAAAAATCATAAAAACACATTACACAATCTTCTTCTTATCAAAACTTCTCATTGATTTCTCCAAAATCAATTAAACTCAGAACCCTAAAATAGATAATCATCAAAACCTAACTCTAGGTTACTGGGGAGGGATTCACCATTGCATTCTCATTGTCTTCTCATAAAACAATAACATTACTTACACCTAAGTCTCAACTTCATTTTTTCCTAAGGCATAAGAAATTCGACCTAACATAATCATTGATTTGGACTTAGGTTTAAAATAAACCATAAAGGAAACATTATGAATTCGACCACCATTTGATATTCAACATGTGCCTTTGAATGAACATTCCAGAATTTTCATAAAGCTTGAATTAGGGCATTGACCAAAAACAGGGGCGAACCCTAATTCTCATCATTTCACACTCGTGACTTTTGAAAGGAAAGAAATTATGTCTGAGAGAGAACTGTCGCCATGATGGTGTTGGATTCGAGCCCGTGTGCACAGAAATCTTCCTCTACTTCTCTAGTTGACCAAATCTTTGTGGGTAAGCTTCTTTTCATGGCAAAAAGTTTCTCTACTTCACTATTTCGAGCATCAAAAAGCCCTAAGGGCACGGCCTATGTGAGTTTGTTTCTGATCTTCTACTTTTTCTTTGACTTCTCCATGCCATTGTGAGTTCGAGCTTGACTTCTACAGTCCACTCATGAAAGCTCGACTTGTATTCTGGTTTTTCTTTTCTGTGCAAAGGTAAGCTTAGTTAATGGTTTTTTTAACCTCTATTTTGGCCTTGAGGCCGTGGTGAACTCACTCTAATGACTTTGCTCTGCATTTCTATGTGCTCCTCGTACTGCTGTGTAAGCCCGACCTTCATTGTGGGCTCGACTCTCAATCTCTGGATGCTTAATGAAGCTTCTGGCCGCGGCAAGAGTACCCAGTTCCTGCCTCGAACTGGTAATCTTTTTGCTCTGTAGAAACTCTAAAAGATTTTCATTATTTCGTGAATCTTGTGGCCATGTATAGGCCGTGCCAAAAGAGCACTATAGGAAGCATTCTTGCAGATTTTGGGTTCGACCCAGAATAGAAAATCTCCATTATGTTAATTTAATAACATTTCTGCATATGGGTATTTAAGATATTTTAATAAATCTGCATTATCCCTCTTCGGTATTTTGACTACAATCTGGGAGCTCGCTTTTGTTGAATATTCTTGCCATTTTCTCCAGATTTCGCAATGAGTGTTTCTGTAGCTATCTTTTTGCATTTTGAAACCAACCCTAAAAATGGTTACTCGAAATTTTAAAGGAAACTCCATTTTTCTGTAATTGAGAATAAACCCCATGTGGGTATTTAAAATTTCGAAGAGCAATGCATTTTCTGTCTTTCCTGAGCTCGATTTATCACAGGACTCTTCATATTTGTAGTTATACTACTATTTTCATGAAAAACCCATGTGGGTATTGTAGATTATCAAGCTTTCTTTATCCCTCTGAATCTCGACCACCAGTTTGAAAACTTATGAAGCTAGCCTCTATTTTATGAATGTCGCCATAACACTACTTTCGAGGAGACCTCTTGTAGAGAGCCTGTATCTGGCCAAAACTCTTATGCTTTCACTCCTGTCGCCAAGACATTGTGTAATCGGGGTGACATCTTATAGGGAAACTTGTGTCTTGCCGAAAGCCCTTCATGCTTCCTAGTTGCCAAGACAATCTGTTTTCGGCAAGACCTCTTGTAGATAAAAAGGCTATACCAAAAATCTTTATTATTGCTCTTTCTGCACTTTCTAAAACAGAATTCTCATATGGGTGTTTAAAATTAGAAACTGTAAATTCATTCATGGATATAAACTCTACCCAGAACCGAAATCTTAACCTGAACTTCTGAGACAAAATACTATCATGAGTTTGGATATTTTCAAAACAAAAACATACTTTCTTAATTTCTGACAGAACTCGACCTCCTTTATTTGGTTGCAATGGTGATAAACTGTATACTTGCTTGCATTCCTTTCAGGACTTTGACTGAATAACCAGTGGCATTTTGTACTTACTTCTGAAACAAAAGATGCCTTGGACATTTGTCTTTACTTTAATCTCCCTACACTCTGTTGCTTGTTTGAATATGCCTTTAGAAGTCTACAAGAGCATGATGGAATAACAAGAACTTGTGTGCTTTTCTATACTCGTTTGACTCATATACCTAGTTTTCATTTAGGCATTTCTGTATATCATTTGATGATTGTATGACACCTAAACTTGGTTTATAATCATTTTTCCTCTTTTGATAAGAACAACTAACCTCTTGCTACAACACTGTTATTGACATGGATCCTGAGAAAGATTTGTATTTGTTCATTGAGTAGAAAAGGATCTCCTTGTTTGTAATCTGCCTATATTTTAATGTCCTTCTGACACTCCATAACCTCACTATGGCAACTCCATAAGGAAAACAAAATGAATCATTGTAACCTCATGATCACATGCTGCTCACTAGCTCATATGTATAGCCTAACAAATTAGGACTTATTTTGGAAAGAAAAGACTTACTCTTCCCCTATTATCCCGGAATGATCTCTTTGTTATTACTGTTGATAATGCAATAATTCTTCACCAGTCAACTCAGAACTATAAATTTGTCTAACACTCAGGTGCACTTTCTATATTTTCTCTCGTGAGCAACATGGTACTCTTCATGCATTTTTATATAAATTTCACTGCACAAACTGTTCTCAGAACTGTTCTCTTTGATGATGAAAATTAGAACAAAACATTAAGGAATGTGTATGCCTGTTCACTATCCAAAAGAGAAATGATGAATTGAAACTCACATGATATATGATTATAATCAGCACAGAAAATGAAGTAATTCAGCAATTTCTGATGCAAATGCACTTAGTTAAATTCCTTAAGTGAACTAAACTCACTGTTCACCTGTAGCCTTCAGAAAGAAATGTTGATCGTTATGAATGCACAGTTGGTTTCGTTACTTGATGGATAACTCTGTTTCACTCTTTCAGTTGTATTTCACTTTGTTTGATGTATATGATGAAATATCTTTCAAAAACAACCCATTTAATGCATAGGGCAGCATGTCGGGCTCTACCCTTGTGGGAGCCCGTTTTACTCCACATGCTTGGTCTTCGAATAATGTTCCGCTTCATGACTTTACGTATACCTGCACAAGGAAACAAACAGTGTTAGCATAAAAAATGGAACATGTTGATTATGATGTTGATACTTCTCCTTCAGCTCACTTCTTCACACTACACTTGACTGAATCTGATTGTTTCAATGCATTGCTAATAGTATACTGTACTATTGTAGGTGCATCATATGAGTTATGCCATAGTCAGAGCCACTGACACCCTTCTTTTCCTCTTACAGGTCGACGAAGCTCAAGATGACGAGGTGCACCATTCAACATCAAGCATCGATAACAGGCAATGATGACTATGTTGTTGCTTATATGTTTTCCCTTTGCATCTTCAGTAGTGCATTGTGTTGTTAGAAATGTATTGGAACAGTTATAGTTATATCCACGGCTTGTGTGGATCTTTGATTTCAATTCTGCTTTTCAGTTGAAAAGAAAAATGCATCTCATGCAATGTTGTAATACTATTCTGATTGCGAAATCAAATAAAGCCTTGTAAAATATGAGTTCTTTTTTAAATGAACAAAAGCATCTTAAATGCTATTTTGCACATGTACTTAATTCTGTCTTTCTATTAAATCTGCAACTTGCCAATGGCACTCTGCAACTCCATAACTTCACTAAAGTGCATAACTGTTACTTAATGCAAAAGTAATACGAACATCATTTAAAATCCAATCTGCAATTCAACTTTATGGCAAATAATAATCAGCCAGCTCCTTCATTTGAGCTGAGGTGAAAAATATGTAACAATTCCTCAAAATTTTATTAAATTATTAAATTATAATAATTTAATTATCACACTTTCCTCCAAATTTTGAATAATTAAATCAAACTATTCAAATTATCAAAAATCAAAATCAAGTCAAACACAAAAAGGAATTAATTAATTAATATTCCAAACCCACTTTTTGATTGAGAAAATCATGGATTGCTAATGAAGCAATCTATTTTTTCTAACTCAATCATCTAATTCCTAACTCAACCCTAACTGATCAATCAATTGCTAACTAAGCAATCAAAACCCTAACTAGCCAATCTATTCTTTAATAACCCTAATTGTGCAACCAACTTTGCACAATATTCTCATGTCTAAATCCTCTCAACACATGTTGACCGTTGATCTGGATATTCTCCAACGCGATCTTGATCGTCGGTTCAAAATTGATTTTCTTATAAAACAAGCCTCTCTCCTCACAAATATGGAGGAGAATTTCAACTTTCCTTATGCAACAAAGTTCTATCAAGATCACCATTGATAGAGTTTCCTCATTTCTTCAAACACAAGCATCGTTCATCAAGCTTTTACACCAAGCAATGGAGGCTTTGCAGTGATACGAACAACCGAACATCATGCAAATACACTCCAATATGGGATGGAAAACTCTTCTTTTGTTTTTTTAAATTCATTTTGAATATCTTAGGATTTCATTTCATAAGTTCAAATAGCTTAGATTGTACATTTCATGAGTGATGGAATAGGATAGATTAAGTGTTTTGGATTAGATAAATTTTTTATTTCAATCTTGCATTTGATCTTGTTTTCACATCTTTTCTTAATGGATTTCTTCCCCCTCACACATTTTGGCATGCTTGGTTGGACCTAGGTCCTCCTTACTAATGTTTTAATGAGCAAATTTGAAGTCACAGGATTTTGGGAGCCTTCTGGAGACGTTTCACGGATTGCCCAACAAAAGCTCGCTTTTGACTATCAATAATTCTGAGCATTTTCCATAGAAACTATGCTTTTTCCATGGGAATTGTTCCTTTGCACTAAGATCAATGCTTTTGCTCCAAAAATAACACTTTTTCATCTTTTTGGGTTTGCACTTGTACGGAAAATCTGAGCTTTTGCCTGATTTATGAGCTTTTGCAAAAAAAAAATTGAGCTTTTGATTTTTCTTCTGAGCATTTGCTCTAGAAGACAAGTGCACAAATCCTGCACTATTGTAATGACCTTCCTTGCTAACATTTTGTTCGTTTTGGAGGAATTAATGGATTTCTATGCAGGATTTTGAAAATACTAACTTGTTTTGTGCAAAGAAGATGATCGGTCCAAGATCTTTGGAGCCACCAAATGTTTTTTTTATTAACTTAAGAATTTCCTTTTGGTGCTTTAAAATGAACAACTCTCACTTTTGATTTGGTGTTGTTAAAATAAACAATTTAAAGCTTTCTGAAGTAGAAATCTCTTTTTGGTGCTCTAAAATGAACAACTCTCACATTTCTAATTTGGTGTTGTTAAAATGAACAAATTTGAATCTTTCTAAAGTAGGAATCTCCTTTTGGTGCTCTAAAATGAACAACACAACTCTCACATTTGATTTGGTGTTGTTAAAATAAACCATTTGAAGCTTTCTAAAGTAGGAAATCTCTTTTGGTGCTCATAAAAAGAACATAAAACAATTCAATTTTGGGCTCTAAAAATGAACACATTTCATGTTTTCATAATTAGGAACCTTTAAATTTGGTGCATAAAAAGAGGGAAAATGTTTTTTTTATTTTGTTGACACATGTACTATAAAAAGGGAAAAATCAGTAGGTTTAATGTGTTGAAAACAACAAACTAATTAAATCCTATCAAGCACCATGAAGCACAAACTAGAATGAAAATGCAAATACAGAAATTAAATGCAAACCGATTCTCAAACTAGACTTGATTGACCTCCATGGCTATTCTCCACCTGCATGAGAATGCACAATTTTGAAGGGTTGATAATGGAGGAATGTTGGGTGCTCATTCCTATAGCATAACAACTTGACGATGAAAATGGCAAATGGAGAATGATAGAGATGGATTGAAGAATGATTTTGATAGAGTGAGGGTGCTAGACGAATCAACCTCTCTAAATGGATTGTGAGAGGCTGTATTTATAGAGCCGTGATGTTGACGAAGATAATATTTGACAAGATTCAATAAGGATTTTATTTTTGACAAAAGAGGGAATACAACGAGATGAGATAAGATGTCAAAAAGATAGAAAGATTTTGATTTTCTCTTTTAAAGGAAATAAATCCTAAAAAAGATGAGAAGGATAATTGATGAATTATCTAATTAAATAAATTAATTAGATACACATGAGTTTCAATTTTGGAAAGAAAGCGAGAAGATCTTTTTAGGATTTTATTAATTAAATAAATATTTGATTTATTTAATTAATGTTGAATTTATGATTTCATTAATTAAATAATATAAATTATTTAATTAAAATTAGAAGAATGAATAGAAATGATTTAATTAATTAAATAATATAAATTATTTAATTAACATTAGAGGAATGGATGGATTATGCATATGAATTTAGTTAAATAAATAAAATTTATTTAACTAATTAGATGATGACATGGGTACCTAGGGCAAAGCATGCTACAAGATGTCTAAATGATGCAATGTCGGGACAAGGTGTTGTAAGAGGACATTTTTGGGTGTCTACATTTTACCCCTCTTTGAGATGATGTTCGAGATGATGAGATTTTTGTCGAGTAACATCATTTCAAAGAAGCTAAGGTATGGATAGAGGAAAATGGATGATGATGGAATGATGATGCCCCCTCGAGAGGATAGGTGGGTTGGACAAACATGTGTAGGCTCTCGAAATGAAAGGGATGGGTCAAGGACTAAAGATGAAGGAATGGATAGAGGAAGTGAAGGATGCATTATGCTGCAATGAAAGTGAGCAACCATGATATTTGATTTAGCACCGGACGTTATGCACCAAGGTATAAGAACCAAGGTGACGATGTGTCTCGTGCCCCAGCATAATACAACCTTTTCTAGATACAAGATATGAATATTAGCTAGAATAAGTCGGATTTGATGCAAATTCAAGAAAAAAAATGATAACACACACAAGCAATCAAGCAAGCATGCACAAATGATACAAAAACAAACAAGGTATTGCCCCTATCAAGTTGTAAACCGATGAGTAAGTGATTGATTGATTGATGATGATAGTGTTGTCATTGCAGGGAATGACATATCCCTAGATCAACACAAGGATGACTGGTAATTGATTGATTGGGTTAAAAACAAGATTAGGATCAAGACCAAAGGATGTGATTGGATAATTTTACAAGATTGATCGACTTGATTGGTATGGATTAAGGACTCACTTGCATTTGGATTATTGCTTGGATTTTTGTTGGCTATTTGATTTTTTTGGATTTTTGACATTTTATGATTTTTTTTGGCTTTTTGAAATGTTCTGATTTTTTTGGAATTTTGAAATGTTTTGATATTTTTGGACTTTTTTTAAATGTTTTAATTTTTTTGGACTTTTGAAATGTTTTGATTTTTTTGGACTTTTGAAATGCTTTAAGGTATCAAAGGATGAAAATTTGAGTAGCCTTTGTGCTAGATACCAATGACAAGGGGAAAACTAAGACTAGGTGCAAGGGTGGGTGATGGGAAAAGGGATAAAAAGCTCATGATAGATGAATGGATGGTATGGATGTATGCCTCATAAGAGAGCAAGGATGTGATCTCCAAAGAATTTGTCGCATAGGAATAACATACCCCATTCTAGGTACAAGACTTAGGATTTTTCTGGACAAAATTTATGAAAATAGGATAATGATAGGCTTGTTTAGAAAGATGAGGTATGTCAAGAGATACCCAAAGCATGTTTCAACCTTTTCCCCTATATCTTCATCAAGATCAAAAGAAGAAGGGTGGATGAATGGACTCAATATGATAGGTATGTATGATGGCTAAGATGGTAGGTAGGATGGAAATGATATGACATGAAAATGATAGGTTGGATAGATAAGGTATTGTACCGCCAAGTGTAAGTGACATAGAAGAATAACCTACAGATGACGCCTGTTTGCCAAATTTTCATCATGGTACTTATCCAGGGCATTTGTTTACCAGGTTTTCACCATTGGACGAAGGGATTTATCTTTACTTTTTCTATTCTTTTTTTGTTTTTTGACTTTTTGACTTTTGGATAGGAGGGACTCAAGTGTCTAGTTGCATGAAAGGTGATAGTCCCACTAGGGATGGATGTCATTTCATGGACCATGTCAAATGTCATTATGCTCATAGATGTCAGTAAGGGATGACATGAAAGGGAGATGGAGTAGGTAGATGATGGATTATGATGTGGAATATGTAGGGAAGATGATAGGGATTATATGGGAGTTATGCAAAAGATGAATGAGGAGGCTTAGCCAAAAGCATGGACCATAGGAAGATGGTGGGGGAGATATGTGGGATAATGAGTGAAGGATGAGGAGATGGAGGTATGTGATTTTTTTGTGAAATGGAAGGGAACCATGACCAATAGTTGCACACACTGTGATAAACATTGAAGCTTTTAATGTGGATGGGATGTAGGAAACAATGAAGATGTTTTCTTAGGAGATGAGTGATTTAGTGATTTAGGTACCCACATAGACTTAGTATTTTTATGAATGTTTTTTTGCTTGTGGGTGTTAGGAATTTGAGATTTTTGAATGGAATGTGCATTTTGGATGGAAAGGGATGTTGGGATTTTTGTGATGTGGATGCCTCATTTGACTTGATTTATTTTTTCTTAGGTACCCAAACCATTTTGTTTTTAGAATTTTCTTTTGGAGGTATGGGCTTATATAGCTTTTTATATGTACTTGGATTTGACTTTTTGCAATTGTATGCTAAGGCATTAGGACCATTAGAATTTTTGACTTTATGTGTAGAGGCATCCAAATTTTTATTTTGGAATCCCTTGGGTTTGGTGGAATGAGTGGAAGCTTTATGTTTAGACAATGTGTGCATTGATTGGTCATGATTAAGATGTTTAGAGGATTTATGGATAAATGGATAAGAGGATTGAATGGTAGGGATATTAGGTGTTGGGAGTAATGGTGGTAAAGTGGATGGAGGGATATTAGGAGTTGGAAGCAATGGTGGTAGAGTGGATGGAGGGAAGTGTATGGTCACATGCTTTTGACATTTGTAGGATGATGGTGGTGTAATTGCAACATATGTTTTAGGGATATGATAGGCTTCCTGATGGAAAGTAAACTTGGGAGGCATGGAGGAAGGACCAACATCTTGAGATTGGTGTCCTTGGGGTTTATGTCCAAGGCCATAAGAGTGTGAAGGGACTTTGACATGGATGGGATCCAAAATACCTTGTTCGTGAAGGTCTAAACCTTTACCTTGGTGGTTCATGTTTTGGAGTATGCAATGGACAATAGGGCTAGGTGTAGGTGGAACACTAGACACAATTTCCTTATTGGATGGAGAAAAAGAAGCAAGGGAAGATAATGGTTGTTGTTGTTCTAAGGAGGAACACTCATGAATGAGGGTAGAAAAACCAATAGGATATGATGGAGGACTTGCAATGGGGTCGATAGTGGGTGATGGAGGATTATTAGGATCTTGATTAGCATTGTGTTCACTTAGATCCAAGGTATTTTTTTGATCTTCTATGTGTGCTTGGGAGACACTTGTCTCATCAAGGGAAGTGAATGTTGATGGATCATGGATAGGACTAGGTGGAGGTGAATTTGAAATATCTTTCTCATGGATGGGTATAAGATCAAGTTGCTCATGGATAGGCTTTTCATCATTATGGATATCACCTTGATCATAAAAATGATATAGATTATGAATAGGTTGGATGAAAATGATTTGATCTTGATTAGGACTAGGGCTTGATGTTTCCACATGCTTGGGAGTAGACTCTTGATATAACTCTTGGGTTGCTTGAATGGAAGTGGAAGGGGATTTCTCATGGAGAGACTTGACAGGTTCTTGATGGTCAACAACATAGGAGCATGAAAGAGGGTGACTTGGACTTACGATGGGAGACTCTTGAATTGGCTCAAGGGGTTTTGGATGACATGGTTGACTTTAAGGACTTGGCATGACATTTGAGGACTCTTTTGTATGTTCAAGTATATGTGTTGAATGACATGGCGACAATTGATTCCTTTCTTTTAGCCCTTGGGTCACATCCTTTATAGGTGGATGGGTGGATTTAGATAATGCCATCAATTTATTTTTTAAATATCTAAATGTAGGGCATTGATTTGATGGAGGATTAGATGATGGTGGGGGTAATGAATATTTTGATTGGTTAGAAGGTAAAGAGGCCAATGAATTAGGAATCAGACATGGTGGCTTATGGATAGGCATTTGATTGGATGGTGGTAAGGGTGCATGAACTATATTGGTGTTCCCCTTGTCAAAGGTGGCATTAAGACTTAAAGACTCTTGATTTTGTTGCCAAGGTGGACTTGGGATCCTATGTTCTTGTTGTAACATGGGTGGACATGTTGATGCGTAATTTTCATGATAGGTAGATGTGCTAGGTTGGGATGATGATGAAGGTGACATATAGGATTGGGGTTGAATGTGTTGAGGTTGAAATGGTGTTTGGACTTGTTGTGATATGATCTGTTGTTGTAATGATGATTGAGGGGTTGTATAGGATAATGATTGTTGAGAGGTGGATTGGTATGGATAAGGGTTGACATTAGAAGACGTGTGATAGGTTGAAAAAGGGGTAACATGATATGTGGATGAATGAGGTTGATATGATGATATAGGTGACACATAGGATTGATGTGAAATTTGTTGATGTGGTGATTGGAATTGATGATGTGCTTGTTGGATTTGACAAGTGGCCATGAGGTATTGGATTTGAGCTATGAGTCGTTGCATTTGAGGTGATTAGTTGGTTTGAAGTTCTTGGATCATGTCATGGAATCTGTGAATGATTTGTTGGGGTAAAGGTGCTTAACTTGTTTTAGCCATGTGAAGCATGTGAACAAGCTCTTATGCTATATCTTCCAATGTTTTCATGGTGTAAAATGATGTTGATTGGATTAAAAAGATGATGATGATTAGGATATGATATGGAATGACAAGATTGTATGATTTGGATATTGATGTGGCAAGTGTTTATTGGAATTTTAACTTGGGCACTATCAAACACAATATTTCACATGTAAATGCATGAACACACACACCAAACACAATGATAAATTTGTCTTTGAAGATTAAATGTTATGATTAAGCAAACACTTGAATACACAACAACAAGCCTTATGACTAGTCAAGTGGGGTATGGCCAATTAGGTCTCAAGCTAGTTTGCACAAGGTTGACTAAGGAATGATTTGGAAGAAAAATACTGCCACACAGTCGAGAGAAAGGGGTAACCCACCCTTCACCTTCACTTCCCAAAGGTATAAAGTTCTTTGGGGCTTAGCCGAGAGTGACAAGATTTTAACTCCCAAACAAGCATGTCTTTCGATTCACACTTCAACTGAGGTCATCCCCAGGGGTGATGAAATTCCCTAGTAGGCCTCCTATGAAGGGTTTGATAAAAGCAAACCAAGTGAGGTGTTAAAGCACACATACACTTGATTCACACTCATAGTTGTTAATTTCCCTTAGAAATGAAATGTGTGGAAGAAAACAATGAAAGCACTCATTCTTTTTTATTTAAATCCCAATTCAAAATGTGAAGGAAGACACTAGTTCATTTTAATGCCCAATTTTGATGTGTGATTGAATACAAAATGAGTTTTAAGCTCAATTTCAAACATGTGAGAAAACAAGATTGATTTTATGCCACAAATTGAAATGTGTTGACAAGCAATGATTAATGAGAAATGAAAGATTAAAATTGTGTGCACCTGATTGTTTTTGTCCTTAAATATGTTGTTGTGATTGATCCAATGATTGATACAAATCCTTAGATCCCCCTGAAAGTCACCAAGACAAGAAGAAACACAAACTTGCAAGCCAAAAATGAGATTAGGTCAAAAACATGTAATCTATTAAAAATCCAAACTTAAATTAAAATAAATAAATCTAAACTAGATTAAAAAGTTAAAAATCTAAGTTAAATTAGAAAATGGAAATCCAACAAAATTTAAAATTTAAAAATCTAAGTTAAATTAGAAATCTAAGTTAAAAATTTAATCTAAAATCTAAAATCTAATAAAATTTAATTTAAAAATCTAATCTAAAATTCAAAATCTAATAAAAAATTTAATTAAAAAACTAATTTAAAAAAATTCTAACCTAAGATCTAAAATCTAATAAAAAATCTAATTAAAAAACTAATTTAAAAATTCTAACCGAAAATCTAAAATCTAATTAAAAAACTAATTTAAAAAATCTAACCTAATATCTAAAATCTAATAAAAATCTAATTGAAAAACTAATTTAAAAATCTAATTTTGAAAATTCTAACCTAAAATCTAAAATCTACTAAAAATCAAATAAAAATCTAAAAAAAGAAAGATCTAATTAAAACTAAAGTAAGATCTAATGTTAAGCTATCAAAATCATTCTTTATGTATTTCCCTTAACTTACCTCTATGAAAAGCCATCATTTATGATAAGATTTGCAAATTTGATTACCTCTTCTGTATGGAAATTAAATGGGAGATTTTAGGCAGCGATCTCTTGTTGCAAAGAAGCGGGCTAAGGCAAAAACCACGCATTACAATGGGACCAAAAATGGATGCTAGGGAAGATGGCTATGTGGATGAGTCTTTATCCTCAAATGCTGCTTATGCCAAACACCCAAGTGCTCGTTGATGGAATACGGTGCTCGGAAAGGATATGCGGGTATGGGAGCCGAGAGGAGTTGAATGTGCAGATCTCGGCGTACCAAATAAGGACTTCTTGTTGATTGTAAAGGAGGAGTCGTCAACAGTGTTTAAGCATTACCCCAGACCGAGTATCGAAACTTTGTATGCCCACCAAAATATATCAAAAGAACATTCTTTCAAAAGCGTTAAGGCTTGACCTACCAAAATTTTTGCATGAGTAAGCAACACAAGTAAATGAAAAATGCTATAATGAAGCTTCACGGAAATTCAAAAGAATGAATAATGCAAAAGATGATTTATGAAAGCTCAAATGTCTCTCTCAGAGATGTGAAAATTTTCTAAATTGCAGAGAATTTATGAAAGCAATGCCAGACAATCCACATTTAGAAATGTGGTGCAGTGAAAGAGTTGAGGACACACATTGATGTTATCTCTAGATAAAAGGAACTGTGCCATAAAATTTTTTCAACGAGAAGAGTTAAAATAATCAAATAAGCAAGATAATAGCATGAAAATCAAAATGTGAAATCCAAATTTTCAATGCAATTAATCTTTTGTATTTGCAAACACAGAGGTTGAAAGAGCTTTAATACTGCAATTAGTCAGCAAAACCTGTAAAAAATCCACCTGCAAAACTTAACAGACGAGGGTTAGATAAAGACCAATTTTCACAAGAAAACTTGCAAAAATGTATGAGTAGATGTAGAGACGTTGGGTTCACCAATGTAAATAGGGAAAAATCAGCAGGTTTAATGTGTTGAAAACAACAAACCAATAAATCATATCAAGCACCATGAAGCACAAACTAGAATGAAAATGCAAATACACAAAGGAAATACAAACCGATTCTCAAACTAGACTTGATTGACCTCCATGGCTCTTCTCCACCTGCATGAGAATACGCAATTTTGAATGGTTGATAATGGAGGAATGTTGGGTGCTCATTCCTGCAACATAACAACTTGATGATGAAAATGACAAATTGAGAATGATAGAGATGGATTGAAGAATGATTTTGATAGAGTGAGGGTGCTAGATGAATCAACCTCTCTAAATGGATTGTGAGAGGCTGTATTGATAGAGTTGTGATGTTGATGAAGATAAGATTTGACAAGATTCAATAAGGATTTTATTTTTGACAAAAGAGGAAATACAATGAGATGAGATAAGATGTCAAAAAGATAGAAATATTTTGATTTTCTCTTTTAAAGGAAATAAATCCTGAAAAAATATGAGAAGGATAATTGATGAATTATCTAATTAAATAAATTAATTAGATACACATGAGTTTCAATTTTGGAAAGAAAGTGAGAAGATCTTTTTAGGATTTTATTAATTAAATAAATATTTGATTTATTTAATTAATGTTGAATTTATGATTTCATTAATTAAATAATATAAATTATTTAATTAAAATTAGAAGAATGAATAGAAAGGATTTAATTAATTAAATAATATAAATTATTTAATTAACATTAGAGGAATGGATGGATTATGCATATGAATTTAGTTAAATAAATAAAATTTATTTAACTAATTAGATGATGACATGGGTACCTAGGGCAAAGCATGCTACAAGATGTCTAAATGATGCAATGTCAGGGCAAGGTGTTGTAAGAGGACATTTTTGGGTGTCTACACGTACGATTTACATTTGTTGACCAGTTAAAGACTAGGCCTGATTTTCTTAGAAACACTTCAATTTTGGGGCTTAAAATAAACAGAATGTTTTTATTGTTTTCACACCACTGCTATCTTAACTACTTGATGTCTTGAACACTTCAATCGGTGCAAAAATAAAAAGAATTTTTTTTTTCTTTACTCACAATTTTTTGGGGATAACACTACTCGAGGTGTTTAAAATGAATCAATTTGTTACTGTGTGTGCATTGATTGGAAAATTTGAAGTGTTTTGTCTTCTCCCCTCACACCATTTTGGTGATCTTGGGTGAGCGAAGAACATTTTTGAGCTTTTCATTTATTTTAAATTTTACCTTAGAGAGGGGGCTTGCTTTGAGACACATCCCGCACTGGGGAACTCATTGCAAGGTCTTGAAGCATGTTTACTGGCGGGCTATATCAAAGGTTGCAAAATTGTAAGAAAGTAGCTTCAAGTCATGCTGAAAACAAACTACATCTAATCACATGCCTTAAGTGGAATGAGAATGATTAAAGAGCCTTAAGTGGCCAAGCGGGTGAGTGTCAGATTTCTGCGTTCATAGTTACACTAAGAGCCAATTATTTTAGAAGCCACCATATTATCCAAAACATTCTCTGAAAGTGGTGCATCGAAATTTACTTCTGAGAAGTTACTTGCCAAGTCTGACTACAGGCCTATGCCATAAATCACATGTAAAATCATCTCTTCGAAGCATGAGGTAGGCCTACCTAAGAGGATGGTTTCTCTCCACTAGGGTTGTAATTGTTTGTTAATGTTAAACTTGCCCAATTACATTAAAAAACAATCGTGACATCAAATTCTATGTTTGATTTAAAGAAAAAGAACACATCAAAACAAACATTGAACAAGATGGTCAAACCACAAAACCTTTGAGTTAGTGTATACTTGTGAAAGAAGCCTTATATTTGCACTCCTTGAAAGGATTTATCCTTAAAGGTTTCCAAAAATTTCAGTTTTTATTTTTAGGTTGCATTGTGTAGACATGTAAAATTGACTTAACACTTATCACAAATTCAGAATGTCTTGAAATGGCCCCAAAACGACTCGAAACAACTCTAAATCAACTCAGAATGACTTTGAAATGACTTGGAACAAGTCTAAATCAACTCAGAATGTCTTAGAATGACCTCGAAATGACTCAGAACAACTTTGAATCAACTAGGAAAGTATCGAAACGACCCTAAAATGACTTGGAACAACTCTGAATCAACTCAGAACGTCTCGAAACGACCCTGAATCAATTTAGAATGTCTCAGAATGACCCCAAAATGACTTGAAACAACTTTGAATCAACTTGAACGTCTCAAAATGACCCCGAATTGACTTAGAACAACTCTGAATCAACCCAGAACAATTCAAAACGACTCTGAATCAACTCGGAATGACTCTAAATCAACTCAAAATATCTCTGAATTAACTTGGAACATCTCTAAAACATCTCATATCATCTCGAAATCATCCCATGACATCTCACAACACATCGAATGACATCCAAAACCCTATTTCCTCTATTAATTGAATAATACAACATTATTTAATTAATTCACTTTTTCATCATTCTCAACAAATTAAATAAATACCGTTTATTTAATAAAGTCTTGAAAAATCCTAATTCTACTATTAATCGAATAATACAACGTTATTTGATTAATTCACATTTCATCATTTTTAACCAATTAAATAAATTACATTTATTTAATAGGGTCCTAATCTTATCTTATTTCATCCTGATTAGTCAAATGACACCGATTATTTGATTATGTCACTAATTCACCTTAGTCCTCAAAATTAATTTAATTATTAAATCATAATAATTTAATTATCACACTTCCCTCCAAAATTTGAATAATTAAATCAAACTATTCAAATTAACAAAAATCAAAATCAAAATCATATTTAATATTCCTCACCCACTCTTTGATTGAGAAAATCATGGATTGCTAACAAAGCAATCTACTTTTCTAACTCAACCATCTAATTCCTAACTCAACCCTAACTAATCAATCAATTTATAACTAAGCAATCAAAACCCTAACTAGCTAATCTATTCTTCAATCACCCTGATTGTGTAATCAACTTTGCACAATTTCCTCATGTCTAAATCCTCTTAACTCATTTTGACCGTTGATCTGGATATTCTCCAACACGATCTTGACCATCAATTCAAACTTTCTTTTTCTATATAACAAGCCTTTCTCTTCACAAAAAAAGGAGAATTTCAACTTACCTTATGGAACGAAGTGTTGTTGCAATCACCATTGATAGAGCTTCAACCTTTTCAGTCAACCAAGCATCAATCATCAAGCTTTTCCATGTAAGCAATGGAGGGTTTGCAATGATATGAACAACCCAACATCATGCAAATACACTCCAACATGGGATGGTAATCTCTTTTTTTTTTTTTTGAATTGGTTTTGAATATCTTAGGATCTCATTTCATTCAAATAGCTTAGATTTGCACATTTCATGAGTGATGGAATAGGATAGATTAAGTGTTTTGAATTAGATAGTTTTTTTTATTTCAATCTTGCATTTGATCTTGATTTCGCATTGTTTTCCTAATGGATTCCTTCCCCCTCACACATTTTGGCATGCTCGGTGGGACCTAGGTCCTCCTTACTAACATTTTTATGAGCTAAGTTGAAGTTATAGGGTTTTGAGAGCTTTCATAGACATTTCACGGACTGCCCAACAAAAGCTCGCTTTTGACTAGAAAAAATTCTAAGCACTTGCCAAAAAATCAGTGCTATTTCCATGGGAATGGTACCTTAGATTTAAGATCAATTTTTTTTCTCTAAAAGCGCGCTTTTGCTTTTTTCTAGGTTTGCACCTATACGAAAAATCTAAGCTTTTGCAAAAAAAATTCAAAGCTTTTGATTTTTCTTCTAAGCATTTGCTCTGGAAGAAAAGTGCATGGATCCTACACTATTGTAATGACCTTTCTTGCTAACATAATGGCTATTTTGCAGGAATTAATGGATTTCTATGCAGGATTGTGAAAGATACTAACTTGTTTTGTGCAAAGAAGACGCTCGGTCCAAGATTTTTGGAGATACTAATTAATTTTGTTTATTAACTTAGGAATCTCCATTTGGTGCTTAAAAATGAACAACACAACTCTCACATTTCAAATTTGGTGTTTTTAAAATGAAAATTTTGAAGCTTTCTAAAGTAGGAATCTCCATTTGGTGCTTAAAAATGAACAACACAACTCTCACATTTCCAATTTGGTGTTGTTAAAATAAAAAATTTCAAAGCTTTCTAAAGTAGGAATCTCCATTTGGTGCTCTAAAAATGAACAACACAACACTCACATTTCCAATTTGGTGTTGTTAAAATAAACAATTCAAAGCTTTCTAAAGTAGGAATTCTCTTTTGGTGCTCATAAAAAGAACATAAAACACTTCAATTTTGGGCTCTAAAAATGAACACGTTTCATGTTTTCATAATTAGGAACCTTTAAATTTGGTGCATAAAAAGAGCGAAAAATGTTTTTCATTTTATTGGAACACATATGATTTACATTTGTTGACCATTTAATGACCAGGCCTAATTTTCTTAGAAACATTTCAACTTTGGGGCTTAAAATGAACAAAATGTTTCTTGATTATTTTCACACCATTGCTATCTTAACTGCTTGATGTCCTGAACACTTCAATTGGTGCAAAGATTAAAAAAAAAAAATCATTTTTACTCACATATTCTTGGAGATAACACCGCTCGAGGTGTTTAAAATGAATCAATTTGCAATGAATTGTCTTATGTGCATGCATTGATTGGCAAGCTGAAGTGTTTTGTCTTCTCCCCTTGCACCATTTTGGTGATCTTGGGTGAGTGAAGAACAATTTTGAGCTTCACATTTGTTTTAAAATTTTACCTTCTTAGAGGGCCTACCTATTGAGACACATCCCGCATTGGAGAATTCATAGGTGACCCAAGCGATACTTTCATTCTGGACCATTATATAAATCTTTTGTGAGTGTGAGGAAATTTCATCGCTTGTTGGGTGCAGATGTCCTATATCGACGTATTCTTCCTTAGTATCCTTGTGATGTGTAAAAACCCACTCAAAAATAATATCCCCAGAACATGACTAAGAGCTAATTGTTTTAGAAGCCACCATATTATCCAAAACATTCTCTAAAAGTGGTTCATCAGAATTTACTTCTGAGAAGTTACTTGCCAATTCCAACTATAGGCCTATGTCATAAGTCTTATGTAAAATCATCTCTTTGGAGCATGAGGCAAACCCACCTAAGAGGATGGTTTCTCTCCACTAGGGTTGTAATTGTTTTTTGATGTTAAACTTGTCCAATTACATTCAAAAACAATTGTGACATCAAATTTTGTGTTTGACTTAAAGAAAAAGAACACATCAAAACAAACATTGAACAAGATGGTCAAAACCACAAACCCTTTGAATTAGTGTATACTTTTGAAAGAAGCCTTATGATTTGGACTCCTTGAAAGGATTTATCCTTAAAGGTTTCTGAAAATTTTGGCTTTTATTTCAAGTTACCTTAATCAAAGTAAAAAATTTGGTAACTATGGCTTGGGTGTTGTGATTTCACAACTTGAGCTATAGACATTTAGGTCATATAAAGTCCATGATTTTGAGTCAGTCCAATACTATTATATCATTTTCCGTACTCAAAAACATAGAGAAAACAAACACACAAAGGTTACAATCTGCCATTCCAACTCACAATATTTTTTCTAAACACTTGGGGGAAAACAAACTGAAGTTGCTTATAAGGTCATTACTTGAACAAGATACTTGGAAAATCAGATTGGTCACAAAGTCTATCACCCATTATTCCCATACTACTTATTTAAAATCAAAATCTAACAAAACATTAGGATCATTCCTCCACTCAAAAAAAGGTCTATGATATCAACAGTTACTTGGAACTCACAGTTAGTTCAAGTATCTTTCCCACAACATATCCTCTAGATCAGGAAATGGAATATCGAACCTAGTTCTTTAGCATTTTTATTTATGAAAAGTGGCCACATTCCATACAACACTCAAAATTTAGGGTTTTTGAGTTTCATAGCAAACCACCCCAAAACACCACCACAACTCCCATTCAACAACTAGGCCTTGTAGCACCTATTATTCAACCTAGTCTCATGTACATGGAAGGTGCCCAAACTGACATCATAAGTAGTTTGAGAACCTTTCTATTTGAGAAAAATGAAACACCCCGTTAATCCAAGGATCTTTTATAGGCAATCCTTTCTTTGAAATTGATCCATGTCAAGAAAGTGATCCAAAGCATATCAAAGATGATACCATACAAATTCAAGATCAAGAAACCTTACCATCAAAATATTACAATGACTTGGTAGATATCTTCCAAAACATCCAAGGCTTTCCAAAAGAACACATCCATATGCCAAACAAACATACATCTACCCATGATATGCTTACTCCTAATGGACATATAGATGATCTTCATCCAAAACAAGAGTCTCATACTCTTGATATCATTACCATGGAACAAGAGTCACTTACTCTTAACATATTTACACCTGATCAAAGCACAACAAAACCTATAGACATATCTGGAATTGATCAAGAAGAAGCATTAAGATTAGAAACATCCTCCAGGTAGATTGAAGACATCAAGCATGAAAATATGGAGCACAATATCCTAAAATCAGCAAAGATAATGGACAATTATAAGTAGCAAAGTAGTGGGTATACACCAATCAAAGGAGCACTGATATATTTTGAAGGGCTGTCAAATTCTGATATTTTACAAGATCAAGTTGAAAATATCAATCAGGAAGTTATCCCACATATGGAGGATTCTATTAGTAAAGAAGTTATTACATTTGAAGATCCACAACAAAGCAGAGAAGGATTAGCATCTTGTTTCCAAGGTAAAACATATCTTATGGAAAATAAAAAATTTCAACAAATGCATTATCAAGACAAAGGATTAGGCCTACATGAACAGGGTTTCTCAGCACTAGTACAGATTATTGGTGATCCTAAACATCAAGGTCTTGGTTATTCAACAAGTAAGGGATCTAAACATATCAGTGATACCTCTATAATACTGGAGGAAACTTTATATATTGCAAGCATCAACATAGAGAGCATGAAGAGTCCTTATGATGAAATTACTACCAACACTACAACTAGCCATGTCAAGAATCATCATCCATGTATTTTCCCACCCTCTCATTGGGACCAACAACAAGAGAAAAATCTATACCAAAGAAAGGAACAAGTCATTGAAGCAGAAGAATCAACAAAAAAAAATGGACAAGAAAGATTCAAATGGATACAAAAGTAAAAGAAAGAAAATCATCCCTATCAAACTCCATTAGTCAAAGAAACTATGGGGAAAAATAAAAAAATGGAATTTCATCCATCAAAAAAGTCCAGCAATGCAAATGAAAGCTTCAAGAGCAACCTACAAAGTATATCAAGATGTTGGTCCCAATCGAATCTCCATATCCACCCATCATTGCTCATCATCCCAAGTTTGGAGAGTCAAAGGTTCCAAACTGTCAACCAATCCATCTGAATATCATATCCCTCAATGCATTTTTCCATCCAAGATATCCAAATCTCACATTGACCATGTGTTGGAATCAACTCTTTATCATAAAGGACTCTAAGGGCAGTCTATCGTGATGTGCGCGAGGTAAGGTTAACTTCGATATCGACAAAGAAGACAAGAGTTATCAAGGGTTACATTCAAGCGCTCATATCCTAGCAAAACAACTCCTCCAAGTAGGATATCATTGGCATGTCATGATAGCAATAACAACCATATCAACACCAACAACATCTACATCAGCACCACCAGGTGGTTCAAACATGAGCAAAAAACCATCACCATGATGAAAACCTGGTAAATAGGTGTCTAGTGTGACATCAAAAATCAATAATAAACAAAAAATCAAGAAAATAGTCAAGAGAAAAATCATCCTCTAGTGAAAACCACTATGGTGTCGTTTTGGACAAGTACCATGATGAAAACTTGGAAAATAAGTGTCATGTGTAGAGTCGAGCATCTACGTGCGCCGATTCAGGTGTAAGAATCTTATCCTATCTAGAATAAATCCAATCCATTTTTATCCCAATCCAACATATCTTGATCTTGACAAATGTTTGGTGTACACTTTACAGTTGCTTATGGAAAAAATCTTGACATGGGTCACTATTATTGATCCTATTCTATCCAACATTATCTAAGCCATGAGGCATTGTCCAATGAGGAATACTCTATCCAAACATGTTATCCTATCACAAGCTAATCCATCACCTACATTGCTAGACATTGGGGGAAAGTACTTACATCTTGCTTTAGAATAAATCTTGATCTATGTATTCTAGCTCACATTGTGATCTAGGCATTTCCCAAACAACAAGGTGTACCACATGGTACCCTTCACAATTCGTACCAACAACAAGGTATCTCACCAACGCACTATCAGGGTAGCCTTCAAAACAACTCATCCCATCAACAAGGTATCCCGCCAGCGCACTATCAGGGTAACCTTCGAAACAGTTTGTCCCAATGACAAGGTATACCAACATCGTACTACCAAGGTAACCTTCTAAGAGAAAAAACAATTTTGGTTATTCCTTCACTCGAAAATTCTAAGATATCAACAGTTTCTCAAACCCTACAGCTAGTTCAAGTAAACCTTTCTATAACATATCCTCTAGAAAAACATAGTGAAATATCAATCCAAGTTTTCAATATCTTACACCCTAGGAAAGAGGGTAAAAATCCAAAATAATTAAAATGGTTCATTCCAACAACAAGGTGTACCAACAACACACTACCAAGGTAACCTTCAAAGATAACAACAAATGTGGATTATTCCTTTACTCAAAATTTCTAAGATATCAATAGTTGCTTGAACCCTACAGCTAATTCAAGTAAGCTTTCCCACAACATATCCTCTAGAAAAACACAGTGAAATATCAATCCAAGTTTTCAGTATCTTACACCCCAGGCAAGAGGGTAAAAATCCACAAAACATTTGAAAAACATTAAAAAAAAAACAACAGGAGGGATTATTTGTTCACTTGAAAATTATAAGATATCAATAGTTTCTTGAACCCTATAGCTAGTTCAAGTAAGCTTTTCCACAACATATCCTCTAGAAAAACACAGTGAAATATCAATCCAAGTTTTCAGTATCTTACACCCCAGGCAAGAGGGTAAAAAATCTACAAAAAATATTTGAAAAACATTAAAAAAAAAAAAACATCATGGGGTTATTCCTTCACTCAAACAATCTAAGATATCAACATTTGCTTGACCCTCACAGCTAGTTCAAGTAGATTTCTCGCAACATATCCTCTAGACACAGAAGTGGAATAGCAATCCAAGTTACAATGTTGTTTTCCAAAAAAAAAAATTATGCTTTGAGTCAAACGGTCGAACTACGCGGTCTTTGCATGTACAATGTAGGAAAGGCTCATTAGCCCCCGAGACCTTAGGTCAGTCCCCTTAGGTTTCCAACATGCTTTATTTCAACTTAGTCAAAAAACAAAAAATCCAAAAATGGTCAAAACATAGAAAATCCAAAAACATTCAAAAAACAAAAAAGTTCAAAAACACTCAAACCAAGCAAACTACGAGCCTCTACGTGTACAACGTAGGCAAGGCTTATCTTTGATGAGCCCCCGAGGCCCTAGGTTAGTACCTAGAAAATGTCAAAAACAACATCATAAAACTTAGAAAAATCAAAAAGACCCATGTCTGCCATCACAATTCACAATAAGACATCATCCATAATAAACAGATTGTCACACTCACCCTTTGACAAAAAAAACAAAACAAACAAAGAAAGCATCAACAATTGGAACCTTGAAGTAGACAATCACAAAAGAATTTGATTGCGAATTGAACTAAAACAAAAAAAATATCAAATACATATTTTATTGACAAGACCCAACAACATCCTAAGATATGTCTTAACAAATCCGTTCCTATGATAAACATGATCAACATTGGATAATAGACCCACCACAAACAGATATGGAAGGTGATATAATGGAATTGTTTTATCTTTTTTTGTCTTTTTTTTTGTGTGATTTAAATTATTGACTCATTCCCAAGATGTCTCAAGGATGTCCATAAGGATTTAGAGAAGAAGGAATGGGGGCAATTTGAGCCTAATTTCAATTTTTTGTCCGTGGATAGTCTTGTTATACTACCATGGCGAATACTTGCTTTGTTCTATGTGTGGAAGTCATCTTTGAAATATTTCATGTAACTGTGACATCTTAGGTTCTTAATACCTCTTGTGTTACTGGTCCGACATTTTTTTAAAGCTTCTCACCCATACACTCTAACAGGGTTTTCGTATGTCTACATTGAGCAAGAATACTCCTTGTTTGTAGAGTCAAAGTCCATGCAATAAAATACAAAGTCATCTTGGTCATTAATGCCCTAGTGCATCGTATTTATTTTCTATATCAAAATGGATTGTTCAAACTACAAAGTCTCTAAAGCAAAGCAAAAGAAACTCATCAACTACTAATTAACATCACATTTCTATCTATCATCCATATTTCTTCTAAATTAACATTATATTTCTATCTATCATCAATTTTTCTTCTAAATTAACATCACATTTCTATCTATCATCAACATTTCCTCTAAATTAACATCACATTTCTATCTATCATCAACATTTCTTCTAAAAAGTGAAATTCTTAATAGCAATATCATTAGTACCATTCTACATCCACAATATCGACAACATACATTATGATGATATTAAATCAATAAAAACATCATGTATGGGTCATTCATTCATATCAACATCATATAAACATACATCATCATATATCATAATCACATGAGCATAAAACGAGAATGAATCGAAGAAGGTATATATCATATATATCATCATCAAAAAGGAAAGTGCATCATCAGTGTGATAAGATATACAAAATCATAATATCTATATGAGGCCTTGACTAGGACGATGAGTATAGGCATACAAAATGCCTCTGAACAATGAACAACATAAATATCAAGTACCAAAGTAAGACCCCAACGGGAAAAGACAAAACCCTATAGATCACCAAAATGATCTTGCTATCTCACAGACTAATCACCTCCACCACTAACTACACCATCACCGCCCATAGAACTAGGCTCTCCAAACCGTGGATGCTAAGAACCCCTGGGAACAATAGCCTCATATAAATTCTAATAGTAGGTAGACCTCTGCAAATAATGATCATGTTTTTTCCCTAAGAGTATCTCTCTCTGTGGTCAACAACTGTACAAAAGCCTCTACAACATTCCATCAACCACTCTCGCTATCCCGCTCGACCCTCAAAATATCTATCTGAGCCTCTGTAGCCTGTCATCTCACTATCTCTGCATCTTTGGTAGTAGTCATTTGAGCTAACAATATGTCTCCATCCCTAGTTGGTGGAGGAGGACCTGGAACCTACCTACAACCCTACACCTGAGGTGGCTTCTCATTCTGATCACCCTGCGCTCCATCACGGTGAGCTCTTCCCCGAGCTCTATCCAACTAATCTGCAAAGACCTCAATACAATGTCACTCCCCACAATGACCTGTAATACCTGATCTGCCTAAAGCGAGAGTACTCCTAGGAATTGTGAATCTCAAAGGCCTGTAGTGAGACCACCACTCATCATAGCCATCAGAGGTACCTAGATCTGTGGGACCAACTGATCAATCCCAATCAACTAGGGCAAGTGCTATGAACTTAGCAATAGTAATATCTATATCTGGCTGAATAGCCATACATGAACCTCCCGTGTTGTCCAACCAAAATGAGCCTTATAAGTATCAAGAACTCGACCCTGTCTCTTCCCAAACTGATGACATACTCGGTTTGGTAGATGATGCTCTAGCACAATATAAGAATGACTAAGCAACCAACAGGTCTGTCGACAATAGACAAGGTGATCTGCATCCTTTGGCCAAGCATCACACCCCAAATATGGTCTCCACACAAAGCCAGGAATATCATCAAAAACTCGATGCCAATAAGGAAGATCTCCAAGTAGGGTGTAGTGCACAAAATCCCCATAACAATATGAGTATGGATCATCAGGGTGATGATCCTATATCCCATTTGACTGAGTAACTGCAATATTCTCCCACACCTAGACATGAAAAAGTGAAACACCTACAAAAATAGATTTCTTGCCCTGATACATCACTTCATGCATATGTTTGTACAAGTGGGCAAGAATACATGGACCCCAAGCATATCTCGTACCATGCTGAAGCATATTTTCAATACACACACCCCAACCTATGAGAAAATGGAGACCTTGGCTATTAGGAACAAGTCCTGAAAGCAAACCACATAGGACAAGTGAGATAGGATCTGCACTGTCAAAAAAATCAGACAGATCAATCTTTGATTGATGTACCATCAAGTGTTGAGCACCTAACACACGCTACATAGTAGAGATACTGTGATGAATATGATACGTAACCAACTCCCCATGAATAGGAAGACAAAGTATCCTCCATACATCCTCAAGGGTGATGGTCGCCTCTCATGTAGGTAGATGAAATGAGGATGTCTCTGAATGCCACTGTTCCACCAATGTGATCATCATGGCAGTATGAGTCCTGATAGGAGGCATATAAAAAATGTGCAGTAGTCCCACAACATCGATAAATTCCCACTCTAACACACCAAAATGGGAAATGGGATTGAATAAATGTCGCGGACGTCTCTCCCTCAGTTGTAATATGCTAAGGCCAACCTGCAATCATTTTCAAACTACAATGTTAGGGTTTCACTCTAAACAAATGAAAGACACATAATAGAAAATATGATGAAATACGACATTTAGGATGACAAAAAAACAAATGCTAGGGTTCCAAGAAAAAACTAAAGTCAAACACAGTAGAAGGAGTCAAAAATAAGGGTTTAGAGCAAATGTTCATAAAACACAAAACAAAATCAAGCTTTTCAGGAAAAGGCGATCTTTTCAAGAAAAGGTGAGGAAACAAATGCATGGAAATATGGAAAAGGTGAGGAAATATGGAAAAGGAAAGCTTTTAAAGAAAATGCTCAGAAAAAAAGGCGAAGATCCTAAGCAAAGGTGTGAAAACAAGAAAAGGCGTAGAAATATGGAAAAAGCATGGATTCTTAGCAAGAAAATGTGTGAGAACCAAGGAAAAGGCATGGAAAACAAGAAACTTCGCTTTTGACCTAGAAAACTTTGTACACGTAAAATGAGAATGAAACAAGACGGAAGTAAAAAAGTGAGAAGGTACATACCGAGCCACCAATGTCTAAAGGTCGCCCAGCCTATCGAATGACCTTAGAACGATGTGTGGATCCATCAAAATTTGACATTGCTCCTTGAAAACTAAAAAAACCAGAGACAAGAATTAGCTATAGAGTCAAAACATAAATGAGCTATCTACAAGACAAATTTCCTATATAAGCCTAAAGAAAAACCTAATTTCTAAATAGAAGCTTAGAGAAACATCAAAACAAGAAACGAAGGACCTATACACCTAATTCTGTGACCTAATCACATCAGAACAAAAATAAAACAGATTCGTGAGCCTGACCTCAAAACTTGAAATTTTTGGTCAACCTCTCAAGGGGGCAGCATAGAGTCTTACCATCATTCCATGAAACACTAGGGCATAGTAGGGCATAATTTTTTTTCATAAAACTTGATCTTAAAAATAGAATATTTGAAACAAAGCAACCAGTACTTTGGATCAAAGAGGGGAAAAATGTAGACATGTAAAATTGACTTAACACTTATCACAAATTCAGAATGTCTTAAAATGACCCCAAAACAACTCTAAACAACTCTGAATCAACTCGAAACATCTCAGGATGACTCCAAAATGACTTGGAACAACTCTAAATCAACTCAAAATGTCTCAGAACGACCCCAAAATGACTTGGAACAACTCTGAATCAACTTAGAACGACCCTGAAATAACTCAGAACAAGTCTGAATCAACTTGAAACATCTTGGAATGACCCTGAAATGACTTGGAACAACTCTGAATCAACTCGGAATGACCCCAAAATGACTTAGAACAACCTTGAATCAATTTAGAACATCTTAGAACGACCCTGAAATGACTCAGAACAACTCTGAATCAACTCGGAATGTCTCGAAATGACCCCGAATCAACTCGAAACAACTTTGAATCAACCCAGAACAATTTGGAATGACTTTGAATAAACTCAAAATGAACCTGAATCAACTCATAATATCTCTAAATTAACTCAAAACATCTGTAAACATCTATGAAACATATTAGATCATCTCAAAATCATCCCATGACACCTCACAATGCATCAAACGACATCCAAAACCCTATTTCCTCTATTAATTGAATAATACAACATTATTTAGTTAATTCACTTTTTCATCATTCTCGACAAATTAAATAAATACCGTTTATTTAATAAAGTATTGAAAAACCCTAATTCTACTATTAATCGAATAATACAATGTTATTTGATTAATTCGCATTTCATCATTTTTAACCAATTAAATAAATTACATTTATTTAATAGGGTCCTAATCTTATCTTATTTCATCTTGATTAGTCAAATGACATCGACTATTTGATTATGTCACTAATTCACCTTATTCCTCAAAATTAATTGAATTATTAAATCATAATAATTTAATTATCACACTTCCCTCCAAATTTTGAATAATTAAACCAAACTATTCAAATTAACAAAAATCAAAATCAAAATCAAAATATAATTAATTAAATTCATTAATATTCCTCACCCACTTTTTGATTGAGAAAATCATGGATTGCTAACTAAGCAATCTATTTTGCTAACAGAGCAATCTATTTTGCTAACTCAACCATCTAATTCCTAAATCAACCCTAACTGATCAATCAATTGCTAACTAAATCAAAACCCTAACTATCCAATCTATTCTTCAATCACCCTAACTGATCAATTAATTGCTAACTAAGCAAGTTATTCAGCCTTTTGAAGGCTCATTTCAATATACGTGGCGACTCCATTCTCAATTTTTGTATGCAGATCAAGTGCTGGTGTTTTTTAAAGGCCTAGATTTGTGTTGTTTTCCAGCTTATGAATGAATAAATATGTCAATATTTCATGGCCATGCATCATATCATCTGCCATATCATGAGAGCCCTGCTTGTCCATCTCCATATCAGCCATATTCCCATAATCATGCTGTTGGTTTCAGTTCTATGGCTTTTCAAAACCAGCATACCCAGTATAGTTACCACCCACCCACCCCTGCCCATTATTCATCTTAGCCCTCATATGTTCAAAATCAGTCCCAAGAGATTGAAGACTTGAGCTTCAAAGATATATTGTTGAACTATGAAAGGAAAATGAATGAAATAGATTAGCAGGAGAGGATTGCAAGTATAAAGAGCACACTGCTTGATTACATGAGTCAGCTGGAGGAGATCAAGAAGCAACATGAATATAATCAGCACCAGGAGGAGCTGGCTTATCAGGCCTATCTTCGTGAGCAGGAGTTAGAGGCCCAAGGAACACAGTTTGAGGAGGATTTGGAGAGGGAGGCAGCTGCACAAACAAAGCTTTTTCTTGCTCAGTATCAAATGCATGAAGCCCAAACAGATCCTGCCATCTCAGAACATCCTATTCAAGAAGAGGTTCATGAGTTTAAATTTCCAAGTTTTATGAAAACTGAGCTTCCTAACCCTACTAAAATCAAAATTCCTAGCTTTAGAGATTTTTTACCTTTCCAAGAACCTAGGTTAGAACATTCTGAACCTTTGAGCAGTCAAGACCAGTCCATTAGAGAGCAACATCTTTTCCTCCAGGAGACTCCAGAGATTCGCCAAGTTTCCCAACCAGATAAGTCTAATGGTCCTGCCACTACTTGCCTTTACGAGAGTAGATCTATTGTCTTGGAAAATGACTCATCTTTTGCCATGGAAGAAGCTAGAAGAGTAGATTTATTGCATATAGCTATGGAGGAATATCGTTTGCAGCAACACAAGATTGAATGAGAAGAGCCTTGTTTTGTGGAGGACAATGTAAAGTTTTCAAAGGAACAATTGCTGCAACATACAGAGCAGGCGGTTGCTGCTGATTGCACTCCTTTCTCGGCTAAACCTAAGAGTGTTGCATGTGCAGAGGAAGTTGATTCTTTGGAACAACAGAATATCGATGATTATTTCAAAGTATCTAGTTGGTACATCGATAAAGAGGACCCAAAATGTCAGGAGCAGTTGCTGCAGGAGATAGAGGAGGCTGTGTTTGAGGAACCACAAATTCAAGATCAAGAAATGACCAACAGCTTTCAAGTCCTGCCTGATTTGTTCAACGAGTTACCATTTTTTGTGGATAATGAGAAAGCTCATCTCAGATTACGCCCATACCCGCTCTAGAATAGCAGCAAGAGGTTCAAAATTCTAATGTTTTGATACCTCAGAGGATTTGTAGTAAAGTAACTAATAATCTTCCTCCACAAGAAACTGAAAGTGAGAGGGAAGACGACATGTTTTGCGATGATCTTGAGGTTTTCGTTTCAAATTTAGATGCCAAACACTCATCTTTTGAAGGAGAAGGTTTGGAGCAGCAGCTTGAGGAGACAACAAGTGGTGTCCAAACTCGAGGTGGGGAGAGCATGGCTATCGAATGTCAAAATCCTGATAAGGATGATACAATAGTTCAAATAGAATGAGATCAAGCTGCGCATAAGCATGACACTGATGTATAAGGTAATGGCCTTGATATCTTTACAAGTTTTCAAGAAAGTAGTCACGAGGACATGTCAAAGCCTATTATGCATACAAAAGATAATGATGGAACCCATGAGAACTTGTACGCTAATATAATTGATGAGTTTTGTGCAAGGTTAGGTGATCTGTTTTCAAATGATCCTCATCAGAAGGATGAGATTGAAGTAGTAGGTAACCAGCAAAGAACCAGAGGTGCAAGTTCTGGTTTCACCCTTTTGAGAGGCTGCCCCATCAGACATCTAGCCAGGGACGTTGGCAAGATCCAGAGGATTTCCAGTGCACCTAAGGATGAGGTGGCAGTTGAGGGGCAACAAATCCCACTTATTCATTCTGGGAAAACTAGAGGTATGCTTGATCAGATTCACATGATCTATGTCTTTCATTGTTATTTACAAGTTGAAGCACAACAATGTGTGAGAAGTATCCTCATTTTCAACCTCTTAGTGCAAATTTATGAGCATGCAAAGTATCCTCGGTTGACTAGGAGAGGTAGTTATTTTTCAAAACCCGTAAATGGTTTTGTTTGAATGCCTTTTCCACTAGTTAGTGTAGAGTAGAGTAGTTTGCAAATAAGTGTGCCCCGCACATTTAGTTTCAGTATTTTTTCTTTCCCTAAGCGTTGTTGCGCATGTTCTGTTGGCCATCAAGGCCTATTAGTTTACTTTCAGTTCTATTTTGTTTCTTTGTTGTTGTTTGGAGTGTTCCTAATTAAAGGTTCTGAGTTTCAAGAAGGGGTAGAATTGACTCCATGCCCAATGAATCATTTTAAGGCCACTGATCTATGCTTAGCAGGCAAGCATATAGTGGAAATCACCAAAATGTTACAAATTTTTCACCTCAGCTCAATTGGTGGAGTTGGCTGAACATTATTTTATCCTAGGATGAAATTGCATATTAAGTTTAAGTGTTGTTTTGCATTGTTATTATTATTCATCAAGTGACAGTTGTGCATTTAAAAGAGAAAATCAAAATTTCAGAGTGCCATCCACATGTTCTAGAATTAAGAGAAGTACAAAATTGAGCATATAAACAACATATCATTATAAATGCTTTCATTTATTTCATGGAAAGATTCATATTTACAAGGCTTCATTTGATTTCAAGAATCAAAATGATATTACAACATTTGCATTGGAATGCATTTTCTTTTCAAATGAAAAGCAAGATGAACTCAAATATCCACACAAGCCGTGGATGTGACTGTCACAATGTATGACTAATAATACACTACACTATTGAAGATGGCTTAAATAAAACATATAAGTGACAACATAATCATCATTGCCTGTTTTGGCCGATGGTTGGCGATGTATGGTGCACCCTTGTCTTCTCGTATTCTGTCGACCTGTAAGAGGAAAATGGGAATGTTAGTGGCTCTGATTATGAAATAACCTATATGAGGCACCCACAATAATACAATCTACTATTAATTATGCATTGAAACAATCAATCAAGTGCAGAGGAAGTGAGTTGAAGGAGAAATAACAATATCATGATCATCATATTCTGTTTTATGCTAACATTGTTTGTTTCCTTGTGCAGGTATAGGAAAAATCAAGAAGCTAATCATTATTCGATGGCCAAGCATGTGGAGAAAAATGGGCTCCCATAAGGGTAGAGCTCGGCATGCTGCCCTATTCATTAAATGGGCTGATTTAAAGATTACATCATCATGTTCATCAAAGGAAATGAAATGCAACTGAAAGAGTAAACAAAGTTATCTATCGAGCTACTAAACCAACTATACATTCATAACGTTCAGGTTAATGTTTTCTGAAGGCTACAGGTGAATAGTGAGTTTAGTTCACTCAGTTAATTCAGCTGAGTACTTCTGTATCAAATATTGTTGCATAATTCATGTTCTTTGTTCATCATAATCATATGTCATGCAAGTTCTAGTTCATCAGTATTATTTTTCACAGTCAAGGATAGTGAACAGGCATACATTATGCCTTAATAAAGAGTTTTGTTTTGATTTTCATCGTGAAAGAGAGCAGATTTAAAGAACAGTTTAATAAGTGGAACATAAAAATGCATGAAGAGTACCATGTTGAAGCTCAAGAGTACGAAGGACAAACAGTGCATTCAAGTGACAAATGAATAATCAGTTCCTGTTTGACTGGTAAGTCAAATACAGCATTAGGGGTCACAAGGTGAGAAATGATTGTTCCAGAATGACAAAGAGATGATAACAGTTTCATTCCAGAATGATGAAAATGGAGCAGGCATAGCAAAGGTGTCTCAGAAAATGCTAATTATGCACTAAGGAAAAATTAGGTGGCATTTAGTCCATGGTGTTGTGTTTCAACTTAAAGTTTCCACATAAGTTCAAAAGCAGAAAGTAAATGTTGTTGTATGGTAAGGTTAAAGAATTCAAAAAGAAACAGTGTGAAGGATAGTAAGTGACACGAATAGAAGACACATTTCTAGAATCTCATGTACCCAATTGAAGGTTTTCAACAGTAAAGCAAAGAATGTATTTTTCTGAATGTCATACAATCAGATGATTCTGTCAAAAGGTAAAATATACATAGTTTTCTCATGATCAAGCTGGACTACATCAGAGAATGTATTAGCTACATAAGTTCTTCTTTTTGAGAATGTCATACCATAGGGGATTCAACATTTCATAATTGTGTAAAGAATTGCAGGAAACAATCATAAATCAAGCTCAGATTTTATACAGGTACCAAAGAGAAGGTATAGTTTCATCTATCTTTTGTCATTTACCCACATTTGGGGTTTTGAAACACAACCCAAATTTGATACAAGTCCTAGTTTAGTCTTGAAGATCAAATGAGCAGCTACAGGAATGTCAAAATGGAGCACCAATTACCAGGGGTCGAGCTTATAAATTAATGCACAACGGATATATTTTGTTGGAGTTTGTCTTTAAATATAGAAAATGCAATTGCAGTGATGACCCATGTGTAGTTTTTGTAAAACACAACAAGAGTATAAAAGTGTGAGTTCTTTTGGTAGTTGAGCTTCTGAATAAGGGAAATATAGTTTTCATTCAAATTTCATCTTACCCATGAATGAGTATGTTTTAAAAATGCAAAGATGGTAAGAAGTTTCAACATGGGTCGAGCCTACAAACTAGATATGAATAAATACACAAATTTTATTATTCTCACAGGGGTTTTATTTCTAAGGACAAATAATACGACAAACAACAGCAGTAATGCAACGGAGAGGTGTTCTTTTCATAAAGTACAGAATGCCAAGGAGATAAGGAATCAAGATATACAAATACCCATGTCATTCTTTTGTTTTAGGAGTCCAAAATAAAACCACTAGTTGTTTTGGGTCAAGCTCATATGAATAGAATCAAACAAATGAAGTTGCAGTTTTGAATCTTGAGTACCCAGTTGACATTTAAAATGCAAGAGAATACAGTGCAGTGATAACCCATATGGGAATTTGTATAAAATAGCAAAAAACTTAAAAAATGTGAATTTCCTATGGTAAACCGGGCTTCAAAATGAAGGAAATGTAGTTTTATTCAAAAGTTTCAAATACCCATATGCATATTTTTCTTCAAATACACAAGAAGGTGGATTTCCTATTTTGGGTCGAGCCCAAAATCTCTAAAAAAAATGCTTTCTATAATACATATATGGCGGCCTGTACATGGCCATAGTTTGTTTTTTAGTGAAAGTGGTCGAGATTTCTAAAGGAGAAAGTAATATTTTGAATATAACTCACCACTTCGAATCTGTAGAAGAATGCTTATGGCGCGACCAGACCCATATTAAAGTTTTGAAACTCCAAGAAAGAATCCAGCTTGAGCTTGTAGGAGAATACAGAGGCAAAGAATGCAGAGAGTTCAAGTTCAAGGGTTGAATAATTTCATATAAACACAGAAAATACAAAAATAGAGGCATTAGAAATTGTATTAGCCGCGGCTATAAGCCAGAGGGAACAGAATGAGAAGCCATAGATGCTATGAACACATAGCTTACCTTGTGCAGAGGAAGCGAAAGCAAAAAAAAGAAGTGAGCTCTCTCATGGAGTCTCTTGACAGAGGCCAAGTTTGAGCTCAGGTCGGCCAAGCATAGCAAAGCACAGGAGTGTGAAGAAAATCAGGATCCTTTTGACTTCAAGAATAAGTGAAAGAATTTCAATAATATAAAAATGAGCTTACCCACTGAAGAGCTCGATCTTCTGAAGGAGAAAATGATGATTCTTAGACACACGAGCTCAAATTTCAACACAATCATGGCGGTGCTTTCTTTCCAGACAGAGCTCTTTTCCTTCAAAATGGTGGAGTGCAAAATGAGATGATTACTAGGGTTTGCCTTGTTTTGTTTGAACCCTAATTCCAACCTTATCATCATCTAGGATCTTCGGTCAAAGCACATGGAGAAATTTGAATGGAGGCCGAGACTTATATGCCTAAGTATCATATTTATCAAAGTCTGAAGTTTGACATATGTAGAGGCCGAAATTCTTATACTAGGTCGATATATTAAAGTCTTTAGGACTTGTTTTATGCCTTAGTGAAATGGAGTACTTAATCTTGTGTTATTGTTTTATGAGAAAACAATAAGGGTGTAATGGTAATTACCTTATGACCTAGGGTCATCTTGTTTTGGGTCAATTATCCATTTAGGGTTCCTTGTTTTTTTAATTGATTTTAGAGAAATCAATTGAAGATTGATGAGAAGATGATGATGTGTAATATTTTTATGATTTTGTGAGAAAATCGAAGCATTGTAATGGAGGGATAAGAAGTTTTTCTTTTTGCAAAAGATTTTTAATCTTTAATTGCAAAAAATAGATAAATTGTAAGATCTACAATCCTATAAAGAAGAATCGTAAAGCAACCTTTTATAAGTTGTTTTATGATTTCTTGCTATTTTTAGCAGATTTTTATTGACTTCTCTTGGTCAGATTTGAGTCTTATCTTGGAGATATAAGGTGTTTTTTGAGCTTTTAAAGTAGATTCAGCCTATTTTTAGAGGCTTGACAGGTTCATCATAAAAGCAATATGCTTTTTCTACTTTTATGCAGTCTTTTGAGACAGTTTGAAGCCTTTTTCCTTGAGATTTTTTTTGAGCTCAGATTAGGGTTTCTTGAGAGTTATGCCTTTCAAAAGACTTAGTCTTTTTAGCTCTCCTCTCTTAGTCAAATTTGAGCTCCTGCTCATACACATCTTGAGTTTGTGAACCTTTTGTACTCAGTTCAACATTATTCACTCTTTTAGTTTTAATAAAGCAACAATATTCTCCTTCTCATTTCTGTCTCAATTTTATAATAGCAATTTGATGTCTTTGTGGTTATATCAAAATCCTTTTATGTCTTGTTGTTGTAAGTTGTGTTTCAGAATTGCATAGTTTCAGGTTGCCTGTTGTATTTCATTTAGGAATCTTCATGCAAAATACTGATGGAAGTATGTGCCAGTGAGATTGTGAGATTCATTGTGATAGGAAAGCTGTTGTGAGTGTCATTGTTTGAATTTCATAACTTTAAGAGAAATACCAGTCAGATTTAAGTTTTAATTAGCCATCCTTCTACCCCTTTTCTCAAAAGTTATTTAGAATAAGATCAATCATTCGGAGAACCAACTCACTCTGGAGATTCCTCCTTTGCTCAAATCACCCACATCTGAAGGAGGTTTCCATGTTTTAGTAGGTTGCTAAATATTGCATTCAGTAGGGTGCAAATCTATTGACAACAGTAACACACATAATGAAGGTGCCCAAACTGACATCATAAGCAGTTTGAGAACTTTCATATTTGAGAAAAAATGAAACACCTCTCAAATTTCTCATCGCATCCATCATCTTAGACAAAGAAGAAGAGAAAGCAGACATAGCAGCTAGATGACCCATATTAACACCACCTGCGTGGCAATAAATATACATACCTCATGATTTTTGGCAAGAAAAACATCCTTAGGTCTGGCAAGAGTAAGATCCTTAACCAAAAATCTATACTTAAGTTCTCAAACAATCACCCTACAAATTTTTTTGTCAAAGGTTTCTTCTCAAGAAGATATCGCGACCGTCAAAATTGGCTAGATCATTTCTATTATCGCTTTGCACCAATAGGTCACATGTTTTCTAGAGAATAGGAGTCAGGAAAAAAAATCACAAAATCTTTGTAATTGTTTATGACAACCATGAGATCACAACATAGAAAGAACATGGAAGCCAACAAAATAAGTGATAGCATCCCACTAGCAAACACCACAAACGGTGGAAGAGATTGATAAGGATATAAACCAAGTGACCTTATGATAGGGTATTGAGTATAAAAACATCCCCAAAACATGTCAATCTATTACCAAAATTACTCTTATCAAGGGTCACAACATCAAATAGGGCAACAACACTAGGGATTTCAAAATCACCATCAAGGAATAAATCCAAAACATCAAATTTCCCTAGATAAAATTGAGAGAGATCTTGAGGAAATTAAACGAAAATGAAATAACATATCATCAACATCTTATTCAAGGTTGGAACATTACATATCCACAACAAATAGACATTATCCCACAAACACCTCAATATCCACATCAACAACACTTCCAATATCCACAATATCAAGAAGTTTCGTAACACCAAGGTGTACCTCAAGTGCAATATCAAAATGTACCTCAATTGTCGTATCAAGGAGTTCTACAAAATCAAGAGCAAAATAATCAAGAAAAACCACAGAGGAAAGATTACCAATGAGAAATAAAATTCACCCCTTTGGGAGAAAATTTAGAGGTAACCATGCATGAACTAGTACAACAAGAACTTATCAAAATCAATGATAGTACAACTTATGGTGAACCAAACTTTAAACTTCCTTGGTATAACAAGTACAAACAATGTGAGTTCCACAAAATCAAGGGTCACACAATGAATAGATGTGCTACACTAAGAAATCTCATCCACGACCTTATTGATCAAGGAGAAATAACTATTAACATTCAAGGGGCAACTACCAATGACAACACGGACAATGTCTCAATCTCAAAAGTTGAAAAAAATGATCAAGAGCTATCTATCACGGATCACATTGACAATGTCTCTACATCATCTAGTTAGAAAGATGACATACATCAAGAATTTAGTCCCAAGAATGATCAAAATCAATCACCCAAGTCTAGCAATGATTCATTCCAAGATATATTGACATCATCCAGCCTCATGGTAGTACATATTGATGATCAAGAGACTCCTAAGCCAACACTTATACCCAATCTAAGCCAAGAGTTATCACCCATATGCCCACAATTTGAGGAAATCCAAGGATCTTTAATAGGAAATCCTTTCTTTGAAATTGATCCATGTCAAGAATGTGAAACAAAGCATGTCGAAGATGATACCACACAGAGTCAAGATCAAGAATCCATATCATCAAAATACTACAATGACTTGGTAGATATCTTCCAAGACATCCAAGGGTTTCCAAAAGAACACATCCATATGCAAAGCACACATACATCTACCCATGAGATGATTAATCCTAATGGACATGTAGATGATCTTCATCCAAAAAAAAAGTCTCATACTCTTAATATTAATACCATGGAACAAGAGCCACCTACTCTTCACATCTGTACACATGATCAAGATATAGAAAAATCTATAGACCTATCAGAAAGTGATCAAGAGGAAGAATTGAAATTAGAAACATCCTCTAGTTTGGTTGAAGACATCAAGCATGAACATATGAAGCACAATATCCTAAAATCAACAAAGATAATGGACAATCCTGAGTAGCAAAGCAGTGGATATACACCAGTCAAAGGAGCACTAATATATTTTGAAGGGCCATCAAATTTAGATATTTCACAAGATCAAGTTGAAAATATCAATTAGGAAGTTATCCCACATATGAAGGATTTTATCAATGAAGAATCTATCACCTTTGAAGATCCAAAAAAAAGAAGAGAAGGATAGCACCTTGTTTCCAAGGTAAGACATATCCTATTGCAAATGAAATTTCTCAACAGATTTGTTATCAAGATAGTAGATTAGGCCTACATGAACAGGGTATCCTAGCACCAATGCATATTATTGGCAATCCTAAGCATCAATATCTTGGTTATTCAGCAAGTAAGGGATCTAAACATATCATTGATACCTCTATAATACTAGGGGAAACTTTATCTAATGCAAGCATCAAGATAGAGAGCACAAAGAGTCCTTACGATGAAATTGCTACCAATGCTACAACTAGCCATGTCATAAATTGTCATCCAAACACTTTTACACCCTCTCATTGGGACCAACAACAAGAGAAAAAGCTATATCAAAGAAAGGAACAAATCATTGAAGCAAATGAATCATCAAAACAAAATGGACAATAAAAGTTTAAATGGATACAAAAGAAAAAGAAAGAAAATCATCCCTATCAAACTTCGTTAGTCAAAGAAACTATGGGGAAAAATCAAAAAGGGAAGTTCATCCATGAAAGAAGTCCAACAATGCAAAAGAAAGCTTCAAGAGCGACCTACAAGGTATATCAAGACATTGGTCCAAATCAAATCTCCATATCCACCCATCATTGCTCATCATCCCAAGTTTGGAGAGTCAACGGTTCCAAAATGACAGCCAATCCATCTGAATATCATATCCCTCAACACATTTCACCATCCAAGATATCCAAATCTCACATTGACCATGTGTTGGTAGCAACTCTTTATCATAAAGATTCTAAGGGCGCTCTCTCGCGATGTGCACATCAAGGTAAGGTTAACTCTGATATCAACAAGGAAGATAAGAATTATCAGGGGTTACATTCAAGTGCCTTCATTTTGGTAAAACAACTCCTCCAAGTAGGATATTGCTGGCACATCATGACAACAAAAACAACCATATCAACACCAGCAACATCTACATCAACACCACTAGGTGGTTCAACATGAGCAGAAATATTTTCACCATGATGAAAACCTGGTAAATAGGCATCTTGTGTTGTGGCATCAAAAAATCAATAAAAAACAAAAAAAATTGATCAATAAAATAGTCAAGAGAAAAATCGTCCTCTAGTGAAAACCATTACAGTGGCACTTTGGACAAGTACCATGATGAAAACCTGGCAGACAGGCATCATGTGTAGGATCAAGCATCTACATGTGCCATTTTAGGTGGAAGCATCTCAACCTATCTAGAATAAATCCAATTCATTTTTATCCCAATCCGACATAACTCATTCTTGACAAATGTTTGGTGTATACTTTACACTTGCTTATGGAAAAATTTTGGCATGGGTCACTATCATTGATCCTATCTTATCTAGCATTATCTGAGCTAGGGGGCATTGTCCAAAGGGGCATACTCTATCCAAACATGTTATCCTATCATAGGCTAATCCATCACCTACATTGCTAGACACTGGGGGTAAGTACTTATATCTTGCTTCAGAATAAAACTTAATCTATGCCTTCTAGCTCACATTGTGATCTAGGCATTGTCCAAACAACAAGGTGTACCACATAGTACCCTTCCCAATTCACCCCCATCAACAAGGTATGCCACCAAACACACTATTAGGGTAACCTTCGAAACAATTCATTCCAACAACAAGGTGTACCACATGGTACCCTTCCCTATTCATCCTAACAACAAGTTGTACTGCCAACAAACTACCAAGGTAACCTTCAAAGATACTGACAACAAGGAATTTTCCTTCATTTGAAAATTCTAAGATATCAACAGTTACTTGAACCCTACAGCTAGTTCAAGTAAGCTTTTTTGCAACATATCCTCTAGAAAAACAAAGTGAAATATCAATCCAAGTTTTCAATATCTTACACCCTAGGCAAGAGGGTAAAAATCCAAAAAAAAGAAAAATAGTTCATCCCAAAAACAAGGTGTACCACCAACACACTACCAAGGTAGCCTTAAAAGATACAAACTACATGGATTATTCCTTCACTCGAAAATTCTAAGATATCAATAGTTGCTTGAACCCCATAGCTATTTCAAGTAATATTTTCCACAACATATCCTATAGAAAAGCAAAGTGAAATATCAATCCTAGTTTTCAATATCTTACACCCCAAGCACAAGGGTAAAAATCCAAAAACATCAGAAAACTACAAAATTCCAAAAACATCAGAAAACCAACAAAAGACAAAAACATTTGGAAAACATCAAAAACAAAACAACATTGTGGGGTTATTCCATCACTCAAACAGTCTAAGATATCAACATTTGCTTGAACCTCATAGCTAGTTCAAGTAGATTTCCCACAACATATCTTCTAGACACAAAAGTGATATATCAATCTAGATTATCAATGTTGTGTACCAAAAAATAGTTTATGCTTTGATTCAAACGGTCGAACTACGTGGTCTCTGTGTGTACAACATAGGCAAGGATTATTAGACCCTAAGACCCTAGGTCAATCCCCTTAGGTTTCCAACATGCTTTATTTTCAACTTACTCAAAAAACACAAAATCCAAAAATAGTCAAAAAATACAAAGATCAAAAAACATTCACAAAATAGAAAATGTAAAAAATACTCAAACCAAGAAAACTACGAGCCTCTGCATGTGTAACGTAGGAAAGGATTATCTTTGATGAGCCCCCAAGACCCAAGGTTAGTCCCTTGAAAAACAACAAAAACATCAGAAAACTTAGAAAAAAAAAAAGCCCATCCTATCCATCAAAATCCACAACAAAACATCACCCATAATAAACAAATCATCACATTCACCCTTTGAAAAAATAGACAAACAAACAAAGAAAACAACAAAAAGCTATAACTTTCAAGCAAACAATCGCAAAGTTATAACTATAAACAGATAGAAACAAATCCAAAGTATCAACTACCAATATTTTTGACAAGTCCCAACAACATCCTGAGATATGTCTTAACAGATCTATTCCCACAATATACATGATGACCAATAGATAATAGCCCCACCCCAAACAAATATGGCAAGTGATAGTGCAACTTTGTTTTATCTTTTTATAGTCTTATCTTTTATGATTTATTTTATTGACTCATTCCCAGGATCTCTCGAGGATGTCCATAAGGATTTAGAGAAGAAGGAATGGGGGAAATTGAGCATCATTTTAGTTTGTTGTTTGTAAGATATTTTTGTAATATTATCATGGTGAATACTTGCTTTATTGAGTGTATGGAAGTTGTGCTGAAACAATTCGTGTAGCTATTGCATGTTAGGTATTTCATACCTCTTTGTGTAAATGGTCTAAAATTTGTGTAGCACTTGCATGTTAGGTATTTTATACCTCTCTACGTAAATGGTCTAAAATTCATGTAGCATTTTCATGGTAGGTGTCCTATACCTCTCTATGTGACTGGTCTGAAAAGTTTTTAACACAACCCAACCCTATACTTTAAACAAAGTTTTTGTATGTCTGGTATGAACAAAAATACTCTTTGTTTGTAGAGTCAAAGTCCACGCAATGGATACAAAACCACCTTGGTCATTAATACCTTGGTGCATCATATATGTTTGCTACATCAAATAGGATTGTTCAAAACTGTGAAGCCTCCAAGTAAAGCAAAAGCAACATCATCAACTACTAACAACATCAAATTTCTATCTATCATCACATATTTCTTCTAAATAACATCCATCCTACATCCGCAGTATTGTCAGTACATATCATGATGACAATAAACCAATAAAAAATCATGTATCATGTATGGGGCATACATCCATCATACAAACATCATATATCACAATGTTATATTGATCATCCATAATAAAACATCATATGATACAAAGTATGATCCATCCATCCATATCATATGCATACATCATCATCCATAAAGCATAAAATAAGGATGAATCGAAGAAGGTATATCTCATATATATATATATCATCAAAAATGGGAGTACATCATCATTAGTGAAATAAAGTGTGATAGGATAATACATCATAGCATATATACGAGGCCTTGACTGGGCTAATGAATATATATACAAAAAATCATATCTGCAATATGTCTTTGAACAACAACATAATAAAGATCAAGTACGCTACCGAACAAAAAGGGAAACACTCTATAGACCAAGCTACAGACCGCCATCTGGATCTGGCTATCTAATAGGATGACCACCTTCAATCATTTTAACTCATGATATTAGGGTTTCACTCTAAACGGGTAACTGACGCATAATGACACAAAACATGATGACAAACAAACATATGCCAAGGTTCCAAGCAAATGTTAAAGTAAAATGCAACGAGAAAAGTAAAACACAAGGTTTTTGAGCAAATTCTCATAAAGCACCAAGAAAAAGAAAGATTTTCAAGCAAAGGCGAGGAAACAAGGGTGTGTAAATAAGTCAAAGGCGAGGATCTATGTCAAAGGAGAGCCTTCTGATCAAAGGCAAGTCTTTATGTCAAATGCTCAAAAAAAAAGCAAAGATTCTAGTCAAAGGTGTGGAAATAAGTCAAAAGCAAGGAAATAAGTCAAAGGTGTGGATTCTCAACATGCAAAGGTGAGAAAAATAATGCAAATGCTCAAAAATCATCAAAAATTCGCTATTGATTGGTAATCAGGACTTTTTTTACCCTATCTTCAAACGACCATATCTTGGTCATATAGAAGTATTTTTCAATACTTTTTTTTAAAAAATGGGGTAGAATTTCATGATCTTTGTAATTGTGTAGGTGATTTTCAGCTCCTCTATAGCTAAATTTTCCATTGCTATCGTGAGCTTGACCTCAAAACTTGAAATTTTCAACCAACCTCTCGAGGGGGTAGCACAAAGTCCTACCATCATTCCGCGAAACACCAGGGCATAGTGGGGCATAATTTTTTTTCAAAAATTAATCTTAAAAACAAAATCTTTGAAACAAAGCAACCAATACCTTGTATCAAAGACGAGAAAAATGTAGACATGTAGAATTGACTTAAACACCTATCACACTTGAAATCAACCAAAAACATCTCAAAATGGTTCCAAATCAACTCAAAACGTCTCGAAATGACTCCGAATCAACTCAAAATGAATCTGAATCAACTCAAAACATCTCAAACCGACTCTGAATCAACTTAGAATGTCTTGAAACAACTCTAAATCAACTCAGAATGACTCTGAATCAACTCAGAATGATTTCGAATAAACTCAGAATGACTCTAAATCAACTTGGAATGACTCTAAATCAACTCAAAACATCTTTGAAATGTCTCAAAACATCTCTAAAAAATCTTGAATCATCTTAGAATCGTCAAACGAAATCAAATGGCATCTAAAACCCTAATTTAATCTATTAATTGAATAATACAATGTTATTTAATTAATTCACTTTTTCATCATTCTCAACAAATTAAATAAATACCATTTTATCTAATAAAGTCTTGAAAACCCTAATTCTACTATTAATCGAATAATACAATGTTATTTGATTAATTCATGTTTCATCATTTCGACCAATTAAATAAATTACATTTATTTTATAAAGTCCTAATCTTATCTTATTTCGTCATGATTAGTCAAACAACACTAATTATTTGATTACGTCACTAATTCACCTTATTCCTCAAAATTTGAATAAATTATTAAATTATAATAATTTAATTATCACACTTTCCTCTAAAATTTGAATAATTAAATCAAACTATTCAAATTATCAAAAATAAAAATCAAATCAAGCACAAAAAGGAATTAATTAATTAATATTCCTCACCCTCATTTTGATTGAGAAAACCATGGATTTCTAACTAAGCAATCTAATTTTTCTAACTCAACCATGTAATTCCTAACTCAACCCTAATTGATCAATCAATTACTAACTAAGAAATCAAAACCCTGACTAGCCAATCTATTCTTCAATCACCCTAATTGTGCAATCAACTTTGCACAATCTTCTCATGTCTAAATCCTCTCAACAAATGTTGACTGTTGATCTAGATATTCTCCAACGTGATCTTGATCATCGATTCAAAATTACTTTTCCTATAAAACAAGCCTCTCTCCTCACAAATATGGAGGATAATTTCAACTTACCTTATGCAATGAAGTGTTGTCAAGATCACCATTGATAGAGCTTCCTCATTTCTTCAAACACAAGCATTGTTCATCAAGCTTTTGCACCAAGCAATGGAGGCTTTTCAGTGATATGAACAACCCAACATCATGCAAATACACTCCAACAAGGGATGGTAAACTCTTATTTTGTTTGTTTTAATTCATTTTGAATATATTAGGATTTCATTTCATAAGTTCAAATAGATTAGATTGTATAATTTATGAGTGATGGAATATGATAGATTAAGTGTTTTGGATCAGATCTAAGATTTTTTATTTCAATCTTGCATTTGATCTTGTTTTCGTATCTTTTATTGATGGATTCCTTCCCCCTCACATAGATACCTATGTAATACCCTAACCAAAAATTAACTAAATGTAAGAAAGATTAATAGAATAAGTATTGAAAAATTAACTACTTGCATTGAATTTAAATTCTTTTAATAATATGGATATGATAAAATAATAAAATATTGCCCATTGCAATAGAACAAAGTAATATTTTACCATTAGAAATGTGTCATTACCAAATCAATTATAAAGTTAACGAAAGAAACCAAAATAATAATATTGCAAATGAAGACATGCTTGTTACTATCCTAATGCTAGTACCACTAAGAAATTTGTTTTTATCTATATATAATAGTCCAATTTACACACAATGCAAAGATAGTAATTGTAAATATATTAAAAAAATTATATATATACTCAAGCATTCATATAAATATGTCTATATATACATATATATAAGTATATATATATATATATATATATATATATATATATATATATATATATATATATATATATATATATATATATATATATATATATATATATATATATATTCACATCAAATTCATTAATTAAAACCAAACACTAGAGTAACATATAGCATAGACATTAAAGAAACCATAAAAGGAACTTGTGTCAGATATCTTAATGAAGACTTATAGTTTGAAATAAATATTAGGAATAAATCTGAATGCATGCAATATGAGTCTAACTCGAAGCATTTAAAGATAGAGAAAAATCATTTCAATGGTTATGAATTATGATAGCCAAAACCAACCCAAGCATACAAAACTATCATGATGATATTATTAAACAATATCATGTTAATTATAATTTTTTTCACTTAGCAAACACATAAGCAAGGATTGACTTTTTCATTTATACATGGATCTTCTTCACTATGAAATGGGAAACTCAATACACAATTCCTCAATATATTAAAAATGTAATACAAAATAATAAGCAATAATGTTAATAGTTAAAGAGCAACAATTTAATAGCTTCTTTCTCAACCAACTAGATACCATAGGAGAAATTGTGGTGAACACAAATACACTACAACAAATAGATTAATGGTGACATCATCATCATAACCATGTTTAGAGCTAATCTCTATATTCTGTGATGTTTTTATATAAGCATTGAAATTACATAACTGTTATGAATTACAATATTGATGATTCAAAATCATTTCTATTCTAATAGACATAAAACTCCAATATTTCATCAGAGAAATTTAACAATTCATTCTAACACATATAAATAGGAAATTAACAAATTATTTTGGTGTAAAAAATTATTGCTATTGGATTAATCAATTCACAATCCTTTGTGGAAACATAAAACAATGCATAAAATTAATACAATATTATTGCATAACACATAAGAATAATTTTACATGATTCTAAAAATATGAATGATGGTATTTCTTTTGCTAGCAATAGGAAGTCACTTTACAATCTGCAAATCTGATTGATTCGAAACATCAACATTTAAAAAGAATTTTCTTCCAATCAATATTCTTCGACAATTCCAAATCATTCTTTAAACTTGAAACCAAAAATAGAGCAACCTAGTTCTGCTCTCCTCCCAACCATAGGACTATTAAGTCCACCCTAGAGTGGGAGAAAAAATCCAAAATTCCCAACACAAAATCAGAAAAAACATAAACACTGACTCACACACAAAGAATCTATTCACAAAATTCTTGTAAAGGTGGATAAGGGGGATTCCCTTCCCTCTTGGGGAACAAACATCTTTTCCATCATAAGCACTCAACTTGAATCTTCAGCATATAATCACTACCTTAAATCAACCTCTTCAACATGCAACCACCACCTTCCATCCAAAACCCAATTCTTCAATTCACAACACTCCAACATCGATTCACTAACCCAATCCACAAATGCATCCTTTCATTCTCCCTTCTAACCATACACAATTCCAATCTCATCTCCATATTTATATATTTTAAATAAAAATCCCCAAGAGAGGCTCCACATCCTTCTCAACCCCAAATGAAAGAGGCTCTCATCCCTCATACGAGATTCACTCCTTAATTACACCCAAACCACCTAATTACTCAAACATGACTCTACACAATAGATACAATCAACAATTTTTTTTACAACACAACAATAAAATCTATCAATAATTTAATAGCAACACTAAATTTTTTTAATAAAATTGAAAGCATACCTTGGTTGTCCAAGTTAGGATCAACCCAATTAACTTGACCAATTTATCTGATTTCAACAACTTTGTACAACCAATTCATTCGAGCCATCCAATCTTGCTCTCTCCACTCTATCAAAAAGAAGAAATTAATAAATAGAATGCAAAAAGAGACCAATCTACAACATTCTCATTCCTTCTCCAAACCATTCTAATTCCCTCTTTAAAATAAAAATAACTCCCAACTCTTCAATTTCCCTCAAAATAATATCCAAATAAAAAGGTAATTCAATAAAAACATATTTCCCTCCATTTATAAACAGACATGAAAATCAAAATACACTCAAACATTAAATGGGCCCCTTGACAAAAAATTAAAACCAATACTAAATATTTAGAATTTGGATCTTGTCTCCAATTCTTAAGGAACCTGGACTTCCCACTTGAAACATCTCATTAAAAACATTAGTACATTTTAGAAATTATAACTGAAACAATAAATATAAACATTAAAATTTCTAGTTCACTAAATAATTATAAAATATATCATACTGATTAAAACTAATTATATTTATGACGATTAAACATATAACCATAAAACTTCATAATCAAGTTATATTAAATGAACATATTATTCCAATCATGCATATAAAACATATATGTCCATAATACCCCTAAATCCAATATCTCAACATCAACCATGTCCAAAATGTAAGGAAAGCAGAGGTGCGGAAGCAACTTTCCTAATGTCAAAACCACAAGGGAGAATGCAGACAATACTTTTAATTTTCTAATTACAGTCTAATTAAGATACACATGAAAGAATTACAGAAACATAGAAGATACTCAAAGTCAATGAACAACAGATTTACGTGGGAAACCCTTTTGGGAAAAAACCCACCACACCAAGTTGAATCTCTTTGTATTACAGTAACAACAAATTACATACAAATCAGAAATACAACTTTCTGGTGTTAGTTCATAGTAGCTTCAATTACTATTCATCTAGTTACAAAACAATTCTGTCAATAGTTTGATTCACTCTATATATCTCCAAATCAGAGTCAATCGTTTAAATCTTATCCTATTCTGATTTTTACCTTCTGTGCATCCTTATCCGCCATTGCCAATCATAGAGAGTTTCCTTTCGATCAATTGATTTTTCCTTGCATGCAGTTCAGCTCCAGCGTAGCACTGTTGCAAAAAACCAACTGCCAATCATTCAAGTTTTGCTTCCTCTGATTGGTCCACGAGATGCCACATTGGATGGTCATACGGTCAAAGGCATTCAAACTTTGTTGGCATATCGGTGAGACACTAACAGTGTCTCCTCATTGCCACAAAGTATTCTCTATCGATATCGGCTTAAGTCCCCAACAGTCGGCAAGAGGTTTCAATGAATTCCATGAGTCATACCGAGTCCATCGACATACAATACGTTTCTATTGGCAAAAGATTCCTCCATCAGCAAGATGTTTTACTGATGTTCACAAGTCATATCGATCTCTACTTTGCCATTGCCAAGACTCTTCGTTCTTCGCTAAGACCTTTCATCGAGCATCACCAAGTGGGTCTCGAAGACTATCGGTGTGACTTAACCAACTCGCCAAGAATTCATAACAAAGTCTTTTGTCACCACGAAAGCACTAGGTTTTATCTCCGTCAGTGAGATCGCTCTTCATCGCTGAGACCTTTCACCGGCCGAACATGTCATACCGAAACATCAAAGAGATGGCAAGACTTATCATCTTCGCCAAGACCTTATACCGAGGACTTAAGTCACCCCGAGAGCTGCATTCACCGGTTGGAAAGACTTATGTCTTTCGCTGAGACCACATACCGAGCACCCATGTCTTGCCGAGTCTGCAAGACATTTGACTTCGCCAAGATGTTTCACTAGGTGCCGAGAGCTACACCGATGACTTTAGTCGCATCCCTATTGGTGAGACAACAGGTAGTCACTGAGAGATTTCCCCGAGCTCCTTGTGTTACCCCGATAGCCATATGCTATCGGTGAGACTTTTACCATTCGCTAGGACCTCTCCCCAACACCCGTGAGTTAGCCCAATAAGATCAAACTGTCGCCCAAAGATCACCTTTTGACAAAAGGTCATGCCGAACACAAAATGTCACAGTGATAGACATTGTCAGCAAGACATCAACTCTGTCTTGGCGACATGAACTTATCAAGCAAATCTAGAACAGTTAGTCGGTCAGACATGAACAATGTCACAGCGACTTTTCCCTTAAGGAGTTCCATGTTAGTAAGGATTGAGGCACACATTACAAAAATCTCCCACTTGATGAAGATCTTACTGACACCTCTAGAGCATAGTGAAACTACTGAAATTCATGGGCCAAGAGGCCTATCGAACTGGCACACCACCTGAACTTGTCTGTGCTCACAGGATTCGTCAATGCATTTGCAACATTCTCCAGAGTATCCACTTTCTCCAAAGAGACCTTCCCATCCTCCACCATATCTCATAGAAAGTGATACTATACATCTATATGTTTCGTCCTGGCATGGAAAGTAGGACTCTTTGCCAAACATATAGCACTCTGGCTATCACAGTAAATAGTAATTTTTCCTGCATCAAAACCAATGTTAAGAACACAAAGCGTTTTAGCAGTTAGCTTCTTCTGAGGGCATGTGCTTGGCTACCATGTATTTTTCCTCTATAGTGGAAAAAGTGGCTACAACCTACCACTTACTCATCCAACTAACTGCACTACCATTCATCATGAAAATATATCCTTTGGTGGATCTTCGACTGTCAATGTCCTACTTAATCGAGTCCACATAACCTCGAATACTAGGAGTCCTCTATGATTCAACCAAGTTCCCATGGTAACACAGAGCATAGTCTGAAGTGCCCTTCAGATATCTAAATACTTCTTCACAGCATCCCAATGTGTCCTAGGATTAGCCATAAACTGACTAAGAACTCCCACTGCTTGGGTAATGTCTAGCCTTGTACAGAACATTGCATACATAAGGTTGCCAACAACACTAGCATATGGCACACTAGTCATGTCCTCCATCTCGATGGGATATTTTGGACCAATCCTCAACAGATAACCGTTCCTTATTATGCTTGGAACAATAGGCTACTTACGCTCGATCATACAAAATCTCTCTAGAGCGTCATGATATGCCCTTTCTGGTGAGCCAAAATTTTCTATTTTCACGTCACAGTTATTTCCATTTCTAGAATATACCCTGCTGCACCAAGATCTTTCATTTCGAACTTTGCAGACAATTGATACTTAAGATCATAAATCATTAGCTTACTATTGCCTATGAATAGCATATCATCAACATAGAGAGTAATAATAAGGACTTGATCACTTTCAGCTTTTTAATATACACAATGATCACATTTTGATCTTACAAATCCCAAAGACAAAACAAAAGTGTCAAATTTTTGGTACCACATTCTAGGAGACTGTTTTAAACCATACAAAAATTTCTTCAACTTGCAAACTAGTCTTTCCTTACCTTTTTCCACAAAGTGCTCCCGCTGGGACATATAAATTTCTTCTTCAAGATCACCATGAAGAAATGTTGTCTTCACATCCATCTGTTCAATCTCTAAGTCATACGCTGATGCAAGTGACAAAAGAAATCTAATAGATGCCAGCTTAGCTACAGGAGAAAAGATTTCTCCATAGTCAATTCCCTCTACCTGGGAATAACCTTTTGCAACCAACCTTGCTTTATATTTTTCTACACTACCATCCAGACCAATTTTCTTTTTAAACACCCATTTGCAGCCTACAGCTTTTCTGCCTTTAGGCAATGGCACCAAACTCCAGGTATCATTATTTTCTAAAGATGCCATTTCTTCATTCATGGCTTCCAACCAAGAGTTTGAATCAGACATTTTAAATGTCTCTTTCACAGTCCTAGGTTCATCAGTGCTAGAAATTAAAGCATAGGCACAAGTAGACTCAATTAAAGAGAACCCATACCTATCTAGTTGCTTTCTTTCATGAGTTGACCTCCTCACAGGCTGAGGCTGAGGTGGTTCTTCATCTTCTTCAAAACTTTCAGAACTACTTGAGCTCTCCTCAGTATCAGGTACATTTTGATTTTTCAATTCCTCTTTATCTGGTGTAGGAGGAATTTCTACTACATCCTTTTCATTTTTTGATTTCTTCTCTGACTGCAGATCTAATGTAGAAGGCTTTAGCTCATGAAAGATAACGCTTCTACTATACAAAACCTTCTCAGTCTCAGGGTTCCAAAGCTTGTATCCTTTTATGCTAGCACTATAGCCAATAAAAATACACTTCACAACTTTGTTTTCCAACTTGGATCTTTTTTCAAATGGAACATATGCATATGCCTCATAGCCAAAGACACAAATATGTCTCAGAGAGGGCTTCTTTCCAGACCATGCTTCCAAAGGTGTCTTCTCAACAAGAGCAGAGTTAGGAGAATGATTTACCAAGTAACATCGCTGTAAAGCCCTTGACCAGAACTTCTCCTCCAAGCCAACAACTGCTCGGCATGCTTCATGCTCTTTCCATTCTTGTCTATTGAACCTTTAAACTAACTCCATTTCTTTGTATGGGTATAAGGTGTAGTCTTATGTCTTTTAATCCCATGATCTATCTGGTGCAGCACGGGTCATCTAAACAAAATTCACGCCATTATGGGTCCTTAAGCGTTTTGTTTTCCTGCAGGTCTAATTTTCTACAAAGGTTTTAAATTCCTTAAGTGGTGAACATACGGTTATTTTTTAGAAAATATACAAAATATTCTTCTTGAATAATCATCAATAAGCGACATAGTATCTTGATTTAGGCAGAGAAGGAATATTCCTTTGGACCAAACACATCGGAATGTATATAATCAAACAAACCCAGAAGATTTGTGGTGGAATAAAAGAAACGGTGTTGTTTACCATATATGCAATTTTCACAAAATTCGAACTCAAGGTTACAATCTTCAAGCCCTTCTACCAAGTTTTTATTTTTCAAGGTTTTTAAACCTTTTTCACCAATGTGGCCAAGCCTATGATGCCAGAGCATAGTCTTTTCTGCTGGAATTTTAACCTCCATGGTGTTTACTCCATTAGGAATGTTTTCCTTCTTATCTCCATGAGTAGCCTTAAGTGACTTCGCAGAGACACTATTGCATTGAATAGCTTGTGCATCTAGCTTGTACAAGGTACCAATTTGAGCACCCCTAGCCAGCACCATAGAGCTTCTAGTCATCTTGCAGCCATTTCCAGAGAATGTGACATGCACTCCAATATCATTCAACTTACTTACAGAAATTAGGTTTCGAGCTAGACCTGGTATATGCATCACATCATTGATTCCCTTCACTCTTCCATCAGGGAATTGTATTCTGACTCTTCCACGACCAACAATTTCCAAAGATGAATCACTTTCCAAGTACACCTTTCCACCATTGTATTCTTCATACTTCATGAACCAATCTGTAAAGGATGTCATGTGGAAAAGATGCTCGAGAATCAATCAACCCGGACATCATTTGATGCGTGTAGCCAAAGTGCAATGAAGGTATGCATCACTCGAGAAGAATCATTGCGGAAAGTTCTTCTTCTTTTTCTCCTCCTTGCAATCCTTTGGACATGACAGTTGCCCACAATTCTCTCACCTTGGACTTCTTGCTAGGAGACTTTGATCTCCTTCGATTTGATTTGGATTTCTTGTCCTTTTCTTGCCTTTCTCCTTCGATCACCTCAAATGAGCCTCCTTTGCCATCTTAGATGATTTCCTTCTCATTTCTTCTAACAACAAAGAAGCAACAACATCTTCCATCTTGAAAGTGGATGTCGTACTCCCAATAGCCATCACCAGATGATCCCAAGAATCTGGCAAAGAACATAGTAGCAGCATGCAACGATCTTCATCTTCAATCTTCACACCAACAGAGTTTAACTGAGCAATTAGCATATTGAATGCATTCAAATGATCAGCAATTGATCCTCCCTCTTGCATTCTCAAAGAGTACAACTTCTTCCTCAAGAACAATTTGTTCACTAAGGACTTGCCTTGATAAATAGATGCCAGTCTTTTCCACAAGGAAGATGTAGTCTTTTCTTCATGCACGTTTAGAATAACAGAGTCTGCTAAACAGAGCCTTATCAGCGCCTTAGAATTTCTATCTGAAAGATCCCAATCCTCTTGCTTCATGCCTTGAGGCATTGTTCTAGAAACAACAAGCCATAGATCACGATCTACTAACATATCTTCCATTTTGAGTTTCCACAACTCAAAATTGCTACCATTGAATTTCTCTATATCCATCCTTCCGGATGTGCTCGCCATCTTAATTTGTAATTAAACTATCAGACCTCTACCATACTCCCACTGAAAAAGAATTGACTCAAAAAACCCAATCCTCTCACAAGGATAACACAACTGGCCAGGCTCTAATACCACTTGTAAGGAAAGTAGAGGTGCGGAAGCAACTTTCCTAATGTCAAAACCACAAGGGAGAATGCAGACAGTACTTTTAATTTTCTAATTAAAGTCTAATTAAGATACACATGAAAGAATTACAGAAACAAAGAAGATACTCAAAGTCAATGAACAACAGATTTACGTGGGAAACCCTTTCAGGAAAAAACCCACCACACCAAGTTGAATCTCTTTGTATTACAGTAACAACAAATTACATACAAATCAGAAATACAACTTTCTAGTGTTAGTTCACAGTAGCTTCAATTACTATTCATCCAGTTACAGAACAATTCTGTCAATAGTTCGATTCACTCTATACATCTCCAAATCAGAATCAATCATTTAAATCTTATCCCATTCTGATTTTTACCTTCTGTGCATCCTTATCCGCCATTGCCAATCATAGAGAGTTTCCTTTCGATCAATTGATTTTTCCTTGCATGCAATTCAGCTCCAGCGTAGCACTGTTGCAAAAAACCAACTGCCAATCATTTAAGTTTTGCTTCCTCTGATTGGTCCACGAGATGCCACATTGGATGGTCATACGGTCAAAGGCATTCAAACTTTGTTGGCATATCGGTGAGACACTAACAGTGTCTCCCCGATGCCACAAAGTATTCTCTATCGATATCAGCTTAAGTCCCCAACAGTCGGCAAGAGGTTTCAACAAATGCCATGAGTCATACTGAGTCCATCGACATACAATACGTTTCTATCAGAAAAAGATTCCTCCATCAGCAAGATGTTTTACTGATGTTCACAAGTCATATCGATCTCTACTTTTCCATCGGCAAGACTCTTCGTTCTTCGCTGAGACCTTTCATCGAGCATCACCAAGTGGGTCTCGAAGACTATCGGCATGACTTAACCAACTCACCAAGACTTCATAATGAAGTCTTTTGTCACCACAAAAGCACTAGGTTTTATCTCCATTGGCGAGACCGCTCTTCATCGCTGAGACCTTTCATCGGCCGAACATGTCATACCGAAACACTGAAGAGATGGCAAGACTTATCGTCTTTGCCAAGACCTTATACCGAGGTCTTAAGTCACCCTGAGCACTACATTCACCGGTCGGCAAGACTTATGTCTTTCATCGAGACCACATACCGAGCACCCATGTCTTGCCGAGTTGGCAAGACATTTGACTTTGCCAAGACGTTTCACCGAGCGCCGAGAGCTACACCGATGACTTCAGTCGCATCCCCGTCGGTGAGATAACAGGTAGTCGCTGAGAGATTTCCCCAAGCTCCTTGTGTTACCCCGATAGCCATATGCTATCGGTGAGACTTTCACCATTTGCTAGGACCTCTCCCCGACACCCATGAGTTAGCCCGATAAGATCAAACTGTCACCCAGAGATCACCTTTTGACAAGAGGTCATGCCGAACACAAAATTTCACAGCGATAGACATTGTCAACAAGACATCAACTCTGTCTTGGCGACATGAACTTATCAAGCAGATCTAGAATAGTTAGTCGGCCAGACATGAACAATGTCATAGCGACTTTGCCCTTTAGGAGTTCCATGTTAGTAAGGATTGAGGCACACATTCCGACACAAAACACCAAACTATATAAAGTCAAATCATAATGTCTAGGATAATACTAGCTATACCTCACAACAACTCAAAAATATAATTAGGTCATCTCCAAGATGACCTATAAAATAAAACATGTGATACTACATAGGTTGGCTCCAGCCATATACATTATGAAGAGAAATAATTTTCAGATTATAATGTATGGCATAACAAGTCCCAAAAGCATCACGACATTGTTGCAAGTATGAGTAAATTAGCGTTGTAATTGATGTCGAAAAGCTTGTTTTGTCAGTGGTGTCAACTGTATGAGGAAGAAGATCATTATTGGGGGATATTGTTGTGAGATCAGTTGATGTTATCCATGCTTTGATTAGTTACATTATGTTTCCATTAGTAAATCTACTAGTTTCAACCTCTAGTGTTGTGGAGATAAGCTTATGTGATCTATGGTTGAGTTGCTATGTTGTAGTTGGTTCAATTATAGATGATGAGGATGTGTCTTTGGTGCTTGGTTCAATTGTAGATGATGAGGATGTGTGTTGTAGTGGTGTTCTAGGTTGTAGGGTTGTGTTTTTTGTTCCATATTTTAGGATGATCAAAGATGATCTGAGGTGTTGTTTCCATAATTTGGTGTGTTGGATCATTGTGCAAAAGAATTTGTGTTGACCAGAGTGTGAGTTGTGTATTGTAGACGTGTCTAGGAGAAATTTTTCTGCTCCATGTTTCTCTACAGTTATGTTTTAGGTCTTGTGAATATGAAGGAGTGTTGATAGTGTTGGTATATTTCTTCAGTTGAAGTGGTTCGAGGTTTATGTAGAGTCTAAACTAGTATATTATAAACTTGGTAGAAACCACACAATTTAGAGGTGTGACTAGTTGAACAGTCCACTCAACATAGTAAAGACTACATTAAAGTTTCAACCAAGGTTTGTAAAGTTGTGATGGCATTGCACTATATGTGCCTTCAGAGACTTGAGGCTACCTAAGTTATCCTAATTAAGGTATTCTACTTGCTGGAAATTTATAGAATTGCATAATAGTGAAAGAAACAAACTAGAGCTAATGGCTACAAGTGTCTATATCTTAACCTATAATTGAACTACTGCTAATAAAGAATTATTGTACCAAATCAAAATTGATCAAGAGTAGTAACTAAACTTATTCTAACCTTTGAAGGACTACAAGATAACTAATTGTAACCATGCTCATGAACATTCATTAATGATAATCAAAATATGAGAATCTATTCTAACTTGCATGTAATTTATGAAGTAATGATAAATGAAAATAACTGCTAAACAAAAATAAACAACTACAAATATAGTGAAGAACATTTACCTTGAGTGGCCTACTCAAGTGGTTGTCTTCACTTAACTAAACCAAATCTAACCCTTCAAATTCTATGCATTCATATGAACTTAACTTCATTCATTACACATCATAAAAGATTACTCAAAATCTTCCTCATAGATTGTATTCAATGAAATCATTTTGAATAATCAACATGTCTGTAGTTGATAACTAAAACTGAAAAGTAACATAACAAAATAATAAAATCAACTAACTTCTAAGGACTCAACCACCGACTATATACAAGCACGAGGGAGTTTATTCTAAACATAACTCCTAACCGCAATCATTAACTACAACTCCTAGATATTAGAATAAATAGTTAAGGTTTGAATTGCTCAACTACAACTAAAAATAAAGAAGAGTTCTAATAGAATTGAAACTCTGTAAAATAGATCTGCATGTAAAACACATAATCATCCTAAATCCTATCAACAAAATAATTCTTCTTCTCAACAACTTATTAGATATCATAATGATGCACGACCAACTCCATCTGGTGTCTCCACATAGTAGTTATTACATTCAGCTTGATCTAGCACTTCCCCTATTTTGATGTCCAAGTCTTCCTTTAGTTGTAGGCTACAACTTCTAGTTGCTGCAAGCTGCAATATCTTCTTGGGATGCAAAAGGTTAATCCACAAGACATATACAAAAATCTAACTACCATGATAAACATATAATTTCATCCACATTTCATACATACTCACATATAAACTATGCAATGCTACTATATCATAACTATATTTACATTACTATAATTTAGGTCCAAGGTTGTATAATAAGCATGAAAATATAGCATAGCATAGGAGTATTTTCTGAAAGGATTGTCTAATAATGTATGAAAGTATGCACAAAATCAATAGAAAATGGGCAAATAGATGAACCCATCATCTCCCCCAACTATAATTTTTCTTATCCTCAAGAAAAATACTAGGGGTACAGATTATATTACAGGGTGATAACCTTGAGGTCCATGACAACATCAACTCCCTTGATCTAATTCAAGTAGAAACCTTTGTAAGTTGCAAGTTGTCTCATTTTGATGATCCCAACTTTCTCACACTCCTCCCCCTTTTTCCTAGTCCAATGTGGAACTAGATAGAGTAGCATAGGTGGGTGAAATGTGAGTGGTACCCCGTGAATTCCTATGTTAGCACCAATTTTCATGTATTTGTGTACCCTCTCAAGCATGGTGGTAAAATTGTACACTAAGTGAGGTTCCTTTCTCTGCAACTTTGGGGTCAAACTATTCCATATGCTCTACATATAACTGTAACATTGTTGACCTAAGCCCATAGCTAATGTTTGCATTCTTTTGAAATCTTCTATCCTTAGTTTCATAATTTTTCTTCCTACACCTTTATGATCTAGGAGTTTCAACCATTCATATATAAGTGCATTAGGGTCTTTAGACTCTTTCCTTATTGAGAGAGAAACTGATTTTTCTCTCTTCTCATATTCCTCCATTATTTCTCCCCTTAATTGTTCATTCCTTTAATAAGATGCTAGTGCCCTTACTTGGAGATCCCCTACAAATATCAGAAGATTCCACTCCATTTCATCTAGCACTACATAGTTGTGTAAATAGAATTCACATAGTTGATCTTGCTCTTCTAGTGTATATTTAGAAAAAACATCAAGAAACTTTAATTTCCTGCTCATCCCAACTGACTAGTTACTGATTATCCTATTGAACTAAAAAATCTTTTTTTTTTTGCAAAAATAGTGCATATGTCCTTGTTGGAGGTTTGCATCTTATGATTTGAGCAACTTTATCTGCCACTTCTTCTAATATGATTGCTGATTTTGTTAGCTCAATCTCTTTCCCTTCTAGCACCTTAGCATGTTCTTGAATCAAAGTTTCTTTTTCTTTCTTCCACTTTTCTTTTTCATGTGCAAACTCATCAGTCACCTTCTATAGTTGATAACCAAGAGACAAGGTTGTATGGTGAATTGGAGTTCTTATGGGAGGAGGCCTCTAATTTTGTACTGCAAGTTCTCCATCCCCTATTTAGGTAATGGCCAATTGTGCCAATAAATCTAGTTTTGCACCGTGGTCATATGTTTGCAATTTTTCTTCCAATTCTTGTATTTTTGTTTCCCTTTCCTTGTATTTCTTTTCATAGTTCTGCACTAACTCTTCCAAATGTTTTATTTTTTCCAAAGCTTCTTGAAGCTCTTTCCTGACATCTCTATCTTCTATAAGCATTTCCTCAATTTCCAAAAACTGCTCATTACCTTGGACCTTGTATAGTCTTTATAGGTAGGACTATCTAGGGTTTTCTTTTGTGTTTTCTTGGAAAAAATCACCTCTTCTAAGTTTGAATCAGAAGTGGTAGACACATATCTCTTCCTCTTCATAGGTGTATGCACATTTCTAGGGATATTTCCCTTCCCTTCAGAATTTTTCTCAACCAACATCACTTCTTCCTCCCATTGTTCCTAGTCCTTCCTCTTCTTCATGTTTCTTCCTGCTACCTCTCATAGCACCTTGCTTTTTCAATTGACCTAAACACCTAGGTGTAGGTGTCTCCTTTTCAACATCCTTCTTTTTCTTTTGAGCATCCTACTTTTTCTTCTCTATTTTAGAAGGTGTGGATGTTGTGGATGTAGTGCCTCTTTTGTTCTTTGGTTTTGATGGTTTTAAAGAAGATGGAATTTATTCCACTATCGGTGACCTAAACTCTAGCACATTGTGCTCCTATGGCTCACCTTGGCTATGAGTAGGTGAAGCCATAGGTGAGACAAGAGAACTTTCTCTTATAATTTCAGCTTGTGGCTCTGAATTTTTAGGTACTATAGGTGCCTCAATTAAACTACTAATATCTCACATTTTACAAAATCTTCCCAGGATACCTGTGGGTACTTAATTCTCAAGCTTCTTTTTACTAAGAGGGAAATCAAATAGTGATGTGATAAGGAAGTGCCACTCTATTTCCTCCAATACTCTAATGTCATTCTTTTTAACATATTATAAAAAAAATTGGCACATCTACCATCCTATTATGGCCAAGGTGACTAAGCAATTTGAAATGTATAGTATACAAAATATTTTGTCTATTGTCACAAGTAAGATATCTAATGAAATCTATATATCTAATGAAATCTATAGGAAGCACAATTAGGCCAAAACCATGGAAGAGAAATCCTTTTTGTACCTTGTGGCGATGAATCCAAATTCTCTCCTCACTCACAAAATTCCTCTGTTGTAGCCATTGCATCTGTGTGTGTTGGAAACTTTGCTCCAATTCTAAGTAACCTAAATATTTGTGCTATGGAAAATTCAGATGCATCCACACAACCCTTTTACATTGTTTCATCGTGCTCCAATGTGGCTGAAAACCTTCTTGCTATATCATTGTCAAATTCTGTCAGTTTTAGGAAATAATTGAGCCAATCCAGTCTTGTGAAGATAGGAAATATCATTGCATTTTCTAGTATTTTCTTGTGAGCTGACAACTCTCTCTTAGTGACATCACCTCCCATTATAAATCTCTTTTACTTCTGCTCAATGTGTTAACCTTGAAAATTCAGCTCAATTCCACTTCACCACCTTCAATCCCTTCTCTTATTTTGTTGTTCCCTCATACACTTCCACTACCATTATACTGTAACTACAACTCCCCTTCTTAGTATCAACTTAATTGTTCTAAAAAATGGGTTATGGATTTTCCTTAGCTCAAGTTCACAAGATTAGCGAATTGGCAACTGAAAATATCAGCAAAAAATAGGTGCAATTTTTAGGAGGGTTTTGTATGTCATATCTATCTATTACATTTGGTTTCAGGTGGTGAAAACCAAAAAAAACTAGCTAAATTGTACCCTCCCCCAACTTAAGGTTTGAGGTGACCTCACTTCAACTCGTGATAGGCAAGGGTATGATTAGAAAGTATGGAAATTAATGTTATGAATATATTGCATGCTTAATTTAATATGAAATACATAATGAAAGTGTTAAGAAATCTATGGTAATTATGATAGCGTACCTTGCATACCTGTCAGAGGTGACTAACTGAATGCCTCATGTGTGAGTTGAATAATATGTATCCACAATTTGATTTGATGTGACTGAAATTAATTGCAGGTGAATGAATGGTGAGGTGGTAGATGTAAAGTAACAAAACAAAATAGAGGGATAATAGTTGGTGATGTGACAGTTCAAATGTTTAAAATTTGAACTGGTAGCAGGAAATAAAATAGGCATGCATTGCAGGTACTTATTATGAAAATATGGAAATTGCATGTGATAATTTTGAGGTGAGAACACGTGAATTGTAATTAATGTGGTGCCAAGTGATTTGAATTTTTTTTGCTAGATGGAACTATGGGTACCTTTGGGATTAGGTCCCTTCCTATATTGTTACAGTTGTTGTGCTATAGGTCCCTTCCTGAATGTTAACAGTTGTATATATAAGACAGGTCCCACTAGAAAAAGTATGTACATCATTATAACCGTGTTGTGTGTGTTTGTGAGGTTGAAGAAGAAATTAATCTTGAGTGATCTCAGGGATTGAGCTATGTAGCTCTATATTTGAATCACCTGAAGGACTTGGTATATTTGCTACTACTATAGAGGCTTCACTTTGTGTTTCTGAACCTATATCTTGATCACTATGAGGTCCATACTACTGAAATAGAGAAAAAATAAAATATTCCTTTTGTACTAGTTTTTTATAAAGTTTCAATCGATGGCCATTAACTAGGAGTGAGAACCTCACTAATCTATGGTATGCAACTGCATTGCTCCATTAGGAAAGACTTGGTTGATCTCATAAGGTCCCAACTATTGTGCCTATTGCACACACACCCCATTCGGATTGGGGACCCCCTCCTTTCATTTTGTCTTCGTTGGGTCGGTTCGCCTTTGCCTCATTTTGTGTGCCCCTATTTTTGAGCTTAAAATGGTCAAATGCAATTTTCTAAATTCATCCCGACCATACTCATTCACCTAAGTTTCATCAAGTTTTAAGTATTTGTAGAAATGACCTTGCAATTTTCCACCCTTTAGAAGCCACGCCACCCCCCGCCGTTTAGGAACCTATAGCTGTGGGTCTCCCTTGGTGGATTATCATCCCTATTTCACCATTCTCTATGGCTTCCCACCTACATCCACCCACAATGTGACTCTTGCATCATCCATTTTCGTATTTTAGCTAGCCGTCCTTTGTGATGAGGGTTTCTGCAACTCCACCTACCACCTACCCATCGTACCTGCACTTAATGTCATCATTAATGGTGGGTTATTCTATAAAAACCCCCTACTTGCCTTTCATTTTTTCCACGCGCACGAGGACTTCTTGAGGGATTCAAGCCAGATTCGCCTCAGTCTTCTACACAGTTTAAAGGTAATCGATCATACCCTTGTTCATTCTTGTGTATCTGAAGTGTCAATTAGGTTCGTTCTTAGGGTTTCAAATTGTTCTAAATTTAAGCTTGATTATAACCCTAGTTTCATTATGTTGGATGAGTTCCAATACATCCAAACTTCATTGCAGGTTCTCCACTGGGGAAACCCATTTAGAGGATACTGTCTAAGGTGGAAAAAATAGCTACAACTTCCGCCCTGTCAACTCTTGTTCTTTGACTCTTGAACCCTCAACTGAATGAAAAGAAAACTGATAAAAATTTGAGGAGGTTGTGGAATACCATTTGTTCAAGTCCTTTTCCCTTTCATCATTGGTGGACTGCTATATTTAACTACTACTAGACTAGATACCATGCATGAATTTTTTCTTGTTTCTAATTTTAAGAAGATCCTAAAGAAACACATGAAGTAGCAGTGAAGAGAATATTCAAATATTTAAGAGGAACACTGGATTATGGTTTGTGGTATCCTAAGGATATTAATTTCACATTAAATGCTTATATAGATGCAAATTGGGTTTGGAAATGTTGATGACAAGAAAAGTACAAATGGTGGTGCATTCTTTCTTGGATGTAGATTAGTGTCATGGCTAAGTAAGAAATATGATTCAGTTTCTTTATCCACTGCAGAGGTTGAGTATATTGTAGCAACATCATGTTGTACATAGGTATTATGGATGAGGCAAACTTTAAAGGATATTAGAGTTGTATTTGATGAACCTATATCAGATATCTTCTGTGATAATACAGGTGCAATAAATATTTCAAAGAATTTAATGATGCATTCAAGGAAAAAGCATATTATTGTCATTTCATGTGTCCTTTTGATGACCCATCACTGATATCCAATCTAGGTGATCTTCCATAGGTCATCTTGCATGTGTTTCCCTTGAAGTGTTCCAAATTTGGCTGCCCTAGAATTTTAGGTTTTTGGACTTCCCCTTACCTTCTTACCTTCATGCTTGCTTTCTCCTTCTCCCCTTCCTTCCCTTTTCTTCCATCAGCCTTCGAACTTTTCTCTTCCTCATTACCTTCTATCGATCTCTTAAGGTAAGCCTTTGGCCTTACCTCCAACCATCGAAGCTTGCCTTGGATTTTCTCAAGAAATTTCTAAGTGTCGAATTTTAGGTTTTGGGGGTCGATCTTCCCTCCACCCTCTTCAATGCTTTCTCATCCTTCATCTCCTTTCTCACCCTTCAACTAGGTTTCAAGTGTTGGCCATTGTCCTTCCCCTTTCTTTCCTTTCATTCCTTCACCGATCCAATTTTTTCTAAGTAAGAAGTTTCGGGGGTCAACCTTTGGCCTTCCCCTTTAACTTCTTCAATTTCACCGTAGATCAACATATGATAGTTTTCTCCCCGATTCCTGAGGGCCAAATGATCACCCTTGCAGTCTTCATTGTGTCATTTTTTCGTAGGTCAGCCTTCAACTTTCCCTTCTACCTCTTACCTTTCTTTGGTAAGAGGTAACCCAACTCTCCAACCTTGATGTTTGACAAACTCATGTTTGGTGGTCACGATTTTCCTCGGTTTCTTCTTTTGGTACGCAGTAAACCGATGGTATGACTCCCGACATTTGATGGCTTCATGCCCAATCTTCGACGGTTCAACACTGAATTTTGATGTTCAATGAAGACATCATGAGGTAGGCCCAAAGCCTGACCCTTGATAGAGTTACATTTTTGAGGGCTAAAACCATTTAGTTCACAAGCTTCTAAGAAGTTTTTTTCAGGCCCAATGCCCCGACAATCCATTCCCAATGGTCGAGCTTGAATTTTAGGGTTTCAAGGACACATTTAATGCATTTTGGTGACTTATTTTGGTGGATTTGTGAGTTCCATTCCCATTCATTGTCGCTTCTCATCCTCTCTGACCATTTCCATACCTATTTCCCTAATTTCACAGGGATTTTGGATGCCTTTTTTAGCAAAATATTCATAGCAAAGTGGATGGCGTGTTGGTTTTATTTTCTCTAGGATCGTTTTGGCATGATTTTCACAATAAGTTTGGTGACCATGCTTGATCTGTGCATGAATTTCTTGAATAGATTTTAGGGTTTCTTTGATCGGATTTGTAACCCTAGCTGGGTTAGGGTTAGTTATTGTTCATCTCAATTATGTCTGAACTATAAAGACAACACTTGTATATTTTTTGGGACTTCTTCCTCTAGCTTCTCTAGGGTTTTCTCTTGTAGACACTATAATTTTTTACATTCTACCATTGTTAGGATTTATTCTATGCTTTTATGTTAATAAAATTCATCTATTATCATTGTATCTCTTGCATGTTTGAGTAAAATCATCTTACCTTCATGGTTGAGTGTATGTTTTAGCTATTTTGTTGATGTATTATGTTGTTTAGAAGCAAGAAGAAACACATTTCCACCTTGGTACATCACCTTCTTTCATTTTCATGTTCTCCTTCTATCCCCTTTTCCTCCATGATTTATTAGATTAGGGTAGTGGTAGGTTTCATGTGTTGGGTTAGACCAACACATTTTCACTTAGTTTAGAAGAGGAAGTCAGCCTTCTCTAGAGATTCAACCTCATTCACACAAGGTCCCACAACTTTGAGGTTATTTCCATTATGTCATTAGAACACTGAACTCTTGTTAACTAAGATGTAGTTTTATGTGATAACAGTTTTTGGCACGCCCAATGGGATAAGCAAGAAATTTCATTTCATTTTGTTGAGAGAGTGGTGTTGCTCTCAACATTCTAGCCTTGAAGAGGCTCTCAAACAAGTACCTAGTGACTTTGTTGTCAAGGGAGGACTCTACATACAAATTGGTGACCTTGTTGCTACCTAGAACTCTTGGTTCAAGATCAGACCTACACATTCATTCCAAGAATCCAAACAAGAGCGTCTTCTAGAGGTAATTTCCAATACATTCAACCCTCTTTTTCCACTTCTAGAAGAAGAAATAGACAATATTTGTCACGTATAAGAAGAAATAGGAGTGTAAGTCCATCTCCTAGAGCTCAATCTATGCCACCTATGAGTAGGTTATTTCAAACTAGGACACTTGTTGCTCATACAAATAGAAATTTATTCCATATGGCTAGAAATCAGCCTTTTGTGTCTTTTACCGATGGCAACCCCTTAATTTTAGCCTAAAAAAATGATATACCAGTTAATGCCCTTAAGAGTATTCCTCATTTTATTGGTGAAACATCTACAAATCTAACAAAACATAACATAGATGTGGAAAACATATGCTTGGTGCATGATGTAATAGAAGACAATGTGGTTGTTAGGTTGCTTGCCACTTCCCTAAAAGGTAAAGCATTATATTGGTATAGAGGTCTTCCTAAGGAACTCTAAAAAAACAAAAATTATCTCAAATAATACAAATTATTTAATATAAAAAATACAAATTACTTAACTACATGAGTTAAGTGGGGACACATGTTTCTATTATAATTCCTTAAAAAACTCAAGTCCATTATTTTTTAAAAAGTGGTAATATATATTTTTATTGACAAACTCAAATTCACTTTTCATTTTAGATTATTTATTTTCTTGTTTTTTTATTTTTTATTTAAAAAATCTTAAACTCAAGTTCATTTTTAAAAAAAAGTGGTAACATATATTTCTATTATAATTTATTAAAAAACTCAAGTTCACTTTCTTTTCTTGATTATTTGTTTTTATTTAAAAAATGGTGAAGTAAAAGTAACTTTAGATATTTTATTTTATACGTAATATTATATTTTATATAAATTTATATACTAGCATATTTATATTTAAAAATATATATCTAAAGTAGTCAAGGGATATCTCTTTTCCATAGTTTATTTGATTTTCTCACTTTCTTTTTCTTCCATCATTTTTATTTTTTAATTTTTCCATTTTTTTTGGTTTGATATATTTGGTGATTTTCTCTAACTTTTTCTCCTTTCAATTGTTTCCAATTTTTTCCAATTTTTTTGGTTTTTATTTTTATTTTTCAAATTTCTTTTTTGGTTCATGTGATTTTCTTAGCTTTTCCTCCAATGGTTTTTAATTTCTTTTTTGGTTTTAGTTTTTTTGCTTAATGAAATTGTAGCAAACATATTTTTTAGTTTTTGTGCTGGAAAAATAAAGAATTGATCACCTCGGTTTGATATGCTCCCTTTAAGCTAATTTTTATGATGCTTGAACCTACAAAACCAAATGAAAAATGAAAAATGGACTGAATTTGTTTCATAAAATAAGAAGCACATATGAATTTTATTACAAATTAATCTCATTCCAAATTTTTAAAATGTTTTTAAGAAAAGTTTTGTTAAAATATTTTTGAAATGCTTTTTATATATATTTTTGTTTTAAGAATGAAAATATTTTTTAAAAAACATAATAATTTCTATAATAGAACTTAAGAATATAAATCTAAAAAACAAAAAGAATATTTTATATTTAGAAAGATGAATGAGATAGAATAGGATATGTAGAGTTAAATTAACCATCATGAGTTAATTCATAGGATTTTAGAAAGTTTTATTTTATAAAATAAATAATTTATTTTTATTTTGGATGATGTCACTATAACAATTGATGCCATCTTTTAATTGATTTTTGATAACTCAAAAAGTTGACGATGTCATCCTTAGGAGGCCCATTTTTTATGTAAATTTCCCCTAATATGATCTATCCATAGTAGAATAGCTAACAACAATCAAAAGAGAAGCTCATGAATTCATGAGTGACTTCAATTACAGATTTCAAAGGACTTGGGATAGAATTCTTACCATGGTCAGGGCTTCACCCAAGCATGCTTTTTTTGCATTTATTGAGGGCTCTTAACAGTGGCATAGCTATTATGATTCAGTCAATGGGTGGTTTCACTTTACCTGGAACATATGATCTTGCTATAAGGGTAGAAAATTGTTTAATACAAGCTAGGAAGATAGCTCCTAGACCACCAATGCCTTTATTTCCAAAGCTTCCTCCACAACCCAAATTGGCTCCTATCTCGATGGCTACTATTCTAGTGGTTCCCACAAACCAACATTCTACTTCTGCTACAGTTCCAGAAGATTGGGGTACCTTGCTCTAAAATACGAACAAGTTAATAGCATTGGATAGGTAGCAAGCTCAAAACACTAGGCCCTATCAACCTCAAAATCAAGGTTATCAAAAAAATAGGCCACCTTATCAAGGAAAAAATTAGTGGAGTCATGCTAGGCCTTTGAATAACATGCATCTTCCTTCTACCAGCAACTCCACTATTCTTGCATGTTCTTCATTGTTGCTCATATGTACACCTTCCTATATGAATTCAATGAACTCAAGAAAATCCACTTGGAATGCTTTCAAAGCCTCAATACAGATTTGGGACCCTCTTTCAAACATTCTAACGGTGATTCCAATGGGTATTCAACACCTAGACTCAAAAATACGCCCTAACTTGCTTGGGTGCCAACACTTACTCATTGATAGTAAAACTAGTCCTCTTGGGACAATCATAATAAAACTTGTCTAACCATTCAATAGTGCTCTAAAATCCATTTGTTCAGGTCTGTAGGACCTTCTAAGACCCCTTCCCAACAAGGAATATGCACAAACAACAATTTTAGACTTAGATTTGTTCAACTTCCAATTGCTACCCCATCACTATCATACACAATCATTTAGGACAGTCATCACACTTTTTCAAATAATGGAAAAGAAAGCTTCAAAAATCCTTTATCAGGTTTGAAATAACTTCATACAGATTCTTCACACCTTTTCCGAATCACAAAATGCATCAATATTGCTTTTTGATGGCATGCAAACTACCTTTCACTACCTTTAATGACTGTCTTGTCACACAATCAAGAATTGATCAACTAAACAAAAACCATATCAAACCAAAAGATAGGGATCTAAAACTTTGGGAACATGAAATATATACAAAAATACAATTTCTAAAAAAAAATCATGATTTTTCACCGTATGGATTTCAAGGTATGATAAAAACAAGTTGACTAGAAACCCTAGGCAAGGTTTTTGACAGTTTTTACCAAAAAGCTCATAAATTCTACAAATCAAATTGAAAATTTATCAAACTAGTTGAAAATGAAAGATAAAACATAAATCTGCAACATGGAATTGGTTTCATGTCCGTATATGATGTACCAAGCCGTACAAAGCAAAATAACAACATTTTTTTATATGAAAACTATAAAAAAAACTTGCTCTCATTCATTCAAAATTACAAAAATCAACTTCCCCTCCTTGCATTCAACCATGCACACCTTATTCATCCCTTTTCCATAAGTTACAAAAATTTCCTTACTTGTTTTTAATGTTTCCTTGAGTTTGTTGCCACTTTCCAAAAAGTTGCATGGTCCTTTTTAGCAACTTTGACAATTTTGAGCAATTTTGGCAATTTTGGCAACTTTTAAACCCACACCTCATAACTCACCAAAAATGGATTAAATAAATTAAAAATGGTCATAAATGACCTTATTAACCCATTAATCAGCTAAAAATCCCAAAAATCTAAAATTAAAGCAAAAATGGAACTTCGGGTGCCCCTACACCATACACCCAAGGGGGAGAAAACTCAAGTCCCACTTGAGTATTGTTCTTATTTTTCTTCCTACTCTTCCAATTCTTATGCACTATTGCCTTGATATCTTCTTGGATTTTTCTATGTGTCTTCAACTTGTTTTCTCTAGGTTGACTTCTCAGTTCCTTTTCTTCTTTCTTCCTTGCAAGGTATTCCTCTTTTGGCATCCTCCTTTGAACCTGATCTCAGTCAAGAGATTGCTTCTTAATGATTTGTATCTCCTTGTCCAACAAACCTGCACATACATATTCTACTGAAAGATTAGAAATAAAATATTGAGACCTTGTGGTCTCCTCCTTGTCTCCTTGCACCATACACTCCACTTCAACACCCAAGAGATCTTCCATGTATGCTATTGTTGACTTAGGACTGAACTTGGCCTCCAAGGGTCTCCTTTGATAAATAGCATATTCTAACATTTTTGTCTTAGTCATTAATTGCTCTTGAATTTTATACACAAAGTAGTGTTCCTCCTTTTCCAAACCCGCCATTTCCTTCCAAAGGATTTGATCAATCTCTATATATGGACTTAATACTTCCTGTTGCACTTGAGGGTTGCATCCATCTTCAAACTTTTCAGGTTGTCTTACTGTTGCAAACAACTTATCATTCATATCCATTTCTTCCAATAGTAAAGCATCCAACTCATCATGCATGTCATCAAAAACATATTCTTTTATCAACCTTTCACTTTAAAAAATAGAATGTAATATGCATTCACCAAGTATCTCACCTTCCTTAGGATGACACAGTATTCCATCTTCTTCACTTAATTAGGATTTCTTCTTCATTTATTTCTATGTCTGCATTTACACATTCAAAGCTTTCATTAATTTCAAAACAATGAGACTTAGTTGTCTCCACATCTCTTTCTTTGGATGGCTTGTCAAGTACTTTCAGCCACCTTCTCAATCTATTAGCTTCTTGTTGCTTCCTTTTTTTTTCCATCATTTTCTTAAGAGGCCACTTCACCTTTTTCTTAACCTCTACGAAGAATCCATGTGATCTTATTCCCTGTAGTAACTCCTGTATGATGTCCAACTTGTCCAAAGTCTCTCTTATCTCTTTTATCTCTACTTCAACATCATGTTGTGGCTTGGGTTAGTTCATTTTCCTTATCTCTTCCATAAGCTTCATCACTATTAGCAATTTTTCTAGTTCCATCTTTCCACCTCACTTGAGTCTTTTTCACCTCAGTCTTTGGAAACTCCTCTTTTGATCTTCACTTGTACTCTTCTCCTTCCTTCAAGCCTATCTAGGATTCTCCTGCTTGAACCACCCACACAACTTGTCACACAATGCACACCTTGCAAACTAATCAAAGCAACAAAATTATTACACCCTATTGTAGCATTTACTTATTTCTTCCTACCATCTATAATTTCTACGCTTTGATACCAATTTGATGCAGAGGGAGGATTAGCTAACTCAAAACTGACCCAAGAGGTAGATTATGGCTTGGTTCAAAACTCAACTCCATTGTTGCTCCTAGATTTAGCTTTATCGATACTAACAAAAGGTTTCATAGTTAGACTTGTTTCAAAAAATTGAGGCAAGATACATGCATGGAAGACCTTTCATGGGTCTTACAACCTTGAATCACAAACAAAATGAGATGACAAACAAACCACCATCAAAGGAACTACAACTTTTGCAACGTTCAACCTAGGAAAGATGGCTCCAATATAACAAAAGAAACCATTAAAGAAAATTCAAACCTCAAAACAGACTTGGGAGACCTTTCATCAACATCTTAGACATGTTTCCAATGAGCTTTCCAATGCATAGATGCAATTTATACTCCTACATGCTTGCACAACAACATTTCCTTAACTGTCTTGACACAATTCTCCTGGGACTATCAAAATAAGACTCAAAACCAATATTTCAATGCATTTAAATCTCTTTATATAGGTCTGCACATAATCCTAAAACACTAATCAACACTCACCACTTCTAAATTTTGAGAAATAATGCATGGGTTTTAGCTAACAAGCACAAAATGAGGGTTTTACATTATTTTTCATGCTTAACTTGAAACGGAATGGTGAAGATTCCTTCCAAACGTGAGCATGTTAGGACCTCCCAGCTTGAAAATATTAAAGAAAAAGAAAAAATAGAATTTTGGGTGATTTTTTAGCATTTTTGAACGGTGGAATCAAAAGATATGGCATTTTATTGCTCACTAACTGCCCTAGCTAGGGTTTTAACCTGTTTTCAAAAAAAAAACTCAAAAATTTCAAAATATGCAATGAAATATGATGCCACAAAAACCAAAATTTAGTATATTCACATATCCACATGATCCAATTGATTTCAGACCCTCATCTAGTCTATATAGGCCATACTAAATAGCAAAAAATGACTGTAACATTCAGAAAACACAGGAAAAAGCTTGCTTGTATTCATCAAAACACCAAAAATCAACTCCTTATTGCATTTGATCATGCACACCTTATTGATTCCTTTTCTATCAATTAAAAATGTTTCCTTACTTGTTTTTAATGTTTCCTTGATTTTGTTGCCACTTGCCAAAAAGTTGCATGGCAATTTTTAGCAACTTTGACAATTTTGAGCAATTTTGGCAACTTTTAAACTCATGCCTCATAACTCACCAAAAATGGATTAAATACATTTAAAATGGTTATAAATGACCTTATTAACCAATTAAACCCATTAATCACCTAAAAAACCCGAAAATACAAAATTAAATGAAAAATGGAACTTTAGGTGCCCCTGCACCAAGAATGTTCCTATCCCCAATCTCATAAAAGCTCAAAAGGATGTAGGGGGACTATGACAGACGTTTTTTGATGGTTCTAGAAATGTGAATGGTGTTGGTGCTGGTGTAATTTTAGTATATCCAAGTACGGAAAAATATTATTTCTCTTTCAAGCTTCAATTTATTTGCACTTACAACATGGCTAAGTATGAAGCACTCATCCAAAGTCTCCAGCTTGCACAAAAAAGAAACATCAAATTGTTACAAGTTTTTGGAGAGAGTGAATTGGTTGTTCATCAAGTATGAACTCAAAGCTCAACCAATAATGATCTACTCAAATCCTACAAGCATAGGTTTGGGATTTAATTGATGAATTTGAAGGTTTTAACATCCAAACAATTCTGAGAGATTAGAATAAACACGTTGATAGACTTGCAGTAGTTGGTGCTCAGTTTGACACACCAACACATATTGAAAGTAAAAAGGAGAAGCATATAAGAATTTTAGTGAGGCATGATGTTCCAGATATTCAAGATCACTAGCAAGTCTTTGACAGTGACCACCAAATAATGATTTTTTTGTAAGATGAGGCAGAATTTTCTAAAAGAAATCAGTCCAAGTCACAAAACTAATATGGTGATCAGATTGTGTAGCTGAGTAGAAACAAGCTACCAAATGGTCTTATCACCCTTGAAGGTATTTTCAACCTCGATGATTAGTTAAATTAGAAAAATATGAACTTAGCTACAAAGAAGGGTGACTTCAAGCCAATAAAATTTTTAGAAGGAAAGTCTCTAAACTTGGGAAAGGTATGATCTACTATTGAACATGATGTTTTCATAGATCTTTGCAATAGATACAATGATGTAGTTGCTTGGAATTATGAGGACTTAAAGGGTTTTTACCCAGGCCTTTCCCAACATACTATTGAATTAGATCTAGATGCTAAACCTGTAAAGCAAAAACAAAGGCCTATAAATCCTAAAAATTGAACCTTTGATGAGAAAAGAGTTGACCAAATTGATTGAGGTTAGAATCATCTTTCCCATCAAACATTCTTCATGGGTGGAAAAATTAGTGCTTGTTAGAAAAAAGAATGAGGAGATAAGACTCTTTGTGGATTTTAGGGATCTAAATAAAGCGTCCCTAAAGGATCATTATCCCCTCCCCTCCATGGAGCACCAAATTTTACAAGGATTTAGTGGGTCAAAAATGTTTTTTTCTTGGATGGTTACTTAGGCTATAATCAATTTTTTTTCCAAGAATCTAATCAACATAAGATAATGTTTACTACAAAGTGGGGCACCTATGCTTATTGTAAAATTCCTTTTGGTCTAACTAATGTAGGTGCCACTTTTTAGAGAGCCATGGATATGGCATTGCAAGGTTTGTTTAGATAGTTTTTTTTGGTCTACTTGGATGATATCATAGTGTTTTGAAAGCATGCAAAATACCACTTTAGTCACCTTGAGAAAGTATTTCAAAAATTTAGGGAATGTGGTATTTCCCTAAATCCAAATAAATGTGTCTTTTCCACTAATCAAGGAAAGATTCTTGGGCACATTGTTTCAAAGGATGGCTTGGTCATTGATCCCACAAGAGTAAAATCCATCTTGGCCATCCCACTTCCCAGCCACAAGAAAGGATTACAAATTTTCTTGGGCACATTTAAATTTGTGAGGAGGTGTTGAAAATTTAGAATACTGAGAGGGGAGGGGTGAATCAGTATTCCTCTAAAAATATTAAAACCTTTAAATAGTTGTCCACATAACATAATTAAAATTACTGAACAATAACCAATATAACACAACACCACATAACATTGAGATTTTATTTTAGAAACCCAAGATGGGAAAAACCACATAGAGGGTTAACTCTCAAGTATTAAGTAACCAATTACAAAATACAGGGTGGCTCACTATCGGGGTGGTTCACTGTCGGGTTGGCTCACTATCAGTGGGCTCACTACCCAAGATACAAAATCCAGCTATTACAACTGAGAGACGAATTACAGTTGGAGTATATGTTACAAAATTGAACTACTATAATTGCATCTGCAAATGCATGAATATAGTTCTCACTAAAGCACAACGATCTTCAAAACACTATACTATACTACTATAGCTCATATATTAGTTCGCACTATACATCAACAAATCGCTATCATACAGCACATATCATATCGTCTTATTTTGTTTATGCTACTTCATATATATATCAGATTTGCATATCCACTTAATCGGCTTGCATTCAAGATACATTACACAAGATGTTGGAGATGTTGGCATAGATGCAAAATGATATCCCATGCTATACCAAATAGGGTCGGACCAAAAACTATAGTACAACATTTCATAGACCAAAACTTAAGTCGGTAACACCATTGTTGGAACAAGAGATAAGTCAGAGGTAAGAATACCAGACTGATCAATGACATCAATAAAAAAATATCAACAATCTCCCCCTTTGTCATTGATGGAAAAAAATTTCAGAATGCTAAAACCTCAAATGATAAACTCCATAACTCCCCCTATGATGACTATCTTTGTTTCTCAAAAAATGTTCTTCTTTCTATCTGGTTTCTCCCCCTTTTGAAATCAATGAACAAGGGGTATAGGGTGAAACTTTTAGGATGTGCTAGATGTGCCACAAGAGAAAGACTGCTTGATTTTCTGATAATGGGTGACCCACTTACCCTAATTATAATTCCATTGTAAAATTTCTTTAGTTAGAAGTTGTGCATGAAATTGAATGGATGCAAGTAGAGATTCTCCATCTTCAATTGAGCAAGGATCAAAGAGGGTAGCCAGTAGTGCCTTTATGAGGGCACGATTCATCAATGAGATGTTTCCTACACACATCTCCCGAAGATTGCCTAAGGGTAGAATAATGTTGTCCCATTGTTGTTCCAATTTGAAGTATTTTTTGTGTAGTTCCTCAATTGAGGATCTCCTGGATTTGGACAAGTCTTCAAATAACTTGAAAGAAGGGTATGCCTTCTTGATCATTGACTCAATTGAGTCAAGCTCTTTTCTAATAATGGTTGTGGCATTCAACCACTACAGGTTGTATAGATACAAAGAATTTCCTTCCTTGACAAGGTCTTGACCTTGCCTAATTAGCTGATGAAGATTGGAGAAGGCATTTACACATTGATCTTTTAATTACTACAAGAGCTTATTTCTTTCAGCTTCCTTTTCCCTATGGATCTTTTCATTCATAGAGGCAGAGAAGTCCTTCACAACATTAATGAGTGTTCTGCATTTATCTGTATTGCTTCTTGACTGATCTATATTAAATTTTGGAATAATACTTTGGAGAACAATAATAGTCTCTTCAATCAAATTATCTTTTTCTTCTAACTCCTTAAACATATCAATTTTGGCCAAAGCCTAAATGGACTCACCGATTTGAAATTTATGAAAAGGATTAATCTTCTCAAAGTCAAGAATTAACTTGGAAGGGGTGATGGGCTAGATCATAAGTGGTGAAGCAAATAAGTTCTTCAAAGTTTCATCAGAATAGGTACCGGTGGAGTTGCCAACAATTTCTTCTCTTTTCTCAACTATCCCTACTACCGATTCTTCACCTTTTTCTTGCTCTGTGTTTTCTTCCTGATTTTTGGTTTTAATTTCCTTTGTAGTTATCTCTTCTTCTTTTCTTCTAGTTTCCTTTTCAATTCTCTCTTCTTCTCTTTCAACTTCTTTTTCTTGTTCTTCTATCAAAGTAGAATCTTTATCCACAGAATGAGTTTGTTCAATTTTTGGAGGATTCGTATCAAGATTGTATACTTCTGCATCGGTGTATTCTGATATAAGATTTGCAATGTTTTCAGTATCCAATTCCTCATGAGAGCATGTGGGGAAAATAGATGATGGAGTAGAGCCATCACCGATCAACATCCCAAGATTTCTTCCCATGCTTGTAAGCTTGTCAATGATACTTGTTTTCAATTTATCGGTAGCTTCTTTGTTCTCCATAAGGGTATGTTCCCTTTTCTTTTTTCTTAACACTGATCGACTGATTTCCTTAAAAATTGCTAAGTCTTCCTCTTTTACGAGTTTAGAAACAATGGAAATAGATTCATTAACAATTTCCTTATCTATTTTCCTAGAATTTCCTCAAATTGTATTTAGACCAACCTAGAGACTATCAGGAATATGCTCTTTGAAATTATCTATATTTCCATCTAATCTTGAATAGTATAGAACAAATTCTTGTGTTATGTTTTCTTTTCCTTTGGAAGTAGCAGAGTTGTACAAACCACCAACCTCTTTAGATTTTCCTTATATAAGTAGTTCAAATAAAGTATCTACATCAGGAGGTCACAAGTTACCTTTTTGGATTTCTTCTCCCGTACCTTAATTTGGTACTTGTTTGGGTCTGATTTTGTTTTAGATTCTACAAAAATAGGATTAGCCTCAGTGGCTTTTGTTTCTTTTGCCTTCTTGCTTGAAGTAGGCGGAGGAAAACCTTTCTTCCTCTTACTGGACAAACTCCCCATTCCTTCTAGAGGTTCAACTTCTTTTGCGGAGGTACCAGATGAGCTACTAGTTGTACTCTAAGTAATTCTTCTAAGCGCTGTAAGTCCTTTCTCTGTTATACCACCTTCTTCCTTAATCACTTTTAGAGTCTTCTATACTTTCTTATTGATTTCCTTTGAGATCTTCTCTTTCTAGATTTCTTTGAACTTTTCTTCTATTTTTCCAAACCTCTTCCACGAGGTGTCTACCAGACTCTCTAATAGAACTTTTGCAAGACATTCTACATATTCTTCTGATACTTCATACCCCAATTTGGGTATCCACTGAGTGCTTGGTACAACAACTTCCATTACACATTTTCCAACTGTGACTATGAATGTGATATCATCATTATATTTGGTGACTACAAATTTATTAATTTTATCCCGATTGTGCATCTTATACTATAATAAAGAGAAAAATAAAGTAAATTCCATTTATTGTGTAGTAGTATCAACATACCTCCTCATTTTCTCAACAATTTGGTGAGCAATTGGTTTCTCAAATGACCACACTTCTGGACCAAGACCGGGCATTGACGCATGAAGTAGAATAGCAAGAAGAGTGAAAGGGTTCCAAATAGGAATGTGAATTTCTTCTTACTTCATTTGCACTAATTCAAATTCTCAAGGAATTTCTCTCTGATGAGCTCACATAAGTCATAGTCCACTCCATTTACCACCATATCATATGCAGTGTAGACAACAGTAGTTGAGATGGAGTTATCTTTGTTGGTGTAGTAGATTTTATTTCCAATGACCTGGACAACATACTTCACAACTATATTTGTAACTGTATGAATCACCAGAGACCTACCATAAAAAACAACCTGAGTTAGGTTTTCAACTTCCTTATTTTTGACTGCCTTTGGTGTTAGAAGAATGTCAGTTTCATTCAACCCAGTAACAACCTTCATTACTTCTTTGTTGATCAGATGAGCTTCATCTAACCACAGGAATGTGTCATGGAACCTTCTCATATCCATTCGTACCCATTTATCATCAAAACAGAAACATGGGAAATCATTCCAGACATGCAGTTTCTTTTCAACTAGAACCTTGTATTCAGGTTTGACATTGAATTCATCACCATTGATCTCATTTACCCACAAATAAAGTAACTTATTTTGATTGAATTCTTCAAGATTTGAATGTATGTAAGCCCTAACATCTTCCATAGGAATGACTCCCTGTGGGATTTTTGATAAACAACCAGCCATATCATTTTCAATTGATATATCCAGATACTTCTTGAATTCAGGATGAGGCTGAGATGTCACATTGAATAGAGAGGGAGTAACCATAACTGTAAGTGCATAGAAATAGCAAGACTCAAGAAAAATACCTCTTATAGATTCAAAAACCCTAGGACGCAAGTTGGCTTCGTTCTTCTCCATAGCTCCTTGTGATCTTTTTGCTTGAGTGATCAAAAGTGACTTGCAAATTTTACTTTTATGTTAATTTCATAATAAATGTGCCTTTTTGCATTAAATGTTCCATAAATCCTTTCGCAATTCCCTATTTCATTAGACAGATGTGACTTTACTAGATGTCCGCAAGTTGTTTGCAATCTCTTTTTACTCATGAAGGAGGAAGAGGTGATCCCTGAACTTTCTTCCCTTGAGCAGCAACTGGAGAGTGGCTAATTACCGGAATAGATGTCTACATCGGAGTTGGATCCATTATCTTCTTTCTTTCTCTAGATCTTCTTCATTTCAGCCTTAACTTCTTCCTTATCAATTTTCTTCATTGGTTCGGTTGGCTAGACTACATCAATTTTGCAGAATCTTGCAATGTTTCCAATTTTATTGCAATTATAACATCTATTGGTTTTCTTCTTTTGTCCTGACCTGCACTGGTTAGCCTTATGTCCATATGCATAACATGTATAAGAATAACCACTGAAATAATTGTTTCAATTTGGTTTCCTACATTGATTAGAATTGTGACCATAACTGTTGCAATTATAACATCTACCAGAGTAAGATCTAACTTTCTGATTCATACTATTCTTGCAATTTAATGCTTTATGACCTAATTTATTACAATTAAAATAATGACCATTAAAAGACAAGTGTTTCCTACTTACCTGTTGTTTTTCCGAAGACTTACCTTTGTCTTCTTTTCCAGATTTGGTTTTAGCTTCTTTTACCGGTTCAAGTTCCTTCTTTTCATCGGGTTTATTGTGCGAGCATTCATCAATTTCACAACCTAAGCCTTTCTTATTTTCTGGTGATCTTTGAGCTGCTAATATTTCATCAATATTTTATGAACTTGCTTTGTATTTGATCTCTTTCTTCTTTGATTCTTCTAAATCTGATTTGAGAGATACAAATTCTTGTTCTAACTTCTTGCATTCATCAGATTTGTCCTTGATTACATTATTCAGATGTTCCTTGGTCTTTTCATTTTCTTCACTCTTAGCTTTCAAGTCAAGGATAGTAATATTTTCTGACTTGAGTTCATTACTGACCTCCTTATGCCTTGGCTTGAATTTCTGAATCTAATCTTTTAGTTTACAGATGCAATCATTTTCCATTTGAATATTTTCTGAGAGAGCCTTATTTTCATCTTCAATAGTTTCAAGATCTTCAAGGATGGACATGAGTTCTTTTTGATCCATGGTATCATGGTAGATCTAGGTATCATATATTCAACCTTCTAGATCTCCTTTGAGTTGTTAGACTCTTCTAAAGGATTTGGCTCTAATACCAATTTTTGAACATCCAAAATATGAAGAGGGGAGGGGTGAATTAGTATTCCTCTAAAAATATTAAAACCTTCAAATAGTTGTCCACATAACATAATTAAAATTACAGAACAATAACCAATATAGGACAACACCACATAACACCAAGATTTTTATTGTGGAAACCCAAGATGGGAAAAACCATGGAGAGGGTTAACTCTCAAGTATTAAGTAACCAGTTACAAAATACATGGTGGCTCACTATCGGTGGGTTCACTGCCCAAGATACAAAATCCATCTATTATAGCTGAGAGATGACTTACAACTAGAGTATATGTTACAAAATTGAATTGCTATAATTGCATCTACAAATGCATGAATACAGTTCTCGTTGAAGCACAAATATCTTCAAAACACTATACTATACTACTATAGCTCATATATTAGTTTGCACTTTACATCAACAGATCGCTATCATACATCACATATCATATCATCTTATTTTGTTTATTCTGCTTCATATATATATCGGATCTGCATATCCACTTAGTTGGATTGAATCAGAGATACGTTACACAAGATGTTGGAGATGTCGGCATAGATGCAAAAGGATATCCCATGCTATACCAAATAGCGTTAGACTAGAAACTGCAGTACAACATTGCATAGACCAAAACTTAAGCTAGTAACACCACTATCGGAACAAGGGATAAGCCAGAGGTAAGAATACCGAACTGATCAATGACATCAATGACAAATATCAACAAGATGTTCATTCCAAATTTGTTGCTTTGTTAAAGCCTCTTACTTTTATTCTCAAGAAAAATATGGTTTTCAAATGGACCAAGGAAGGTAGAGATAGCTTTGAAGCTATCAAACAAGAAATTGCTCAAGCTCCTACCCTTTTCAATCCTAACTATTACATGGATTTTATTATTTATACCTTTGGAGGTGAAGCAAGTATATCAGTTGTACTAACCCAACTAAATAAAGAAAATATTGAGCAACCCATTGCTTTCTTTAGTGAAGGGTTGAAGGATTATGAGGTCAAGTATAGCTACGTTGAAAAGCAAGATCTTGATGTTGTTAGAGAATTGAAAAAATTCAAACATATGTTGTCTAATAATATGATATAGCTAATGGTTCCCCATGTCAGTGTTGAAGAGTTCCTATTGAGTAGAGATATCAATGAAAAAAGGGCTAGATGGATCACCAAGGTGATGGAGTATGACGTTGACATCAAAATCACCAAGCTAGTAAGAGGCAAAGGGTTATGCGAGTAGCTTGTCTCAACTTTTGAGAATCCTATAGAGGCTGCCCTTGTGTTACAGGAACAACAAGCACCAAATGCAAACATACAAGGTTGTTGGGTGCATGATATGACTACCTTTTTATAGGAAGGTAGATATCCTTTGGGTCTAGATAGGACCAAAAGAAGACATTTCAGATTATAGTTCATTCCCTATATCATAGTGGATGGAATACTATTCAGAAATGATTTCAATGGAGTCTTAATAAGATGCATAGAGGCAAATTAGATCAGCAGAATGCTAAATGAATTACATGATGGCTCTTCAAGTGGTCATTTCTTTGCAAGGACTACTACTGCAAAGATTATGTGGGTTGGTTATTATTGGCCAACCTTGTTCAATGAAACCCACAAATGGGTTAGATATTGTAAAAAATGTGCTTTCTTTTCTGGAATACAAAGGTTGGTTTCCCTCCCTCTTTACCCCATCCAAGTTGATCAACCATTTACATAGTGGGGTTTGGATTTTATTGGCATGATAAATCCACCATCAAGTGCTGGTAATAAGTTGATTTTAACAGGCACAGGTTACTTTACAAGGTGGACAAAGGCAATTGCTTTGAAGGATGCCACTAATGCTTCAGTTTTGGAATTCCTTGATGGAATTGTTATGAGATTTGGCTCTCCAACTTCCACCATTATTTTGATAATGCCAAGGAATTTACTAGTGCTCAAATCCTTGATTGGGAAATGAAGCATGGCATTTGCTTGAAGACCTCATCTAATTACTATCCTCAACATAATGGCTTGGTTGACTAGTCTTCAAACAAAAATCTAATCAGAATTATCAAGAGGACCATTGAAGACAACCAAAGGGTCTGGCATAGAAAGTTGAAGACAATTCTTTGGGATGACAGAATTACTCCCAAAAGAGTGATTGGTAACTCTTTTTTAATGTTGGTTTATGGAAGGGAAGCAAGGTTGTCATTAGCATTGGAGTTGCATTCTCTCAAGTTGGCATATCAACTTGAGTTGGAAGAAAATGATTCTATGACAGTAAGATTGGTTGAGCTCTTGGAGCTAGAAGAGACAAGGAACAAGTCTATGCAAGTCACAGAAGTGCATCAAGCATAGGTCAAAAGAAATTTTGACAAGAGGGTATTCCATAGGACATTCCAAGAGGGAAATCTAATGTTGAAATGGGATGCATACATAGCCAAAGCTAGAAGACATTCCAAGTTTGATGCCATGTGGAGTGGTCCATACGTCATCACCAACTGCAAGGAAGCAAATGCATTCAATCTTTCCAAGTTGGATGATGAGGTTCTTCCAATCTAAGTCAATGGGATTCATCTCAAACCTTATTACTAATAAGTTTTGAGTTTTCATGTATATATTGTAAATTTTTTTCTTTCCTTGAAGTGCTTTTTGCATCCTATATTCTCCTTAAGGGAATGTATGTTCCTAGTTTCCATGCTTTCCTCCAAGTGCAGATGCACATGTTTTATTTTTCTTTGAGAAGGCCTAGCTGTTGAAGTTTTACCCTCATGACCCCATGCCCAATGGATTGATAAGGCCTTTGGAATCCATGATTAGTACAAAATCATCCCAAAAAATCACCAAAATGTTGTCATTTCATGCACCCCTTTGATGAGCCATCACTGATATTTGATCTAAGTGATCTTCCATGGGTCATCTCGCATGTGTTTCCCTTGAAGTGTTCCATATTTGGCTAATTCCTAGAATTTTAGGTTTTCGGGCTATCCCTTACCTGCTTACCTTCATGCTTGTTTTCTCCTTCTCCCCATTACCTTCTATCAATCTCTTAAGGTAAGTCTCAGGCCTTACCTCCAACCACCAAAGCTTACCTTGGATTTTCTCAAAATTTGTCTAAGTGTCAAATTTGTGGGCTTCAAGGGTCGGTCTTCCCTCCACCCTCTTCCACACTTTTGCATCCTTCATCTCCTTTCCCACCCTTCAACTAGGTTTTGGGTGTCGTCCATCGACCTTCCCCTTTCCTTCCTTCCATTCCTTCACCAATGTAAATTCATCTAATAATTTTTGAGGTTTAGGCTTTGGCCTTCCCCTATAACTTCTTCAGTTTCACCGTAGACCGGCATCCGACAGTATGCTCCCTGATTCTCGAAGGTTCGATGATCACCCTTGCATTCTTCATTCTATCAGGTTTTTGTAGGTCAGCCTTTGGCCTTCCATTCTACCTCTTACCTTTCTTCAGTAAGAGGTAGCCCAACTCTCTGACCTTGATGTTCGATAAGCTCTTATTTGGTGGTTACAATTTTCCCCGGATTCTTCTTTTGGTATGCAATAAGATGACAGTCTGACTCTCGACATTTGACGGATCGACGCCCGATCTTTGATGGTTTAGTGCTAAATTTTGATGTTCAATGAAGACAACATGAGGTAGGCCCCAAGCTCGACCCTTGACAAAGATACATTTTTGGGGGTTGAAACCATTTAATTCATAAGATTCTAAAAGATGTTTTTAGGGGCCGACCCCCCAATGATCCATGAACTGGTGCAATTTTCTTCACCGAATTCCATTAATTCCCAACTACTCCTAGAGGCTAAGCTTGACTTTTAGGGTTTTTAGGACATCTTTAATGCATTTTAGTGACTTCTTCTAGTGGATTTTTGGGCACCATGCCCATTCATTTCTACTGCTCATCCTCTCTGATCATTCCCATACCTATTTCCCTGATTTCATGAGGATTTTGGGTGCCTTTTTAAGGAAAATCTCATGGAAGGGCGGATGGTGTGCTGGTTTCATTTTCTCTAGGTTCGTTTTGGCACAATTTTCATAGTAAGTATGGCGACTATTCTTGATTTGGGCACAAATTTCTTGAATAGATCTTAGGGTTTCTTTGATCAGATTTGTAACCCTAGTTGGGTTAGGGTTAGTTATTGTTCATCTTAGTTATGTATGGACTATAAAGGAAACACTTGTATATTTTTTTGGGGTTCTTCCTCTAGTTTCTCAAGGGTTTTCTCTTGTAGACACTGTAATTTTTACATTCTTCCATTGTAATGATTGAATTCTTTTATATTAATAAAATTAAGCTATTATCATTGTATCTCTTGCATTTTTGAGTAAAATCATCTTACCTTCATGGTTGAGTGTATGTTTTAGCTATTTTTTTGATGTATTATGTTGTTTAAAAGTAGGAAGAAACACATTTCTACCTTGGTGTATCACCTTCTTTCATTTTCATGTTTTCCTTCTATCCCATTTTCCTCTGTAATTTGTTAGATTAGGGTAGTGGTAGGTTTCATGTGTTGGGATAGACCAACACATTTGCACTTAGTTTAGAAGAGTAAGTTGATCTTCTCTGAAGATTCAACTGCATTCATGCAAGGTCCCACAACCTTGAGGTTGTTTCCATTGTCTCAATAGAACACTGAACTCTTGTTTAGTAGGGTGTAGTATTATGTGATAACACATATATCTATCAGATATCACTTTTTGAGAGACGGGCGGGTGCATGAAGTTGGGTACCAATTTTCTGGCCACTTATGAATTTTTTTTTAAAAACGCGCTCATGTTATAATGTGCACACGTTATTTCACGTTAAAAACAAAGAAAAATTTGAAATTATTTGCCTTGGAATACCAACCCAAAGGCTTGGAGGGCATTCCCAACAAGGCCAAAGACGTGTTTTTGCAAATTCTACAATTTTTCACATAATCGGGTCCGTGCTCACCATCAAGATTGCATCTAGTTCAATATTGACAAACTAAAAAACATGGGTAATGTTAGGTTCTCTCTTAGCTATCCAACGATGTAATTTTTTTCACTTTTCGACAATGTTAAGCCTTTCATCCATAATTTATTTTGTTTGTATGTCTGTTTTTTTCCAAAAAGCAGTGTTTAGTGTTTTTTTTGTTATAAATTAACCGTTCATCAAAATTTCAAATAAATTACATTTTTAGAAACTAGACTCCATTCTACAAATTTAAAAAAAAAGAAAAAAAATCAATTATTTTCAAAAATTTGTAGGGGACACGACCAAAGTGCTTTTCAAGAAGTGCCCACTTAGAAAATTAGTAAAAAATCAAATATTCATTAAAATTTTATCGTTGAAAAGTGCTATTAGCTAACTTTTGACTATAGCGATTTTAAAAATACTACAAAAAGTTCACCGTGCTCGTTCGTACAAAGAGTTGCTATGTTATGTTTTTCTGACAAAAACAACACCAATTTCTATACATCCCTCTTTTGAACCCCTTAATCTCAACCATTTTCAAAATAAATTAGTAGTTTAGAAAGTAGACTCAGAGTACTTCGATCCTTGTTTTTGTTCCATCTCAAAATTTTGAGTGTAACTATCCTCAATTTCACATCCAACGTCAGCATTTCTTGATTTCAAAAAAAAAGTGGCCACTTAAGCCCCCTTTTTGGGAACCATCTTGGTGCACTTACCCAGAGAAGGTTATGGATAATGAAGTGAAGCTTGAGTATGTTCCTACAAAAGATCATATTGCTGACATATTTACTAAGGCTCTTCCTGAGGATACTTTTGAGTATCTTTGGGAAAAGTTATGGGTTATTGCCCCTCCTTTCTTGAACTAGATGCATATAGAGGTGCATTAGTCCATTGGATCTATGGATCTATCTCTTTTTTGGACTGACGGTTGGTGGCTACCTCTCTAGGGGAGTGGGTAGTATCATCTGTTGTCATTGTGATTGCTGATTCAGTTGGGTGTACTCCTAAGGGGGAGTATTCAGAGCATGTAATTTGGTTCAATTTCAAAGGGGGAGAACAATGCAAAACATTTTTTTTCCTTTTTCATTGATGTCAAAGGGGGAGAGAAAGAATCATGTGAATAAAAGAGAACTTATCTACTCAGGGGGAGATCATCTGAAGAAAAAGAGAGAGAGCATTAAAAATTGTTGTGTGGTCTTTGGTGGTGTTTCACATATTGTGTTACCATCAATGAAAAAGGGGGAGATTGTTGCAAGGTTGACAGTGTTGTCATTAATGTCAACTATGGGATGAAGTTGTTGAGGATATTTAGAAAATTGTGAAAAGAGAAAAATAGGTTGTGCATGTTTAGTTGAGACCTTGAGGAAGTGTTGTGAGTAAATGAAGCTATTCTTTTGTTGCAGAGTCTGAAGTTGAGTTGGAATGAGCTAAGATGATGGTTTTGGTACTTGGTTTCCAAGTGCTTTTGAGAAAATTTAATAAATAGATTAAACTGTGTTGTACAAATGATCATAGTGTGCTACGATATTGTGCTCTGTGTTATTTCTATGTTGATGCTATGCATGTGCAATTCTTACAAGTTATTCAAGGATGACAGAGGTCGCCATATTCATAATTTGGGTTTTTGGAGCATTGTACAGTGCGAGATATTTTCACCAGTGTGTGAGCTAGTTGTTTAGTAATGTTTTTTGTGGTATGGGAGAAGTGTATTTATTCCACATTTCTCCACTATTTGGATTTAGGTTGTGCATATTTGGGAAGTTTTTCATAATTTTTACATCTTTCTAGTTTTAAATTTTTACTTGATTTGGTGCAGTACAGTGTAAGTTTCATTTGTCAGTGTGAAAACAAGGGTTATCAGTTATCCTAAGTTAAATTAGTTGTTGATGTAAATCTTGGTTGAAGTGTTTGATGAACCTTAAGTAGTTCATGGATTGTTCTAGATTGAGTTCAAGTAAATTATGTTGTTTTAAATTTTCAGCTTGATATGAGGAAGCATGTACATAATGTTTATGCTTTTTTGCATGGGTGTTGATCAACCTTATGTTTAAACACTAAATGTGAGGGTTTTGGAAGTGTGTTGAAGTGTGTTGGGATCTATTTGGGTCCTAAATAAGGATTTATGTAGGTCGTATTTCATTCCTATTCATCGTAGGAATGTTTAGGTGTCCACCTATTTCAAATTTAAATGTATAACAACTAGTGGCTGACATTGGAGAAAGTTTGTGATAGATCTTTGATATAAATATGTATGGTGTTAATGCAAGAGGAATGAAGAAAGAGTAAGAAGCAAGATAGATGCAAGATTGTTGTGAGTGAAGTGTAATGAGATATGAAATTGAGCAAAGTAGTGTGAATTTCATGTTAGGGTTTCGAAGGAAGTGAGCTAAAGGCATCCAAAATATTTCATCTATGACTGCAAAAGTGTGTGAGCAATTATGGTGGACTCTTTGCTGCATTGAGAAGTGTTTCTCTATGTAACATTCTTCTTCTATCTTCTTGTATTCTTTATGTGGAAGTGAGCCCTAGTTGTGATCCTTTTTGGATAGTGCATCCTATTCTAGCAGTGAGCTCCTTAGTACCGATTTTGCTATTACTTGTATTGTGAGCTAATTCTCACCATGGTTTTTCCTTCATTTGGTTTTCCACGTAAATCTAGGGTTTTCATGTGTATGGTGTTGTGATTTCAGTTTCTGTTATCTACATTTCATGTTTAATCAATCTAATAGAATAAGGACTTAATGAATGATTGTGGATCTGATTAGTGTTGAGGGTTTTGAAGGTTTAATTTGCTACAATTGATTCAACCCATCCATTTATCTTGTTCATTTCAACAAGTATAATGATACAAATGATTTTTTGATGCAAGATGTGATGACATGATATGATGTTATGTGGATATGATCATTTTTTGTATTTTTCTAGTATCTTGATATGTAGGATTTATGGATGATACATGATATAATGTAGATGATATATGATATGATATGACATGATATATGATGGATGGATACATGGCTAATGATCTTGTGGATGTAGGATGCACACAATACTAACGGTGTAATGGATGCATGATGTATGAGATTGATGTTTTGGTGCATCATGATGCTTGGAAGAAGATGCTAGTTAGAAGAATGAATAGGAAAATATTAGATGATAGAAGAATAAATGATGTTGATCCAATTGTTGAAAATCCATTTGTTGTAGATGTGTTTATGGATGATGGTGATGACGATAATTAATGATGTATGAGAAATATGATGAATATTATTTTTCTTATTTAGGGAAAACTACATAATTTCATCACAACAATCCTTATTAATGTAGAAAATAGACATGATGCACCAAGGTATGGAGGAAAAAGGTAGATTTGTATCTATTACATGGAATTTGACTCTACAAACAAGAGGAGTATTCATGTTCATATTATACATATATAAACCTTGTTATGAGTGTATGGATTCGAAGTTCAGAGCATGTTGAACTAGTGCATAGAGAGGTATGAAGAACCTAACATGTAAGACCAATTTATGCTACCTAAAACAACTTCAACACACACAAGGCAAGTATTCGCCATGGTTTCATTACAAGAATATCCCACAAACACAACATACAAAATCAATGACCATACCCCATTCCTTCCTCTCTAAATATTTTGTAGACATCCTCAAGAGGTCATCGAAATAAGATTGTAAGATAAATTAAAAGAAAATCCACCAAAATAGACAAGAAAATTTGTTTGTTGTTTAGATATGTTATCTATTGATGATGCCCACTATAGGAGCAATATATCCATCAAGGCACATGCTAGGATGTTAATGGTGATGATGATTGTTGATGGGTGTTTATGCACTTCTCAACATAGGTAATGCAAAAGTGCATCACCTCTCTTGAAAGGCAATCTCCTACACACAAGTTACAGAAAATTACCCCAAGGTATCTCAGGTGTTAGGTCTTGACATGCTTGGAATAATTTAGTTGGTTTAATGTGATCTTGCTAGTAATCGTAGGGCAGCCATACATAAATTATGTTGGAGGGAATTGGCTCTTTAAATGGAGTTTGTAAAATTTCTAAAGTATTGCTCTATTGCTGCAAGTTTAGGACAACAATCTCAAACTCCACTTGGATCCTTAGATTTGGCTTTACAATGTGCAATGAACTTTATCTAAAGTTACTATTTAAAAGAAAAGTCAAAAGGGTAGGGAAGTGAGTAAGTTCCTAGCTCTGAAACTATTGATGAACAATGACAATGGAGGATGCTACAGTGGACAACCTTCCTAAAACGATGTCCCACTTAACCAGATTAACTCACAGTCTCATGAAATTAGTGCAATCTTCTAAGGTCTGTAGATTTCAATCATTCATTCACCATAAAGCATGAACAAAAGATAGAATTTAAATACAACATTCAAATGATGTTCAAACTAGATTTACACTACAATTTATCATCAATAAACAACAAAAAGCATGAACAAGGAAGGGCATCAACATAGCAAAATCATTCACCATCAATGAACAACACTAACTAATCTACTAACAACAAGCTGAAACATAGAACAACAAAGTTAATCTATTCAAATTCACTAACTAAGAGGAGAAGAATCATGAAACATGAAGTTGGAACTCAAGAATCCACCAAAATCAATGAACTTCTATTAAAATTCTATCAACATTTCTTTACAACTCAACTCCCTCTTGAAAATTAGAGGATACCCCCTATTTATAGTGTCCAAAAAGAAAAATGAATGGCCAAGATTTAATCTCATTGTGTGGCCAAGATTCACTACAAATTAGGGTTTTACCTACCCCCCAAATATTTTACAATATAAAATTACATTTTGTCCTCTAGCCTATTTTGTCTTCTTGTGGGCAGCACTGTAGCATTTTGTCTTGTAGTTGACTTCCTTTGCTACAACTATACTATGAGGAATTACTCATCAATCACCAAATTTCCTTCATGCTTCTTCATAGTAGCATATTCTACGAACTTTCTGATCAATGCTTGAAGCTTGCTCCACTTCATAATGTTAGATTGAAGCACTTGAAAGCTCAATTTCTTTGATTGGCCAGTAATTACATCCCAATCCTTATCAAATTTGGGAGTGTTCTTAAATACTTGCTTAGATTGGGCAAAGGCATGTGCAGTAAAATCCATGAAATCTCACGCGAGGACATCCATAGCTCCATCCTCCATCTTCTTGAGGAAATGTGGCCTTATCTTTTCTGGATCTATCTCAATGGCGGGCATGTCCAAATCCATCAACTTTAAATATTCCTCACAATTTGTCCTGGTTTCTTTGGCCTAATCAATATCAAGCTCCACTTCATGGAGCACCCACTTTAGGATCTCTCGTTTGTGATCAAGGCCCATCTTCCACATTTCCATGAGCCAATGGTTGTCCTTTGCTAGTGCAAGCTCTTCTTCCCACATTTCCTCAGGAATCTTGAGGATAGCCTCAATTTTAGGATATGCGATCCTATATAGCTCTGGGAAGTCAGTGCAAAATTTTCTTGTGCTTTCTAGCTGCTTTTGCACTTCTAGGAACTTATTTTCCATTCTAGTGGCACAGATGATGCCCATATGTCCATTGTATATGACTCGTTCAAACCAATCCTCAGTGGCCTCGATCCAATTCTTTCTCCTTTCTAATTTGTTGGTGTGGTCTTGGGACAATAGCTGTGGTGGTGCTAACGACATGGTGGGAAGCTCTTTGGTGGATGACCATTGTTATATATAAGCTATTAAATATGCTACTTGTGCCTTTAATTCCTCCTTGGAGGACTTGTCCTTATGCATCTAGTGCACAATAGTAGAAACTGACCCCTGAAGATGATCAATATTTTGTTCCATTGTGATTGTCCCTAGATCAATGGTGGAAATATTATAGCTAATTCCTTCTTCCATTGCTAGAATAGCTATTTGGATAGTCTTGGATCTTGAGGTGTCCATTGTCAAGTGGGATCTCACCCTTGCCTTCTTTCCCTTCTTTGTGCTTATTTTTTCCCGAACTAGAATGGCTTTCGGCCTCGCCTTCAGATCCATAAGAGTAGGGGTTTTCTTTTCCAATTGTTTTTCCAGCCATTCGGGCATCTGGGAACCCTCTTTCGGTGATTCACATTCACCTTCCTCCTCCTAAGTATGTTGAATTTCAATTCCCTTATTTCTTGGGGTCTTTTGTTCTGTCTTTTTTTCCTCTTCTTCATCTGAATCTCGAATAAATATTATTTCTTCCTCTGGGGATTCAGTGGTTGTATGTTTCTTAGGGTTGTCCTCCCCTTCAGAGGTTTTCTCTTCTTCCTCTTGCTGCACATGCTCTTCATAGTGCTCCGCTTTCGGGCCCTTTCTTATCTTAGCCTCCTCTTGAGGCTTGTCTTTTTCCTTTTCCTCCTCTCTTGGAGGAGGCATTTCTTCATCATCTTCAGGGCTCTTATCCTTCTCCCCAGTTGGAGGCTTTGCGGTTACCTCCATCTCATCATATGTATCCTTCTTTTCTTCGAGGGTTGTTTCTCAACTTCCTCACCAACATCCCTCAATTGTTTGGAAAGTTCCTCCTCGAGCTCTTGATTAGAGGTTTCCATGATGTATTTTGCATCTAGTTCTTCAATGTCCTCCTCAGAGGATTGTGTTCCTTCTTCTTTGTGCACCACTTCATCAATTACTAAGTGTTGATATTTAGGATTCTCATGGTAATCATCCACTTCTTCCTCCATTTCTTTGGTTTCTTCTCTTTCTAGCCTTTCCAACTCTTCAGATATCTACATTGTTGCTTTCATTTCCAGTGGCTCGGTTGGAGGAGTAGGGACAGGAAGTCCAACAACAACTTGTGCTATGGCGGCCTACATTGCAGGATTCATGAATACCCCAGAGAGCTCCGTTGGCATGTTCTGCATGTGCCTAGCAAAGGCTTCCAGGAGTGAGAGGGTAGGCATTATTTCCATTGTAATGACCAGTGGGAGGGTTGCTAATGCAACCATAGAAGTAGAAGAGAGAAGAAGTTGTGGCAGAGGAAGAATCTACCACCAAGATGGGTGCAGTGGGCGAGGTGGAAGCAAGGTGGACCGAAATGTCCACCATAGGTGGAGAAGAAGCAACCATTGCTTGAGAAGCAAGCGGAGGAGAAATAGCACTAGCAACATAAATCGTAGTTATGGTAGCGAGAGAAAAGGTAGTAGGTGGGGATTTTGGTTGCTCAGCCTCTTCTTCCTCTCCTTCGCTAAGCGGGTCCTCCTGTATAGAGGGCATCTTTGTGAAACTGCCTAAATTCTTTGATTTCTTGGAAGGATCACCCTTTGATGCCTTCCTTGAGTACACCTTGTGCTTAGGCAAACACTCAGCTATTTCTCTTCTTTTTCTTGACCTAGTAGTTGGAGGGGATTTCTAAGTTTCCCTAGATGGGGCAGTAGATATTCCACTATTGGTCTAGCTTTCAGGCTCATCCTCAAGCTCTCCATAGGTTAAGGTAGCTCCTTATAGTTTCAACTAAGAAATTTTCCCATCAATCCATTACTTTTTCCTTACCTCAATGGGCTTCATCACAATATTGAGGTCATTAACCTCTTCCTCGTTCCAATCAATTAATGGCAGTGGTAGGTTGGCAACAACATCATACCTTCAATCAATCACTGTGTTCTCATCTTCAAAAATTTGGTTTGGTATTAGAAATAGGTTGATTGTTTTAACAAAATATGCAGTCATGCACATGTAATGCCTCATACGCACCTCCTTTTCATCTGTGCAATTTTCCTAAAAGTCTTCAACATCATGGAGGTGGGCATACTCTTTTCCAACCATTTTTTTTAATTTTCCATATGGATCCATCCGCAGCCTGGTAGTTTGGAGCTCTAAGTTATATCCCTTCAACTCCTTTTCTAAGTATTTTGCACACTATGATGTAGGGACTGCATACATTCCCTGGCCAAATACCGCTTGGTGTTTGTCACTTAGCAGCGTGTGAGCATGTTGTAATTGCCCAGAGAGCTCAAGTAGTATCAATAGGTCATTTGGGTATCAGGGTAGTTTATATGGTCTCTCTGAGAAACCCTCAACTCAAATATATGTAAATTTTGGAAATCGAATGAATAGAAAGATGAACTAGCAGATGAAGGAATTAGCATTGTGAGTAACCCTCCTCTCGAAGTCACTTCCAACCAATCTAATAATATGCCTATTAAAGGCATCATTGACTCTACAATATTCCCTTTTGAAGTTTTTGAATTGAAGTTGAGGGTAACTATCATATACCTTCAATTCTCTCCTGGAAGTCTAGCTTGGGGCTACAAATATTCCTCTGTATTGAGCACAATTGGTGAGCAGGTAGACTAAATACGAAGTCATGTAGAACTATGAAGTCTTCTTCACTGTCACAAACTACTCATGTAGGCAGTTGCTAATCATGCCTTCTCAATGGAATCGGGTCTTTCCCCTGATGATTTCTTCTATAAAGTATAACATCCACTCTTGGAAGAAGGCTAGAGTTGGGAGACCCATAACTCTGCTTAGTAAGGTCACCGGGTCATGGTAATCTTCATAGAAGTTGCTCCTAAAGAGCTCTTAGGGTACCTTGTTGGCACTACCCCTTTTCTCCTTTAGCTAGTACTAATTGATTAGTTTCTTGCACTTGAGGGGATTGGTCTTCCACATGCTCTCGACATATTCCTTAGATGCTTCTTTTGTTTCATCAAAGGTAGGTATATGGAAAGTCTGCCTAATAGACTTAGCAGAGAAATCAGCCAATATGTTTCCATTTCTATCCACTATTCTTTTAGTGTCCTCTTGATATGCCTCTTTGCAGGCCATTACTAGTTTGGGAGCTATGAGGGTAGACAAGAAACTAGCAGCCTTGGCCAACCCACTTCTTCTAATCCTTTTGGAATTCTCTGTGGTGGGTTTGAAAATAACCCTCTGCTTGAATTCATCGATGTCAAGATGCCCCAAGTTGGTATCTGAGATCTTATCCCAATCTGTGGTGACCTTTGATTTGAGTTCCTCCCCCTGGAACTTATACTTCATCTGGTCCTTGTCTTCTTTTCCCTGGGGTGCCTTGGTTGGCTTCTTTCCCTTTTCCTTTTCTACGAACGCCTCCGAAGGTCCTGCAGCTAGTTCCATATATCCTGCAACAAGGGAGCAGTAAGTGCACTCAAGTGTAAAACATGAGAAATTCTAGCAAAATCCTGCAAAATGATGTTAGATCAAGTAATTCAACATTCAAGGATCCTAACATTTCTTTCAGATCATTGTTAGCCTTCCGTTTGAGGGAGTTATGGCAATGCGGGCCCAAGGGTGCAGACTTCCTTGGGTGGCAACCATTTTGGAAGCAGTTGTAAATGGATGGCAATTAGGGCACGATGGCCTGCATAGTTCTACCCGCATGAGGATTTTTTCTAGGAGGTGACACCCATCAGTAGGTTAGATCATTTTGGCATGTGGATTGAGTTAATTTAGAAGCTTTGGAGGCCTTAAGTTGATCACTTAGGTGTTCGGGTTCAAGGCATGTGGGTGTAGGGAGTCTCTCGGTTGTTTGGAGTTTTGTCGTTTGAAAATGGCTCTAGCAAGATGATGACCCACAATGTGGGACCCACGGTCTTAGAGGATGGAAAACTTTTCTTTCTAAAGCATTCATCATTTAATCGGGCATGGGTAAGAAGTTGTGGAAGGATGTTGGTCAATTGTTGTTCAGAACAGTGGGAAGAGGACGACGGTCTGCGTAGAGGTCCCACATCATTAGACCTGTAGGAGGCTTAAGCACTATTCATTCATTAGAAAATCACTAAAGGGAGGCAATGAGGACAATCCCATGTAGCAGGCCGATGGAGGTTATTGGCCGTTTGAAGTGGCAAGATTGGAATGGAGTTCCGCAAGCGGACGCCCGCACGAGGCAGCCTGCAAGGCGCTCTACACTTAAGCATTTTCATTTTGGGTTTAGCAGTGGAGGTAGTGAGTGCAGGCTTCACAAGGTAGAGGGATGGTTAATCGGGGCTGTTTAGAACAAAAAACCTAAGACAGAAGCCTAGGGATGAAAGTCCACAATGGGCAACCCACCAAGGGCTAATACTTAGCCATTTTTAGTGGAAGGAACTAGACGAAGATGCCAGGATTGAGACTCGCCTACCGAGAGGACCTCAGGGTTTCGCTTTTTTCAAATGGTCATTTGTGTAGTAGTGAAAGGATAGCAAAATTCTGCATTGAATGGTCTATAAGGAGGGTTAAGTGCTCTAGTTAAATTGGTAGACGAGGAGATAGTAGGACCCGCAGGGCAGAGGACCAGGGTAAGTCTGTTGTTTGTTAATGGCACAATAGGAGGGCGATCCGGTTGTGGAAACCCACACGATCAGACCCGCTAGAACAAAATGACCTCAATTCAACCCTGCATTTTGTTAAGTTTGATCTATGGTGGTGAGGTATGGATGCCTACCTGCAGCAGTAGGCCCAAGAGAGATGTTGGTTGTTTGAGGAGTTAGGCATTTTGAGGAATATGAAACAACATTGGGTATTATGTGGACCCGCAGGGCTTGATTGACCTAGCTCAAGAATAGACATGGGGGCTTCAAGTTTTGCAGACGTCCAAAAAACTATTTTCAAAAGGTTTTCTAGGTTTAAAAACATGGGTTTTGCTTGCCATTTAGTCATCTAGGTAGATTTTAAGTTTCCTCCCCCTCAGAATTCAATAACTTTGCAGAAATTGAGGAAAACTCACAACATGGAGGGTGCCCGAAAACTAACCTAGAGAATCTGATGAATGGCATGAAGAAACTGCAGACAACAATGCTCGGGTGGTGATGAAGTCCTGCGGGCACAAGGGCGGTGATCGCTAGGCTCTGACAATTCTCCTGAAAAGCTAGCAGTGAAAATGGCATGTTGGAGGAGGATATTTATAGAATTTTATGCATTAAATTCCTTCCATTAATGCTGGTATGATGATGGTTGAAGTTGGCGAATGAACATTTCAAAAGACGGTTGCAGGAACGATGGGGTCCGCAAAGTGGACGGCACCCAGGAGTTGGTCGTTTGACAGGTCAGTGAAGAAAATAGTGTAGGAGGCTATAGATCTCAAGTGGCAGGAGGACATCTTGAGTTAGCCATTCAAAATGATGAAGATGCCACAAAATCCCACATAGGGCAGCCCACAAGGGCGGACCCACATGACCCGAAGGCCGGTAGTTTTGAAACATAAGGGAAAACTACCAAGGAGACTCCACAGAGGCCAGAGACTTGCAAATTTTGGAAGCGGTGAAACTTGGTCAACTTAAGGTGATTCTTCTAAGATTCCTTGACCACTTAGGACTCAAAAATAGGGGGCACAAAAAATGAGGGGACAACAAAAGTGAACTAGCGAAGCAAAAAGAGAGGGTCCCCATTCTGAATGGGGTGTGTGTGCTATGGGCACAACAAATGGTGACTCTACTGGGGAACGCTCCTGAGCGTTCTATGGATAAATGCTCATTCAGAACCCAAAATATCTAGTTTCACAGACCAGGGGCTGAGTTCCAAAAGTGAACTAGGGGACTCAAAGGAGAACAAGATCTTTAGTTGATTCAAGTCAACAAACATCTCAAAAGTGTGTGTATATGGTGAATTGATTCCCTTTCTTTAGAGACTTCAGCAAATAACCATTAATCAAACCAAGCAAGCTATGGATCATTTAACTCCAAAAGTAACCTAGACATTGCCTCACTACCATTCAGGCATCCATAGCCTCGATGGAGTTGTCATTGTGACCCCACGGACATTTTTCTACTGCCAGTCAAGCATCCATAGCCCTGGTAGTTGTTCGCACACCCACACAATTGCCTAATTTTAAGATTCGTTTCTTTCTTTTTCCTTCTTTTGATATATCTTTTAACTCTCTTTCTTTAGCTCAAGCATGTAAGCATTGAAGCTTATAGTGGGTTTGGGACAACAATGGTCACTAGAGTAGACTTAAGATTTTCGCTTGTTGGGTCATCATAACAGCCACTGCACATCTTTTTGGAAATAATTAGCGTGTCTTTTGCATGATCTAAGATGAAATGTGATAAGATTCAAACAAGGGTCATGTTCTAGGTCGAGTCAAAGTTCAAATATGGAGATCATTCCATAGCAGAAATCATAGACTAATAGTTGGGAATGAATATTTATCCAAAGAACACTAAAAGCAGGCAACAAAGTGAACTGTTCGTCGAGTCAATCATGACCACCGCATCAAAGACAAAGAACACCCTTAGCAAAAAAAGACGACTGAGAACGAGTGAAACAAAAGAAAAATGAAGTAGCAAAACAACAAAGTGAGGGAACCTAAACTAACCTATGTACAAGTATTTACAGAGAGTTAGCTCAAATGAGCTCAGGCAAGGAAATAATGCTTGAGGTGTTGCCCGTTGATGGGCAATGAAATGTCTTCACCAGTTAAGGTCTTGAGGCAGAAAACATTATCTCCTAGGATTTCAAAAATTTGAAAGGGGTCAAGCTAGAGCTTGTCGAATTTGTCATGTCCCCCTTTCTTTTCATGGGCCTTGTCCCAACATAGGACCAAATCAACAATTCTAAAGGCCTTTACTTTGGCTCGTCGATCGAACCATCTTTTGACCACACCCTGGTGTTTAGAAAAATTTTCTTTGGCATGGTCACACACTTCTTCTAGATGGAGTAGCTCGACTAAATGGGCTTCTTTTCGATCGCCTTCTTCATAGAAGGTGTTGATGAATTGGAGGGTTGGGATCTTGAGGTGAACCGGGAACACAGGCTCCAAGCTATAAATGAGGTGGAATGGGGAATCACCCAAAGCATCCTTGTGGAATGTATGATCTACCCAAAGGGAAAAACGAAGCTAGGTGTGCCAGTCCTTGGGACTTCTATCGAGTAGATTTTTAATCACTGTGATGAGGTTCTTGTTTGTGGATTCAACTAGGCCATTGGCTTGTGATTAATAATTAGATGAGAACTTAAGGGAAATGTCATAATTGAAGGCCCAACTAGTGAATTTGAGTGAGGAGAAAGCAAGGCCATTATCGCAGACTAGAGCGTATGGGAAACCAAAATGATTTAAAATGAAACTTTCAAGGAAATTGATAACTACCTCTGTGGTACATTTCCTACATGCAATAGCTTCCATCCATCTAGTACAATAATCAAAGGTTGTTAGAATGTACCTATGACCCACAGATGATGGTGGGCTTACCAGACCAATGAAGTCAAGACCCCATTGTGCAAATAGCCTCACCTCCAAGACTGGTTGCAGCGGGACAACAATGTTTCTTTCTCTAGTTGTGGCAGTCTGGCAGACATGGCACATACGAACATGGATATGTGCATCTTTAAAGACTGTTGGACAATAGTACCCTACTCATAGGATTCGATAAGTAGTGGAGGGACCATATCCATGACCAGTGCCAAATTTTTCATGGAACTCTTTCAGCACATGTGTTGCTTCTTCTTTTTTGAGGCACCTGAGGTAGACCCATTCATGATTCCTTTTGTAGAGTATGGATCCATGTAGCATATGGCTGCTACTTTTCAATTTGAGGGCACACTTTTCGAACCCCTATAGATGAGGTAGACACTTGTTGTTCAACAAGTAGTAAACTATGTCATCGTACCATTCTCCCGGGGAGATGTCCTTGAGCTGATATTGTTGAATAGTAAATTCGGGTCCTACTTCAGCTACTACTTCAGCTATCATATGGGCGAGGGCCTACCCTCTTACTAATTTCATCAGTTGAATCTCCATGTTGTATTCTTGCAGTAGGGTGACCCACTTTTCTCTCCTTTCTCCCAATTCATTATGTATTAACAATGTCTACTGTTGGATCAGGGACGATGGCGAACACCTTGTTCTGCAGGATGTAATGTCTAAACTTCTTTACTCCTCTGACCAGAGCATACACTTGTTTTTCAATGCTATGATACCTCAGTTCAACATCTTTTAATGGAGCACTCATGAAGGCAATTAGGTGCTCATTCCCTTCATCATCTTTCTGAGTCAAAATGCTAGCACATGAGTGGTAAGAGGAAAATGAATAAATGTAGAAGGGCTTCAGGTAATCTGGACTAACTAACACAGGTGCATTAGCAATGGATTTATTGATTTCCTCAAAGTATTTCTTCCCCTTAGGAGTCCACTCAACTTTGGCATCTTGTTTCAACATGGCATTGAGCGGCTTAACAATTTTAGCCAAGCCTGTAATAAATTTTCTAACAAAGTTTATCTTTTCGAAGAAAGACTTTAGCTCTTTCTTGCTACTTGACAGCTAAATCTTCAAGAGGGACTAAATACACTTAGGGTCTATTGATATCCCATGCTCTGAAATAACATGCTTGAGCAACTTTCCTTCTGCGACTCTGAAGATACATTTCTTTAGATTAAGCGAAATCTCAAATTCTCTACACCTTTGCAAAACTTTGCATAGATCGGAGACATGATCACTCCGCTTCTTCGAGAACACCATGAGATCATCCATGTAGATGATGATGCATTTCTTGATCATATCTTTGAAAGCTATGTTTATTTCACCTTGGGAAGTGGTGCCAACGTTGATGAGTCCAAACAAAATCCTCTGGTAGGAGAAAGTCCCCCACTTAGTGGTGAACGTTGTCTTATGCCTGTCTTCATATTGCACCATAACCTGATTATATCTTAAATACCCATCTAATAAGGACATCATTTGCAAGCCATTGATGATTTGTAATACCTCATCTTACAAGGTCACTGGATAGTTGTCCTTTTCTGAAGCTCTGTTCAAATTGAGAAAGTCCATGCACAACTTGATTTCTCCATTCTTTTTTCTAACCGAGGTCAAATTGGCCACCCATGTGGAGTGCCTAACTAAAAATATGATTTTGGCTAATAGTAGCTTCTATACTTCCTTATATATGATAGGCTCTAGCGATGCATTGATGGGACGTTGTCGTTGTCAAAATGGTTAGACGTCTAGCTTAAGAGGTATAGTGTGCATGATGATTGAGGTATCATATGTTTTCAAATCTTCATAGCTCTACACAACTACATTGTGGTATTTCTGCAAAGCATCAATGATTCCTTTATTTTCTTACGGTGTTCATACCTTACCAATGAATAAATTTTTAATTTCCTCGATTGTTCCAAGGTTATGAGTGTCACACTGATTGTTGATAAAGTCTTTCTTTGCCTGCTAATCCTGGTCTCTAGTTTGATCCAAATCAAATATCCGCTCAAGCTGAACCATACCCCTAGGAATTGTGTTCATTTTTAGATTGATGACCCCTTCTATATCTAGCTCGGCCTCTTTAGGCTTAGCTTCATCAATTATCTGGGTTGCAAATACATCAGAGCTAGTGATAAAATCCAAGATATGCTTGTCGTCATTAAACACTTGGAAATGGATGATGTTGTCGGGCACAAATGGGTTGGAAGTTAGCTCAACGATGAACCTCTTGAGACCTGATAGTGACAATGGTTGAAGAGTACTTTCCGCTTGAGCCAAAGCATTAGTAGTATTATTTTGGGATCGAGGGATCAATTGAATATTGAATGCATCTATACTTTCTAAGAGGTCCCAAACTCTATGTCTATAATTTGCTAGTCTTCGGTCATGGCATCATGAATATAATTTTCTAACTTGTTTCACTACCAGCTCTAAATCACCAAAGACTTACAACATCTTGACCTTCTTCCTTAGAGCCATCAAGAGACCATGAACTAATGCCTCATACTTTGCTATGTTATTGGTGCAATAAAATTGAAGCCTATGAGTGGAGAAGTAAATCTTACCCATGGGGCTAATGAGTTCAAATCCAGTTATGGCTCCCTACTTGGACTTGGATCCATCGAAGCGCAGTGTCCAGAACTTGGAAGGTTCCTTAACTCTGGGATTGATCATGCATTCATTCTTCCTTGGCTACACACCTACATCTTTCATTACTGACATAGCCACTGGCTCAACATGGTTGGGGGTAGGTTGTTCTTTCAACAACACCTTTTGAAGCGTGACTTTCCCTTTAATGTGCTCTACTACCGTTTGACATAAGTAGCACTCAAATTATGAATGGGAAGCATTGTGAACTCTAAACTAGTTAGGAATCAAAAGCTCTTGGAAGTCCATTCTAGCCCCTAAGCTGAGCTAGTCTTGTATGCATTTTTCAACAAAATCTAGGAATCCATCTAGTAGTCTGAACTTACTATAGTCATAAGACTCATCATCATCTAATTCTACCAGCATTTCAGTGCTATGAGGTGCATATGCTAGATTGACAGGAGGACTACACTGGACCAAGAAGACTTCGTCAACCATTTCTTCTTCTTGAAGTTTCGATTCCTCTTGGTATGCCACGAGAGAGTAATTACCCAATTTTGTTTTAGCAAACAACACCTAATTGGTGTTGTTATATTCTTTGATCATGAATTTCATGCATGGATCCTGATCTATATGAATCTAGTTTGGCAGTCCCTTCCATGGCAGCCATAAGTGGGAGAAGTCAGTTGCAGAGTACCCATTCAATGCCCGGGTGAGGTCTCGTCCTAGTATTATTCCATATGTTTCAGGAATATCAACAACTTGAATATCAATAACTTGCTACACCCTTGGGTTAGTAGCAATCTGCATGGGAATCTGATTGATTTCTCTAACTATGTTCACTTTGGTTTTTCCTAGTTGAGTCACCTTTCTTCTAGAAGGAGTAGGGACTATTCCTAGTGCCTTACAAATAACAAGAGGCGTGAGATTGGCTAATGCTCCTGATTCAAGTAGAAAATTGTGTAAATTCTTCCCAAATATTCTAATTGTAGTGAGGAAGGGTGGCATCTCCAACTTCCCTTGGAATAAACCCATGGGTGTATTAGCCCGAGCCACTTGGTTCTTATCCTTCTCATTGGTCTTTTCCTTAGCTTACACTTGGTTTTTCTCTTTAGCAGGTTGTTTTCTAGTTTTCTTATTTGAAGGGACATCTTTCTTCTTGCCTACAATTTCCTAAATTATGGGCTCGTATGGAGGTTCCTTGAAAGAGACTCTCTTGTCTGGTGTTTCTTGTGTCGCCTTGGAGGAAGGGGTCCCATTGATCACCCTAAAGAAGGTGTGCCTAACTGTAGGAACCTTAAGTAACTCAAAAGTAGATAGGCTGATTTTGACTTTCTTAAATTCTTTAGCAACATACCCACCCATTTTCTAGTGGACTGGTTTTGTGTTTGACTCATCTATTTTTTCTTGCTAAAATATTGGGAGGGCACATAGGGGTAACCTAGGTGTTTCTTCCATTAGGATCAGGCGGGGTGCTGAATTTATTGGGTAGAGTGGAGGTTGTGAAAGGCCCCCCTGCTTGCCTATTCCTTAAGTTATATGGGGATTCTCTTTGATGGAACATTTGGGCCTCATCTTCATGAAACTCTTCCTCATCTATCAAACCATTATCTACTAAAGAAAAAAGCTAGGATAAGGCTTCTTTGTTCCTTACCTCTTTCACTTATGTGTTCTTTAGGGAAGTAGCCTTGTTCTTAGGTTTGTTGCTCTCGCTTCGTGAGAATGGAGGTTGATTGACCATGAGCATAGAAGATTCATATGGTTCTAATGGGACTAGATCTCAGGAACCAACATTTTCCTCAGTGTTCTGGACTTCTACTCTAAAGAACTCCACCACTGTGAGGAATTCAGGGAAATCCAGCTCAGGATGCCTATTCATTTTGTGAATCCAACACCATCCAGATAGGGCAGCTTTGGCGAGGTATACTCCACTAGTTGTCTTCTCCAAGTTGGCAGGTTGATCAAGAGGAGTAGGAACACCTCTATTGTTTGTCCTTGTATTCTACATCCTATTCCATCTTTGAGAAGGTCTCCTTTTGAAATTTTGGTTGGAATTCTATCCTCGTTCATAATTCTACACGGACGAGGTACTCGCTTCACGGTTATCCCTATTATCTTGATTGAGGTTGGCCTGAATGCTATGTTGGGAAGCTTGCAGCTAATTATTTTGATTCCTACGGTGAGTCATCTCTATGGACATTTTTTTGATCATCTCCATCAGTTCGTCCAACCAATCTTTCTCAATATTGCTTGGTTGTGGTGTTTAATTCTAAAGAAAGATGAGTTGTGTTGATGGTTGGTTTTGTTGAGCGGGTGAAAATTTGGGCCCTTGTAGATATAGTGGCACCTGGGACTGCTACGAATAAACCTACTATTGTTGGGGCTGTAGATAATGAGGCACAAGGGGTGCTTGATTTATGGGTTGTCCTAGATGAGGAACTATGGGCAGCTGTGGAACTTGATTCATGAGAGGCGTTTGGTGTTGTAGAGCTTGAGTAAGTCCTTGGATCTGCATAGGATGAGCAACCTACCCTAAGGGGGGTAGCAAACCAAAGATGTTTAGTCCCAAATCGGTGTTGGCTACAACTACCTCAGCATAGGCATCCACCAATCTGGCTGGTGGTGGGTTCATTCTTTTCACCAATGTTGCAGTAAGGTTGTCTAAGGTAGCATAGTAGATAGGAAGGACAACGACATCATTGAGCACATATGGAGCTTGTAACCTCATGTATTCCCAATGAAATTGATTGTTGAAGGAGCTGATTGGTTCATTGACCTCTCTACGAGTTGCCATGAATTGTTGATATAGTTTTGAGGGGCTGATGGGAATCTTGTATTTCCTTAGGAAGGAATTCTTCAAAAGGTCCCAAGTGGTAATAGATCATGTAGGAAAGTTAATATACCAATAGATGGTCTCTTCCCCCAAGGAGTAAGGGAAAAGCCTACATGCCACATCCTCATGATCAATCTGCATGTCCTTCAATGATGTTTGGAATATCTTCATGTGTTCTTTAGTTGTCCTCTACGGATCTTGAGGGTTGAACTTTGTGCAAAAGATTTTCAAATTCTTGGGCATGTCAAGGTAAGCATTGAATAGCAACAGAGAGAGATTATTTCCCAGCCAAGCCATGAGGGGAGGTAGGGATGGTACTTGTTGTTGAACAAGAACTTGAGGTTGGATAGGGGCAACAACAACTAGGATTGCGCCTTGGACTTGGAGGGCAGGGGCAAGGGTGGCGCCCTTGCCTTGGGAAGTAAGGAGTTGGAAGGTAGCTTGGGACGACTGAGTGGAGGAGGTGGAAATGGAAGAGGAAGGATGAGTGTTTGGTAGATGAAAGGAGGATGGAGGTGAATCAGATGAAGATGATGAAGAGGATGAGGCCAAGTCCTGTCTTCAAGTCTTTCTGGCCCTTGTAGGGGGTTGCAGTTCTTGAAATTCCCCTTTTTTTGAAGTGGACCTTAGAATTCTATCAAACCTTTCAGGGGAGAATGATCCAATTCAATCCAACTTAACTCAAAATGGTCCTCCTTCTAGCACCAATTTTGTTGATGGGTGTTTTTGCACTTCTCAACACAAGTAATGCACAAGTGCATCACCTCTCTTGAAAGACAATCTCCTACACACAAGTTGTAGAAAATTACCCCAAGGTCTCTCGGGTGTCAGGTCTTGACATGCTTGGAATAATTCAGTTGGTTTAATGTGATCTTGTAGGTAATCACATGGCAACCTTATGTAAGTTAATTTGGAGGGAATTAGCTCTTTAAATGGAGTTTGTAAAATTTCTGAAGTGTTGCTTTATTGCTGCAAGTTAAAGACAACAGTCTCAAACTCCACTTGGATCCTCAGATTTGGCTTTACAATGTGCAATGACCTTTATCTAAAGTTACTATTTAAAAGAAAATTAAAAAGGGTAGGGAAGAGAGAAAGTTCCTAGATTTGAAACTACTGATGAACAGTGACAATGGAGGATGCTATAGTGGATAGCCTCCCTAAAATTAAGTCCCACTTAACCAGATTAACTCATAGTCTCACAAAACTAGTGCAATCTTCTATGGTCTACAGATTTCAACCATTCATTCACCATAAAGCATGAACAAAAGATAGAATTTAAGTGCAACATTCAAATAATATTCAGACTAGCTTTACACTACAGTTTATGATCAATAAACAACAAAAAGCATGAACAAGGAAGGGTATCAACACAGCAGAATCATTCACCATCAATGAATCACACTAACTAATCTACTAGCAGCAAGCTGAAATATAGAACAACAAAGTTAATCTATTCAAATTAACTAAGAGGAGAAGAATTATGAAACATGAAGTTGGAACTCAAGAATCCACAAAAATCAATGAACTTCTATTAAAATTCCAGTAGCATGTCTTTACAACAACTCAACTCCCTTTTGAAAATGAAAGGATACCCCCTATTTATAGCATCCAAGAAGAAAAATGAATGACCAAGATTTAATCTCATTGTGTGGCCAAGATTCACTACAAATTAGGGTTTTACCTACCCCCAAATATTTTACAATATAAAATTACATTTTTTCCTCTAGCCTATTTTTTCTTCTTGTGGGTAGCATTGTAGCATTTTTTCTTGTAACTGACTTCCTTTGTTGTAGCTATATTGTGAGGAATTCTTCATCAATCACCAAATTTCCTTCATGCTTCTTCATAGTAGAATATTCTATGAAATTTTTGATCAGTGCTTGAAGCTTGCTCCACTTCATATTGTCAGATTGAAGTACTTGAAAGTTCAATTTCTTTGACCAGTCGGTAATTACATCCCAATCCTTATCACATTTGGGAGTGTTCTTTATTACTTGCTCAGATATGGAAAAGGCACGTGTAGAAAAATCCATGAAATCTAGCATGAGGACATCCATAACTCCATCCTCCATCTTCTTGAGGAAATGTGGCCTTATCTTTTCTCGATTTATCTCAATGACAAGCATGTCGAAATCTATCATCAGCTTTAAATATTCCTCACAGATCGTCCTAGTTTCTTTGGCCCAATCAATATCAAGCTCCACTTCATGGAGCACCCACTCCAGGATCTCTCATCTGTGATCAAGGCCCATCTTCCACGTTTCCATGAGCCTGTGGTCTTCCTTTGCCAGTGCAAGCTCTTCTTCCCACATTTTCTCAGGCATCTTGAGGATAGCCTCAATTTTAGGATATGACTCGTTGAAACCAATCCTTAGTGGCCTTGGTCCAGTTATTTCTCCTTTCTAATTTGTTTGATGTGATCTTGGGACTACAATTGTGGTGGCACTGACGACGTGGTGGGAAACTCTTTGGCGAATGGCCATTGTTGTATATAAGCTATTAAATCTGCTACTTGTTCCTTTAATTCCTCCTTGGAGGATGTGTCCTTATGCATCTAGTGCACAATAGTAGCAAATTACCCCTTAAGATGATCAATCTTTTGTTCCCTCATGGTTGTCTCCAGATCAATGGTGGAAATATTATAGCGAATTCCTTCTTTAACCACTGAAGTAGCTATCTGGACAGTCCTAGATCCTAAGGCATCCATTGTTAGGTGGGATCTCACCCTTGGCTTATTTTCCTTCTTTGTGATTATTTGTGCCTGTGCCAGAATGGCTTCCAGCGTTGCCTTCGGATCCATAAGAGTAGGGGCTTTCTTTTCCAATTTCTTTTCTAGTCATTTGGGCATCTAGGACCCCTCTTTCAGAGATTCACGTTCACCTTCCTCCTCCTGAGTATGTTGAATTTCCATTCCCTTGCTATTTGGGGTCTTTTGTTCTATCTTTTCTTCCTCTTCTTCATCTGAATCTTTAATAAATACATTTTCTTCCTCTGGGGATTCAGTGGTTGTATATTTCTTGGGGTTTTTCTCCCCTTCAGAGGTTTTCTCTTCTTCCTCTTACTGCACATGCTCTTCATGGTACTCGACTTCTGGTCCCTTTCTTATCTCAACCTCCTCTTGAGGCTTCTCTTCTTCCTTTTGCTCCTCTCTTGGAGGAGGCATTTCTTCATCATGTTTGGGGCTCTTATCCTTTTCCCCTGTTGGAGGCTCTGTGGTTACTTATGTCTCATCATTTTTATCCTTCTTTTCTTCAGAGGGTTGTTTCTCAACTTCCTCACCAACATCCCTGAGTTGTTTGTCAAGTTCCTCCTTGAGCTCTTGATTAGAGGTTTCCATTATGTATTTTGCACATAGTTCTTCAATGTCCTCCTTAGAGGATTGTGTTACCTCTTCTTCATGCACCACTTCATTAATTACTAGGTGTTGGTATTCAAGATGCTCATGGTAATCATCAATTCCTTCCTCCATTTCTTTGGTTTCTTCCCTTTCTTGCCTTTCCAACTCTTGAGATATCTGCATTGTTGCTTTCATTTTTTGTGGCTTGGTTGGAGGGGTAGGGATAGGAAGGCCGGAAACAACTTTTGCTAGGGTGGCCTGCACTAGAAGATTCATGAATACCCCAGAAAGCTCTGTTGGTATGTTTTGCATGTGCCTAGCAAAGGCTTCTGGGAGTGAGAGGGTAGGCATTGTTGTCATTGCAGTGGCTAGTGGGAGTGTTGTTGATGGATACATAGAAGCATAAGAGAGTGGAGAAGTTGTGGAGGAGGAAGAATCTACCACCAATGGGTGCAATGGGTGAGGTGGAAGAAATGTGGACTAAAATGTCCATCGCGGGTGGAGAAGAAACAACCATTGCTTGAGAAGCAGGTGGAGGATCAATAGCACTAGCAACAGTAATAGTAGTTGTGGTAGTGAGAGCAGAGGAAATAGGTGGGGATTTTGGTTGCTCAGTCTCTTCTTCCTCTACTTCGTGAAGTGGGTCCTCTTGTATAGTGGGAATCTCTGTGAAACTTCCTAACTTATTTGTTTTCTTGGAAGGTTCACCCTCTAATGCCTTCCTTGAGTACACCTTGTGCTTAGGCTGATGCTCAACCATTTCTTTTCTTTTTCTTGACCTAGAGGGGATTTTGAAGTTTCCCTAGATGGGGCAGCAGTTGTTCCGCTATCAATCTTGCTTTCGGGCTCTTCCTCAAGCTCTCTTTAGGTTAAGGTAGATCCTTGTAGTTTCAACTGAGCAATCTTCCCATCAATCCATTGCTTTATCCTTGCCTCAATAGGCTTCATCAAAATATCGAGGTCATTGAACTCTTCCTTGTTCCAATCAATTAAAGGTAGCGGTAGGTTGGCAATGACATCGTACCTTCGATCAATCACCGTGTTCTCATCTTCAACAATTTGGTCGAGTACAGGAAAGAGGTTGATTGTTTTAACAAAATATGCAGTCATGCACATGTAATGCCTCATACGCACATCCTTTTCATCTATGCAATTTTCCCAAAAGTATTTGACTTCGTGGAGGTGGGAATACTCTATTAAACCATTGTTTTCAATTTTCCATATGGATCCATCCGCGGGCTGCAATGTGGAGCTCTAAGTTATATTCATTCAACTCCTTTTCTAAGTATTCCAAACACTGTGATACGAGGAATGCATACATTCCCTGGCCAAATGTGAGGGGATAAGGAATCCCTATGCTATGTTTGTCACTTAGCAGCGTGTGAGCATACTGCAATTACCTAGAGAGCTCGAGCAGTATCAACTGGTCATTTGGGTACCAGGGTAGTTTATATGGTCTCTCTGAGAAACCCTTAGCTCGAATATATGTAGATTTGGGAAATTGAATGAATAGAAAGTTGGACCAGAAGATGAAGGCATTAGCACTGTGTGTAACCCTCCTCTCAAAGTCACCTCCAAGCAATTCGACAATATGCCTGATAAAGGCATCGTTGACTCTGCAGTAGTCCCTTTTGAAGTTTCTAAATTGAAGTTCAGGGTACCTGTCATATACCTCCAATTCTCTCCCAGGAGCCTGTCTTGGGGCTACAAATATTCCTTTGTATTGAGCATGATTGGCGAGCAAGTAGACTAAATACAAAGTCATGTAGAACAATGAAGTCTCCTTCACTGCCACAAACTGCTCATGTAGGCAATTTCTAATCATGCCTGCCCAATGGAATTGGGTCTTTCCCCTAATTATTTCTTCTATAAAGTACAACATCCACTCTTGGAAAAAAATTGCAGTTGGGAGACCCATAACTCTGCTCAGTAAGGTCACCAGGTCATGGTAATCTTCATAGAAGTTGCTCCTTAAAAGCTCCTTGGGGTACCTTGTTGGCACTACCCCTTTTCTCCTTTAGCTAGTACTGATTGATCAACTTCTTGTACTTGAGGGGATTGACCTTCCACATGCTCTCAACATATTCCTTAGATGCTTCTTCCATTTCATCAAAGGTAGGTATATGGAAAGTCTACCTAATAGAATTGGAAGAGAAATCAACCAATATGTTGCCATCTCTATCCACTATTCTTTTAGTGTCATCCTGATATGCCTCTCTGTAGGCCATTACTAGTTTGGGAGCTATGAGGGTAGGTAGGAAACCAGCAGCCTTGGCCAACCCACTTCTTCTAATCCTTCTAGCATTCTCTGTGGTGGGGTTGACAATAACCCTTTGCTTGAATTCATCGATTTCAATATGCCCCAAGTTGGTATATGAGATCTTATCCCAGTCTGTGGTGACCTTTGATTTGAGTTGCTCCCCCTAGAACTTATACTTCATCTAGTCCTTGTCTTATTTTCCCCAGGGTGCCTTGGCTAGCTTCTTTCCCTTTTCCTTTTCTACAGATGCCTCTGACAGTCTTATAGCTGGTTCCATCTATCCTGCAAGTAAGGGAGCAGTAAGTGCATTCAAGTGTAAAACATGACAAATGTTAGTGAAATCTTGCAAAACAACATTAGATCAAGTAATTCAACATTCAAGGATCCTAACATTTCTTTCAGATCATCGTTAGCCTTCTGTTTGAGGGAGTTATGGCAATGTGGGCCCAGGGGTGTAGACTTCCCTAGGCTAGAAGCCATTTTGGAAGCAACTGCAAATGGATGGAAGTTAGGGCACGATGACCCACATAGTTCTACTTGCATGAGGATTTTGGCTAGGAGGTGGGGCCCATCGGTAGGTTAAATCATTTTGGCATGTGGATCGAGTTCATTTTGAAGCTCTAGAGGCATTAAGTTGATCACTTAGGTGTGCGGGTTCAAGGCATGCAGGTGTAGGGAGTCTCCCAGCTGTTTGAAAACAGCTCTGGCAAAGTGACTCCCTACAATGTGGGACCTGTAGTCTCAGAGGAAAGCAACCTTTTCTTTTTGAAGCATTCATCGTTTAATCGACCGTGAGTGAGAAGCTACGAAAGGACGCTGGTCAATTACCATTTGGAACGGCAAGAAGAGGATGGTGGTTCGCATAGAGAAATCTGCATCATTGGACCCATAAGAGGCTTAAGCACTATTCATTCATTAGCAAATGGCTAAAGGGAGGCACTAAGGTTGGGCCCTGCATAGTGGGCCAACGGAGGTTACTGTCCGTTTGAAGCAGTGAGAGTGGGATGGAGTTCCACAAGTGGCCGCCCACATGAGGTAGCCCGCAAGGTGCTCTGCACTTAAGCATTTTTGTTTCGAGTTCAGTGGCAGAGGAAGTGAGTGCAGGCTCCGCAAGGTGGAGGGATGCTTGACCAAGGTTGTTCAGAATGGAAAACCTAAGATAGAATCCCATGGACAAAATTCTACAATGGGCGACCCACCAAGGTCCAATACTTAGCCATTTTTAGCGCAAGGAACTAGACGAAGATGTTAGGATTGGGATGTGCCCACTAGGAGGACCTTAGGGTTTTGCCATTTTGAAATGGTCATTTGTGTAGCAGTGAAAGGATAGTGGAAGTCTGCATTGAACAGTCTGTAAGGAGGTTTATGTACTCTAGTTAAATTGGTGGATGAGGTGATAACGGAACCCACAAGGTGGAGGACCGGGGAAAGTCTGTCGTTTGTGAACAGTGGAATAGGAGGGTGATCCAGGTGCAGAAACCCACACAATTGGACCTGCTAGAACAAATGACCCTGATTCAACCCCGCATTTTGTTTAAGTTTGATCGGTGACAACAAGGTATGGACGCCTACCCGCAATAGTGGGCCCGAGAGAGATGTCAGCCATTTGAGGAGTTAGGCGTTTTGAGGAACACAAAATGACACTGGGTGTTACACAGACCTACAGGGTGCGATTTCCCTAGCACAAGAATAGCCACGGGGGCTTCATGTTCCATAGACGTCCAATAAATAGTTTTCTAAATATTTTTTAAGTTTAAAAACATGGGTTTTGATTGCCATTTAGTCATCTAGCTAGATTTTAAGTTCCCCCCCCTCAGAATTCAATAACTTTATAGAAATTGAGTAAAAATCACAGCATGGAGGGTGCCCGAAAACTAACCTAGAGAATATGATGAATGGCGTGAAGAAACTGTAGACAACAATGCTTAGGCGGTGATGAAGTCTTGCGGGAACGAGGGCGGCGATTGCTGGGCTCTGAAAATTCTCCTGAAAAGATGGTAGTGAAAATGACATGTTGGAGGAGACTATTTATAGAATTTTATGCACTAAATGGCTTCCATTAATTCTATTATGACAATGGTTGAAGTTGGTGAACAAACATTTTGAAAGACAACGGCAGGAACAACGGGGTCTACAAAGCAGACGACACCTAGGAGTTGGTCGTTTGGCAGGTCGGCGAAGAAAACAACGAAGGAGGCTGCGGATCCCATGTGGTGGGAGGACGCCTTGAGTTGGCCATTTGAAACGGAAAATATTCCATGGAATCCATCATAGGGCTGCCCGCAAGGGTGGACCTGCATGACCCAGAGGCTGGTAGTTTTGAAACTTAAGGGAAAACTGCCAAGGAGACTCCGTAGAAGCTAGAGACTTGCAAATTTTGGAAGCAGTGAAACTTGGTAAACTTAAGGTGATTCTTCTAAGACTCCTTGACCACTTAGGACTCAAAAATAGGGGGGGCATGCAAAACGAGGTGATGACAAAAGCAAACTAGTGAAGCAAAAAGAGAGGGTCCCCATTCCGAATGGGGCATGTGCTATGGGCACAATAATGATGATTGATATGAAATTGATATTTAGGTGCTATTTTATTTGATAATGATCAAATATTTATGATTTTTTTCTTGAACGTCCTTGATTTCGATAGTTGCTATGTTTGCTTTGATTTCTTTGTCAAAAGGTGAAGGTGGTGACAACTTTATTATAGATGGATAGTTTATTAGAGATAGGAAATGATAGAGATGGTATTTTTGAGTTTTTTTGAATGTTTTTGTGCTTTTGAGGTTACTTGAGGTTGTTTTTGGTATTTTTGAAATATTTTTATTTTTTGGTATTTTGAGGATATTTTGATTTTTTTGGTATTTTGAGGATATGTAGACCAATAGAGTAGGACCTAGGGGACTAACCTATGCCTCGAGGGATCATCGATGATGGCCTTGCCCATGTAACTACATAGAGGCTTCATAGTTCACTTATTTGGATTAAAATTAGCTCATACTTGGATGACTAATAATATTTTTGGGGGGATCCATCTACTAGGCTACGGAGGATGCCTTTAGTTTGGAATATGATTGCATTTATTATGAATAGGTGGGATGATGTGTATGGAGGATAGTGATAGTGCGACAAGATTAGACACTTAAAAACTGATCAAGCCATGGTTAGATGCATTTTTAGTTATGGATTGGATGGATGGATGAAAACATGATTATGGATGGGATGGATGGATGAAGAAATTTTTTGATAGATGATGAGGTGCATCTTATTCAAACATGGTACTTGTTTTCCAAGTTTTCACCATAGTACCTATCCTATAAGTGCCACCAAAGTGGTTTTCACTTTAAGGATGATTTATTTTTCTTTACTATTTTGATACTTTTTTCTTTTTTCCTTTTGTTTTTTTTGTTTTTTTTAATTTTTTGCTAGGATATTTTGATAGGCTAGGTGTAGAACTTCTTGAGATAGCTATTGTTGATAGGTCTTGCTAAAAGTTCTCCTTTAGGGGTACCCAACTAATATGTGCTTAAGCCATAGTTTACAGTGATCACAAAGGGTCCCAACCAATTTAGTTTAAATTTTCCTTTACCCTCTTTATTGAGTTAAATCTCTTGATTTTCCTTCACAACTAAATCACCCACTTGGAAGCTCATATTCTTTATTTTATTATTGTAGCTATGCTTGAGATGATTTTGATACGCTTGAATATGGTTAAGAGTGCTCAAACATCTTTCGTCCAACAACTCAAGCTCATGGAGTTGGGATACCCAATATTTTTCATTGTTGATAAGGTTATGCAAAGATACCCTTAAGGAAGGAATTTCAATCTCTATAGGCAAGATAACTTTGGTTCCATAGACTAGGGAAAAAGGTGTAGTACTAGTGGGTGTTCGGATGCTAGGTTGATAGGCCCAAAAATATGGATTTAGTTGGAGGTGTTAGTCATGACCAACATCATTAACTAAGTTTTTGAGGATAGTTTTATTAAAGAGAATTTCACCTGATCATTTCCTTGGGGGTAGTATAGGGTAGAAAAGTGGTGTTGGATATGGAACTTAGCACAAAGGTCATTAGAAATATTGATTCTTAAAAGGTATTCCATTGTCAGTGACAATGGTTTAAGGTATTCTATAGTGACAAATCATATAGTTTAGAATAAATTTAGCTATTTGTTTATCGGTGATATAGGCTAAGGGTATGGCTTCTATCCACTTTGTGAAATAATATGTGATAGTTATAATAAATTTATGTCCATTAGAGGATGTAGGGGGTATCTTTCCTATGAGATTGAGTCCTCACTATGAAAAGGGCCATGGTGTAGTGCCATTGTGTAGTGATCAGATGTAACTCCTATGTTGGTGCGTGAATAAGATCACTATGTTGCTAGCATTGAAGACATTTCTTAGCAAACGAATTAGCTTCCTACTTCATTGTAGGCCAATAGTATCCAATCTTTAGTAGCTTCTTGACTAGGTTAGGTCAACTAGAATGTTACCCACAAACACCGTCATGTACTTCTTGAAGGGCAGTCAATGCCTCTTCGGGGTTAAGACATCTAAGAAATGTTCCATCAAGACATCATCGGTATAAATTATCACCAATGTTGGTAAAACATGAGGCTCATTGGACAAAGGTTTTCTTTTGGTTGCTAGTGAGGTTGGGAGGGATGGTTCCATGTTGAATATTGGCATATATATCTTGATACTAGGGTGATTCGGAACCAACAACTTCACAAACGAGTTCAAATTTTGGGACATCAAATGTAGTTATAAGTAACTGCTCCACAAGAAACTCACATTTATGACTATTTTGTGGCATGTCAAGAAGATAACCAATGGTAGCCATGACATCAATAGCCTTGTTATTTATCCTTGGTATTTTCTCAAAAATAATGATTAGAAAATACTATTTTTAAAACTATCTACCATCCTTTTTTACAGAAGCAATTTATCATCCTTGGTTTGGTATTCATCATTCACTTGTCGGATTACTAGTTGTGAGTCATAATAGACTTGTAATTCCTTGATATGTCATTCAACCACCATTCTTAGTCTAGTGATCAATGCCTCGTACTTTGTTATATTACTAGTACAAGGAAATGTTATCTTGTACATGATTTGGGTATGCAATCTCCTTGAGGTTTAACAAAGAGAATTCTAGCTCCTGATCCATGTTGAGTGTGAGATCTATCAACACAAAATTTTCATCAGTTAGTTTCAGCTACTACAAGGATTCCTTCATTTGGAAATTTTGATATCAAAGGATGGTGGTCATAAATAGGTGCTTCATCCAATTGATCCACTATCACTTATCCTTTGATTTATTTTCTATCAACATAATCTATATGTCAAGTTCACTAAGGATCATAACTTACTTTTCTATTCGACTAGTTAGGGCTACTTTTGAAAAAATATATTTCAATGTGTCTACTTTATAAATGATTTTGATTTGTTAGTTTAGCATATAATGTCTAATATTTTGTGATGTAAATATAATGGCTAAACAAGCCCACTCAATTGGTGTGTAATTCAACTCATAGCCCACCAATGCACGATTGATATAGTGTACTCTTTCTTTATTGGTCTCACCATGTTGTGCTAACAGGGTGCCTAGAGTTACTAAAGTTGTTGATATGTAGAGGATAATTGGTTTATCTAGTAGAGGATGCATCAAAAGAGGAGGTGATGTCAAATAATCTTTGATTTGTTTAAAATATTGTTGGAACTTCTCATCCCATTTAAAGGAAACATCCTTATGGAGAAAATGTGTGAAAGGATGACATTTATCGATCAGCTGCACTATGAATCTTCAGGGGGACTGAAGTTTTCCTTGAAGGCTATGAAGTTGTTTCAATGTATTTGGTGGAGGAATTCCCTTGATTTCCTTAACCTTAGAATGATCCACTTTAATACCTCTTTAGTATAGGAGTTAATGGTGACTTCTCAACACCCCTAGGAATAGTTGCTAGACCAAAGTATCTTCCAAAAGAGAGAAAATGGAAAGAAATATTGCTTCAAAAATGCAAGATTGAATATGGTTGAATATGTAAATGTACATGATATTCCTTGATTATAAAGCCAAGGTGAGAGATAGTATTAGACAAGATAATGACAAGTGTCTTAATCCTATAACATGAGACAACTAAATCATAACTACCTAGGATAAGATAAGATCTAGAAATGACAACTAAGAATTCTAGAAGGAATCTTATAATCCTAAGTAAACTTAACATGTGAATATGTCCCCTAATTACCTAGTAAGGAAATTATCTAGGTACAAGACATTTATTCACACCAACACCCCCCTTAAGTGCAACTTAGGGAGAAGATTATTATGAAAACTATGTAAAAAGACTATGAAGATGGGTCTCACATATGAGTCTGTGTTAGGTACCCATTTACAATACAAATGCAATCTCTCACAAATGGAGAAAATGAGAAAATCCAATAGAACAAAACTCCTCTCCAAAAGAGAAAAAACCAAAACAAGATGATGTATGGAGAACTCAATGGCACCCCCAAGGACTACATCCATCATGTATATATAATCAATAACCTCCCATAAGTGGGAAAGAGAGAGAGAAGATATCCCCCCACAATGTGTAATCTCTTGAAAATATGGTTAATATCTAAAGACAAAACATAATCCAATACCTACAAACAATGTTTCTCCCCTTGGGAAGAAGATACACCAAGTATAAATGTAGGAATGATTCCCATTCTAGATAGGAATTTGTAGGAAGTGGAATCCAAATGTATTATGTCTCTAAAAGCTACTCATATGTTGCCAAGTTCTTGGTAAATGATGAAGATGATGTCATAATCTAATTAGGTGCATGCCAAATCACAACAAACTATGACAAACTAGGAACAAAAGGAAAGTGATCTTAAACTAACTCCAAAGATAAATATGAAGTGGAAATAGTTAATCTATGACTATCATCAAATAGGAGAGATAAACCCTCAAATTGGTCTTCCAAATCTGAAATGTGAGACTCCACAAAAAAATATGCAATGATTGTTAAATAAGAATCTTGGAATTAGGAAGAAAAATAGATACATGTTGCAATGAATCATCAATAGAATATGATTGTGTGATCTCAACTTGAGAAGTAGGAGCTATAGGAGAAGTCTTTTGATCATCAAGATGCTCAAGTTCTACATCATATTCAAACTCCTCTAAGGTGTTATCATCATAGGGTATTTTTACAACATCATCAAGTGGAATGAGGCAATCTAAAGCAAGATCATATGGGAATGGCAGATTATGTGGATCTCTAAAAATATCCCAAACTTTGGTCCAAATTGTGTGTGGGAATCTAAAAATATCATATGATAGGTCTCTTTGAACATGCTTGCATTGAAACTAGAACCAACAAATCCTAAAATATGATAATTCTTACTACCCCAAACATGTTTCTTATATGTTGTTTTTGGTTTAGGAATGAGTCCATAAAGATGAGGTAAAATATTTAGCCACCTACAATGTGTTATTATGCCCTTTTCCCATGACTCATAAATATCCTTGATCAAAATTATTATATAACGATGAGTTGCATAACCCATGATTACAATGATAATACACTTCTTAAATGATAAAATATAAGATCAATACAAAAAATATAGTTGAAATGAAGTACAATGATCAAAACAACATCTTCCCAACTGCCAAAATATCTAAGTAACCTCTAGTATATCCATAGGGGGAAAACTAAAATCATAATATACCTAGGAAATAAACAAGAAAAAGTGCATGGATGGTTGGATAGAGCCCCTTGATACCTTTCCAACGTCGCAAAAATTGCAAAAATTGAAGATTGTGGCAAAAAGTTATGAGCTCGGGAGCCAAAAATATGATCTAATTTCTATTAGTAATAAATGCAAGGAAACAAAATGGGCAACCCTTTGGTGAAATGGTGGGGCTTCTTTCCTAGAGTGCCAACAACCAAGGTTCAAACCTCACGGGTCAATCTCTACCGTGTCAAAAATTGAGATTGGGGGAGACCCTTTGGTGAAATGGTGGGGCTTCTTGCTTGTAGTTCCAACAACCAAGGTTCAACCACACAGGATCACTCTCTACCGTGTCAACAATTGAGATTGCTTACCCCAAATTTTTAACAAATAAAAAATGGAGTTGTCTACTCCGAAAATTCCCGTGACTTTTGCAACCTTTGCATCCTCTGTGAGCTCTGAATTGGATCAATGCGTGATTTCATCTATGACAGACCATATCTTAAGAAAATTTGTGGGTGCGTCATCGTATTTTTCTCGCTCGAATGTGGAATTTGTGGCTCCCCTGGTCGCACCTGTGCACTCGCGAGCAGTCAATGGCTTACCTCATCTATCTAATGCTCTTCTAGACTCATAACACTTAGTGGATGTTGGTCGGTGTCTGGATGTTAGTGGTATGAGATTGACGGCTTCTCACGCTATGGTGTCTGGCTCTCTGAATAAGGGTGTTGGCAGTTCATCTGGGGGTGGCTCAAAGAAGAGTTTTGTGGATGCCCTAGTTGAGCGCCCCTTTCCTTAGCGAAGCAAATCTTTGGTATCTGGTGTGTCACCTTCCACACTTAAACCCGATACCCCTTTGTCTTTCAGCGACGCTTTTGTTCGCCCACCCTTTCTTGTTCATCATTCGGTCTCTGCTTCGGAGATTTTCCTTGTTGAATTGGCCTACGACATAGAAGATTTTTTGGTGGAACATGCTCTAATTTCCATTTTATGAAGGGTTGGCCTTAACTTTGTGATCTACATTCATGGATTGATGTGAATTGGAAAGATTATCTCGAAGATGAAATCAATATATATCCATGTGCGAAGGGGTTCTTTATCTTAGAATTCGAATATGAGGATGACAGAGAAATGGTACTCAAGACTAGCCCGTGGTTTTTCCATGGTAATTTTTTATGCATGAAGTCATGGTTCCCCTCATTTGATCCACACATAGAGACTTTTTCAACAGCTTATTTGTGGGTTCGTTTACCCTACCTCCCATTACAATTCTGGGAAATTGGTTGCTTGAAGGCGATTGGAAATGGATTGGGGAAATATCATAGCATCTCGAAGGAGACAATAAACTATGAAAATTTGAAATTTTCTCACTTATGTGTTGAGATGGATGTCTCAAAAGGTCTTCCGACAAAAATTTATCTCAAAGTAGGTGAGAGACGATGGTGCCAACCAATAGACTATGAAAAGATTTCATTCAGATGTAGAATTTTCTTTACCACAGACCATGGTACTGCTCAGTGTAGGCATAGGCATGGGGAGGTGCAAGCCAACAATGCTCCTATTCGCAAACCCTCATGGTGGCAAGGAGCTGATTCATGCCACTATGCTATTTCTCCTCCTTCGAAGACTGCAACTTCTCCCTCTCCCACTTCTCAGTGCTTGGTTCCTCCCCCATCCCCTAACTTGATGGTTGTTGGCACTGTAGATCCTCCCCTATCATTGGTAGATGCCAACACTTTGTCTTCCCCTCATGTGACCATTTCACAAGTTAAAGACTCTAATGCTAGCATGGCCAAAGTCTCCTTGTCTTTTATAGAGATCACACAGGCGGGCCTCCTCAACAAGGTTGAGGTTTCTACTTTTTCTCATGCAGCCACTTGCAATGATGATGTGAAGATTGGGAGCGATTCTACTGATCCTAACTCCACCTCTGAGATAGAACAAGGTTGGACTGAAGTTAGGCAGAAGAAACCTCTTCCCTCTATCCGAATGAAATTAAGCTCTGCAAAGAAAAAGATTTAATTCTGATCATGTATGCTTTTGGTTTGGAATGTCCATTTTGGATCATCTTGTGTTGCACCCCTATTGTCAGGGCATGCTTTTAATCTCTTTTTGGATTAATATTTTATGGGAGTTTTCCCCCTTAACAATACTTACCTATAAAAAATAAAAAATAAAATGCAAGGAAACAAAAAAAATCTAAAAAATCACCTATAGCATTGGAAATTTCATAATGTCAAACTTTCAACAATATTTCGTTTCAATTTTTTTTTCATTTGGATCAAAATTTATAGCAATTTTAAATAACCCTATTTTAGGGCATTCACAAACTAACCAAGGTCAACAATTTAGCACCTGGGGGGATAAAATCACGGTCATCCATGTGATTGTGGCACTCCAAAGGAGTTTTAAAAAAATATATATTACCATCGCCACCATTGGCCCCAAGCGGACCCATGCCCAGGGCTTAGCCTCCCATGGGTAGTGGTGACCACGACCCTTTAGACCCCATGATCAGGGGTTAGTCAGTGGAAATTAAAAATATTTTTAAAAAACTTTTAAAATCACAATTTAAACTGACTTTATTAAAAGAAAATGTTGATTCATACCAATGACCCAATAAATATACTCTACCAAGCACGACATGTGACCCTATGATGTGACAACCAACAATGGCGTAGAAGGAAATGATGATTACACCAACATTGTATAGGATGATGCAAGCAGGAATATGTCAAATTAAAATGTGAAGAAATATTTATTTTCTTTATTTTATTTTTTGCAAAAAATATGATGACCTACATGCTCAGGAGGTTGTACGGTCTACCCAAGCAAAATAAATTTCCCCAAAAACAACTTTACCGAAAATAGACAAATTTACAGTCAAAATTTATTAGACCATCCTCTTGATTTGCAATAGTGATGCTAATTTGGGCCCAAAGTGCTCTGAAAAATAGTGACCTCCTTGATCAACTAATCATCACACTTTTTCAAACACTTATAGATTTGGCAAAATATAACCAAAATTGATGAAATGAAAGACAAACTTAACCTTCTTTGATGCCCTGGATTCACCCATGCGGTCCTTGAAACCCCAAAATACACACAAAAAATATTAAATCCAACACAAAACCATCAAATCTAGGAAGGAAAATGCAATACTAGAGCTCTGATACCATGTTGGAGTTAATGGTGACTCCTCAACACCCCTAGGAACAATTGCTAGACCAAAATATCTTCCACAAGAGAGAAAATGGAAATAAATCTTGCTTCAAAAATTCAATATTGAATATCGTTGAATATGAAAATGTACATGAGATGCCTTGATTATATCTAGGCAAGGTGAGAGATAAGATTAGACAAGATCATGACAAGTGGACCTCAATCCTATAACATGAGACAACTAACTGTAATAACCCATTCTAATTATTACTTAATTATATTATTGCAAATGACATTATGAATATTTAATTTTAAAAAGACATAACTAAGTAACTATTTTCAATCATAGCAATACATGTCTAATTAAAATAATTCAAATATATATATATATTCAATTTCAATGTCAATTACAATATCCAATTGACTTAGCTCATAGGGCCACAAAGTCAATACAATATAAAAATTTACATCAAGGTTTACATCATAGACCAAGATAGTCATGAACAATCCACGGTTTCCTCTTGATGCTCACCTCCTTTGGTGGATGAGAGCATGGTTTAAGCGCTTTATCGCCCAACCAGGAAGCTTATGCTTCCCCATAATTCTTCCAACTTGAAGAATACTCGACCCTGCATGGAAAGTTTAGTAAGAGAACAATTTGCAAGGCGGAATATGATGCATGCCCAAACATCAACATGCATCTCTATCTATGAGTTAGAAAAATGCAAGATCTATGCTAGGAATGGCAAAGTGTTATCACAAAGTCTGTTGGAATGTGATGTTGATTGTTGTCATTAATGGTTGTCATTGATGTTGAAACATATCTTGGTTGATTGATTCTAATGCTTTGGTGATCTAGATTGGTGTGCTCCAGATGTTTTGCTATGATCTATCTTTGGTCATGCTTGTCTTGGTCCCATTCATTTTTCATCATAATGAGACACACTCTTATGGGTCCAGACCGATCTAGAAATTGGTTAATGTGTTCCAAAACATTGTTTGCATTGTAACATGTATATTATATTTCTAGATATCATGGTGAAAATGTAGCGTGTTGATTTGAGCACATTTCATTCCTCTCCACCAAGGGAATGTTTTGTGGTGACCTAATTCAAATTGTGTTTGGACGACTTAGGAGTTTATGGAAGCATGGAATGGTATAAGTAAAAATTGTTTATGTTCTATGAAAGCAAGTGTGATGAATACAAAAATCTAGAAATTGTGAAGTATGCAAAAGTATATGACCAGAGGCAGTAGATAGTGAGATTCTACTTGGTGTCATTGTTGGTGATAGTTATTTTAGTGGTGGATTCCCTTTCATCATTATTTTAATAGTGAGCCATTTTATGTGGGTAGTGAGCCCTTTTCTTGTAGGCAGTGAGCCTTTCTCTTTTGGTAGTGAGCCTTTTTTTATCTTTGTCTATAATAGTCGGGCAGTGAGCCCACTAACAGTGAACCTTACCTACAGTGAGCCCTTTGTAAAAATCACCTTAACTAGTGTCACCTTAACCGGTGTTTTATAGTTGAGAATTAGCATTCTCTGTGGTTTTTCTCTTCTTGTGTTTCACATAAATTCTAGTGTTCTTTGTGCATGGTGTTGTTATGTGTTTTCATGTTCTTATCTATCTGATTGATTTAAGTTTGCTCTGGATTAATTAAAGTCAAGAAAATTGTTGGAATTGGTTCTATTACCTTTGATGGAAAACATAACACTGAAAATGCTTACTAAGTGAAGGGTTTATATATTAATCTTTTGAGTGTTGGACATATGTGCGAAAATGGCTATAATGTGATGCTTCAGGACAATGGTTGTGAGATCCAAAAGAGATCCAGAATTGTTATTGTAGCTGGAAAAAGAACAAGTGGTAATATGTATCAGCTAGAAGGAGCTACAAAGAGATGCTTACTTTGTTAGTCCAATGACAGTTGGCTCTGGCACAGGAGGATGTGTCGCATCAACTTCAACAATTTGGTAAGGATAAGTTCAACAAGGGTAGTCAAAGATTTTTCAACACTGACCAAACTAGACAACACTATCTGCAAAGGATGTCAAGAAGGAAAGTAGACTAGAGAAACGTTTCGAAGAAAAGAAGAATCATCTACCAGTTTTTTGGACCTTATACACACTAAAATTTCTAGTCCGACCAAAACAAGAAGCTTACAAGGTGAGAGATATGTCATGATTTTAATAGATGATTATTCTAGATTAACTTGGGTTGCATTCTTAAGAGAAAAATTAGAGACTTTAGAAAAATTCAATATTTTCAAGGCAAGAGTTGAGAATGAAGTTGATAGAAGAATCAAGTGTTTAAGATCTCATAGAGGAAAGTTTACTTCTAATGAATTCAAAAAATTATGTGAAAAGCATGGTATTAAAAGATAAATATCTTCCCCTAGAACACCTTAGTAGAATGGTGTAGTGGAAAGAATGAACCAAATAGTTCAATAAGTAGCTAGAACAATGATCAATGAAGCAAGTTTACCACAGGTCTATTGGAGAGAAGCAATACACACAACAGTTTACACTCTTAACAAAATATTTTTTCAGAGGAAATATGGAAAGACATCATATGAGCTATGGCATGGAAGAGCTCCCATAGTAAAGTACTTCAAAAAATTTGGAAGTTCCAAATGCTACATCTGGAGGGATGAGGAAAATATTGGAAAGTTTGATAGTAGAGTAGATGAAGGCATATTTTTGGGTTACTCTACAAGAAGCAAAACATACTAGTGTTACAACAATAGACTGAAAAAGATGGTTGAAAGTGTGAATGTGAAAGTAGATGAAGATATTCAGAGGAATCCTGATAAGCATATTAAATATGAATTAGATGATGAAAAGTAAAAGAAGGATAAGAAAGAAGAAGAGACAAAGGAGGCTTCGAAAACTACAACTAAAACCCCAAAGTATGTACAAAAAAAACACCTTGAAAACTAGATTATTGGAGATAAAAATAAGGGAATCATCAAAAGAAGAAAAGCAACTCAAGAGCAAGTATTATTGTGTCTACTCTCCGAGACTGAGCCAAAGATTGTGGAAGAAGCATGCAATGATTAGAATTGGGTGAAGGAAATGAAAGAAGAGCTTGATCAAATAGAGAAAAATCAGACTTGGGAACTTGTGCCCAAATCGGTAGACAAAAATGTAATTGGAACAAAGTGGATATTCCAAAACAAGTTGGATGAAAATAGAAAGGTAATGGGAAACAAGGCAAGATTGGTTTGCAAAGGTTACACTTGGGTCGAAGGTATTGAATTTGAAGAAACATATGCCCTTGTTGCCTGGATGGAAGTGACCCAGATATTCTTAGCTTTTGCAACTTTTAAGGATTTCAAAGTCTATCAAATGGATGCAAAATCTGCATTCTTGAATGGAGAATTGAAGGAAAAAGTCTACATTGAACAACCAAATGGATTCAAGTCCGGAAGTGACCCAAATGTTGTTTGCAAGTTGAAGAAAGATTTATACAGGTTGAAGAGGGTACCTAGAACTTGGTATGGTAGATTAGATAAGTATCTAGTTGGAAAAGGATTTTAAAAGGGATCTGCGGACAGTAATTTATACTAAAAAATTCACTTAGATCAAATTTTGATTGTTGTAGTCTATGTTAATGACATAATTTTTGGAGGAAATAATGATATGTGCAAAAAAAAATTGCAAATGAAATGCAGAAGGAATTTGAAATGTCTATGATAGGTGAGTTAAATTTCTTCCTTGGACTACAAGTAAATCATAACAACAAAGGAATTTTCATCTCGTAGTCCAAGTACACCAAAGGATTATTGAAGAAATTTGGGTTGGAGAACTCCAAACTAGTTTGTACATGTATTGTTACTGGAGGAAAGTTGACAAAAGTAAGATGATTCACCTAAAGCTGATGCAAGTATGTACATGGTGCAGGAGCACCTACACCTTAGTAATAAAATTGAAGTCTTGAAGGTCATTTAGTGGGATAATAGGTAGTATGATTTTTTTTAGGTGTTTATCTTGAATAAGGTCTAATAAGACCATTTTTAATGTAATCAAGGGCTTGGAGAGTCATTTTTGTTGAAAATGCAAAAGTTGCACAATAATTGTAAAAGTTGTCAACTTGGGAATTTGAAGAGTCATTAGAGTTTGAAAAGTTGTTAAGGGCATTGGGAAGTTAGGAACTGATTGGAAAAAGTATAAAAGTCTCTCCAAGGCTTGTGTAAAGGATTGATCATACTTTGAAAGCAATTTCATTAAGTTTCAACGTTCAAAACTATATTTTCTCTATTTTTCCTGAAGTTTCTTTGTGTTGTACGGACCCGTACATGTGTGACATGATCTGAAAGATTTTGTGGATGTAGATATATGTATCTACTCTCATTTAAAGTTTATTTTAAGTCCTAACTCAGAATTTTGTAAGAGATATCTCTATTTTATTGTGACTACCCTGTTTTGTTGGGTTAAGGGTTTTGAGGGAAACAACATAATGTTTTGACCAATCCACCTACTGTTTGGTTTTGTTGCTCAATAGATTGGTTTGTATTATGTTATTTTAGATTTTTCTATGCCTTAGGAGTTAAGAGAGTGAAAAAATTTGATGATGGTGTGATGCCCTAGGGCTAGGTAGTGATATTTCATCATGAAAATGTGGAACCATGATAGGGTTTTGACAAATTGATGAAAGAATTAGTCTTGTGAGTGTTTTTTGAGTTTTTTTAGGTGTCTTACAAGATTTTTGAAGCATTCATTGAATTGGTTAAGCCTTGGATGTATGATTTTCAATAAACCCTATGCATTGCATGGAAAAAGGAGGGTTTCATGGGGCAGTGTGCTAAATGCCCTATAGGTGAAAAATAATCTTAAAATTTGTTGTTTTAAGATACAAATCAAGACTGCTTGGGGTGTTCTTGTGAAGATAAAGTGTTTAAAAGGTACTCTCTTTGTAAAAGAGGGCTAATTCACTAGCCTAGGACAAAGGTATGTTATTGGTTCTCAAATTTGGTCCAAAGGAATCAATATTAGTTTTCACATATATTGTCTAACCCTAAAAAGGGTATCTAATTCACTATTTTTTTTGTGAGGTGTTTTGGGAAGTTGGGTTGAAAATTCCCTTAAACCGGGTTGCATATGCTACAAGGAAAAGCATGGTTAAGAGTTGAATTTTGAGAAAATCATCTGATTTTGCTTTGAAGTTTGGTTAATATCAACTTTATTTACATATTAAATGGTTTGTCACCCCTACACTACATCAAAGTGGTATCAAATCATAGTTGTTAGATCTTTTGTTGGTATTTTGATTGATTTTTGTAGGTTGGAAGGTGAAGAGGCAAGATTGTGAAGATTCCTCCTAAGGGAAGTCTAGTTGCAAGAAGAATGGATGAGCAGGCTAGAGAGATACAAGCCTTGAGAAAAGAGATGGCTGCATGGAAAGCAAAGAATAAAGTGGAAGTGGATGAAAGTGAAACTGAAGAAGAGGAAACTACTAGTGAAGAAGAGGAGATGGATCCAAATGACATGAGGATTATGAAGCTTTTGAAGGCTATGAAGAAAGATGCACATGTAAAAATGGATGTGCCTATGTATGGAGGTAAACTTGACAGTGAAGAGCTCTTGGATTGGATTGGAGCCATGGAAAACTATTTTGATAGTGAAGATATTTATGAAGAACACAAGGTGAAGAAGGCCAAAAAAAAACTGAAAGGACATGCTTTGTTGTGGTGAAATTTTGTGCAAGAGGAAAGGGAGAGACAAGGAAAGAGCAAGATCACTTCTTGAGAGAGAATGAAGACCAAACTGAAAAGTAAATTCCTTCCTTTTGATTATAATTTTCAATTGCTTAAGAGGTTACAAAATCTTAGACAAAAGGATTTAGATGTGCAAGCATATACTGAAGAATTTTATAGGCTAAGCATGAGAACTAAGCATGAAGAAGATGAGGGAGAGATGGTAGCTAGATATTTGAATGGCCAAAGGTATAACATTCAGGATGAGATCAGTTTGTTGGCACCAAAATTAGTTGAGCAATGTTTTCAAATGGCAATGAGGGTAGAAGGAAAACTCAAGAGGAGACAAGAGAAGGTAGCAAGAGGAAGAGGCAATAGTTCTAGGGGTAGAGGTACTACTTCAACACCAAGACAGTCCAAGGAAGAACTTGAAGATGCTGATAAGAACAAAGAACAAGCACCTAAAGCAAGAGGAAGATGGAGAGGTGGAAGGAAAAAATTTAGGTAAAGGAGAGATGTCAATGAGTTTTCAGGTAGGTGTTATAGATGCAATGAATTTGGACACCCATCTTTCAAGTGTCCTCAAAACCATGGTTCAACATCAAGTGGTGATATGAAGGGAGAAAGAAGAACAAAACTGGTCCAAGAGGAAGAATGTGAAAGTTCAAGTATTCCTACATACCCAGAGGTGGGAGAATCACTTATGATAAGAACTTTGTTGCAGACACCTAAGGAGGAAGACATGAGTCAAAGGAGGAATCTATTTAGAACTTCATGCAAATGCAAAGGTAAAGTGTGTCAAGTTGTTATTGATTCAGGTTCTCAAGATAACATGGTGTCTAGGGAGATGGTAGACAAGTTGAATTTAGAGAATATACCTCATGTAGCACCATACAAAGCTTCTTGGGTGAATGAACAAGCATATGCATATTTCTAGATTGGGGAATACAAGGACAGGGTTTTATGTGATGTGCTACCAATGGATTGTTGTCATTTTCTATTGGGGAGACCATGGCAATTTGATAGAATGTCTATGTATGATGGTAGAGAAAACACCTATACTATCAAGAAGGATGACAAGAGCTTTAAGCTAACTCATTTGCAGGGAAGTGGAAGAGATAAGGGTAAGTCTAAGGTTGTCATTTTTGGTAAGAGAGAGCGTTTAAGGCTTGAGGACAACAAGACTGGTATATTTGCAGGTATGGAGTAGGTTAATGATGCTAGGACAAAAAGAACAAACAAAAAAATGATGCTAGGATAGCTAAGAGTTTAAAGGTGGAAGATGGACCTATGACTATGTCTGATACAATCAAGGGGAATGATGGTAAGTTTGTAGGAAAGCATGAAAAATAGGGTGAAATGCTTGAGGGAAGGTTTGTGAAGCAGGATGAAATTACTGTGGGGACCATTGTGTGTCCTATACGTAAATGTAATGTTGCAAGGCATGGGAGATTTGCAAGTATAGGGCTTGACAAGTTTGATAATGCAGTGGTACATGGTAATGATAGTGTGCAAGGTCTGATAACAATGAGAAAAGGACAGTGTGAGCAAAGGGAAAAAAGTCTGATGACAATGATGAGAGGGCAGAGTATACAAGGAGTTGTGGGTAGATATAAGTGTGGGGGTGATATCAGGAAGAAGATTGGTCAATGTACTTCTAACCCTTGTTTGTTTGCAAGTATAAGGGCTAGGATAGCATCAAACTTTGACCCAGGTATAAGGATGGGGAAGACATTAGGCCTAAGCATGAAGATGGAGGAAAATTTCAATGTGAACATGGTCAAGAGGGTAGAGTAGATCAAGAGAACTCCATGTTTGAACCAATTGAAGGAGGTTGTTGATCATAGGATGTATGGAACAATGATAAGGCATGGAACACATTTCAACTCTTCTGACAAGAGTCTTTTCTCTATGGGGGTGTATGGTGTAGGAGCACCTACACCTTAGTGATAAAATTGAAGTCTTGAAGGTCATTTAGGGGGATAATAGGTAGTAAGATGTTTTTTTAGGTGTTTTGTCTTGAATAAGGTCTAATAAGACCCATTTTTAATGTAATCAAGGGATTGGAGAGTCATTTTTGTTGAAAATGCAAAATTTGCACAATAATTGTAAAAGTTGTCAACTTGGGAATTTGAAGAGTCATTAGAGTTTGAAAAGTTGTTAAGGGAATTGGGCAGTTATGAACTGATTGGAAAAATTATAAAAGCCTCTCCAAGGCTTGTGTAAAGGATTGATCATACTTTGGAAGCAATTTCATTAAGTTTCAATGTTCAAAACTACATTTTCTTTATTTCTCCTGAAGTTTCTTTGTGTTGTACGGACCCATATAGGTGTGACATGATCTGAAAGCTTTTGTGGATGTAGGTATATGCATCTACTCTCATTTAAAGTTGATTTGAAGTCCTAACTCAAAATTTTGTAAGACATATCTTCATTTCATTTTGACTACCATATTTTGTTGGGTTAAGGGTTTTGAAGGAAATAACATAATTTTTTGACCAATCCACCTACTGTTTAGTCTTCTTGCTCAATGGATTGGTTTTTCTGATGTTAGTTTAGATGTTTCTATGCCTTAGGAGTTAAGAGAGTGAAAAAATTTGATGATGGTGTGATGCCCTAGGGCTGGGCAGTGATATTTCATCATGAAAATGAGGAACCATGATAGGGTTTTGACAAATTGATGAAAGAATTGGTCTTGTGAGTGTTTTTTGAGTTTTTGCAAGTGTTTTGAAAGATTTTTTAAGAATTCATTGAATTGGTTAAGCCTTGGATGTATGATTTTCAATAAACCCTATGCATTGCATGGAAAAGGGAGGGTTTCATGGGGCAGTATGCTAAAGGCCCTATAGGTGCAAAATAATCTTAAAATTAGTTGTTTTAAGACACAACTCAAGAATTTTTGGGGTGTTCTTGTGAAGATAAAGTGTTTAAAAGGCACTCTCTTTGTAAAAGAAGGCTAATTCACTAGCCTAGTACAAAGGTATGTTATTGGTTCTCAAATTTGGTCCAAAGGAATCAATATTAGTTTTCACATATATTGTATAACCCTAAAAAGGGTATTTGATTCACTATTTTTTTTATGAGGTGTTTTGGGAAGTTGGGTTGGAAATCCCTTAAACCGGGTTGCATATGCTACAAGGTAAAGCATGGTTAAGAGTTGAATTTTGAGAAAATCATCTGATTTTGCTTTGAATTCTGGTTAATATCAACTTGATTTACATATTGAATGGTTTGTCACCCCTACACTACATCAATACAGGTCAATGATTGGAGGATTGTTATATTTGACTACTACCAGACTAGACATTATGTATGTTGTTTGTTTAGCAGCTAGATTTCAGCAAGAACCAAAGGAATCACATGTTGTAGTAAAAAGGATCTTCAAATATTTGAAGAGTATAGAAGATATGGGGTTATGGTATCCAAAGGACTTAGATTTCACTTTGATGACTTATACTAATGTTGATTGGTCCGGATGTGTCAATAACAGGTGGAGCACAAGTGGTGGAGCATATTTCCTTGGCTCTCGGTTGGTTGCTTGGTCAAGTAAGAAACAAGATTTTGTATCTTTGTCTACTACTAAAGTTGAATACATTGTAGCATCCTCATGTTATACTCAGGTATTGTGGATGAAACAAACACTAAAGGACATTGACATATCATTTGATGAATTGATCTCAATTATGTGTGATAATACCAGTGCAATAAACATTTCCAAGAATCCGGTACAACACTCCAAAATGAAACTATTGTGTGGTCTCACAACACACCCCAAGGATGTAAGACTTGGGGACCCAAGTGAAAAATTTAACTCTTATGGCAGGAGTTAGCAAGTTGAAAAGATCACTAGAAGTAAAGAGCAAAGAGAAATCATTAATAAAAGAGTACTTTGTAATGTAGTGTTCCAGGTACCGAATACCAGGAACTGGGAATGTTTGAAAAGGGAAAAAGGTAATGAAAATGTGAGCAAAATGTTCTAGTTCGGTAGTCGAGGTCCGATAAAATGGACATTCCAGTAAAACTGAAGTCCAAGGAAAGTTCATGGGTAAAGTTGAATACCGAGTACCAGGTATCGGGTAGCGATGTAAAATGAAGTTTTAAAATCTTATGGTAATCTAATGGTTTTGATAGTCCGATAATCCAGTATATATAAGATAATCATGCAAGAATTTGTAATATGCTTGAAAACGTGTTATTTATGAGAAATTTATGTGATAACAATTGAATGATGGTTTTATTTACATGAGATGTTTATAAATGTTTTTTTTTAAAAGGGATTTAATGAATAGAATTTGTGATTGCAAGAGATGCAAAGTTTGGCTATGGATGGACAGGAAATTCAAATTTATAGATAGATCCGATGGTGTTATCAGGTTCAACAATACACTTTTCAAGCTCATGCTGGAATAGAGTTTGTTGTGAAGATACACCAAAAAATGGGAAATCGGAACTATGGAGTTTAGGCATGCAGCGAAAGAGTGTATCCATTTTAGGGATCGATCATTCTTGGAATGTTCAAATTGAGGATGAACCTAAATTTAGGAATGGAAATTCCACCTGATCATTCTAAATGTATGGGAAGTTCCTACATTTTGTTTGAACGGATTTGTTTGGTTCCAAGAAGGAGACCTGATAATAAAAGATTAAAGCTTGAAGTGCTTCAACATGTGATCAGAGTTGACTTTCATTGACTTTGATTACAATTCTCTTACTAGTCACTACATTCCACATGCCTTGACGTGATTCATCCCTTGGATTTCCTCTCATGTATTTGTCTTATCATATTTGTGACTTCTATAAAAGGCCAGAGGATACTTCTTTTTAAGTTAAGTTCAGAAGCCAAAACTTCTCTAAGTTTTGTTCTTTTTTCCTATTTTTTGAATCATTCTAGTCTAAAAAACTTGTATACATGTAGATATTAATCAATATTGAAGCCAATTTGATAGCTACCTATCTCATGAATCTTTGTAGCTGGTTTTGTTAGTTTAGCTGAACAAGACTATGTGTTGCATCATTTAAGGGTGCATGCAAAACCTACTCGGTGTCCAAACTAAAACCCATTTCTTTAAAAGCTCACATCATTTTATATGTAGCTGTGAATAATTCTGGTGAAGTATAAATTGGTTTGCTTCAATTTGGTTAATTCTTTGGGGTATGTGTGGAGAATAACTAGGAGAAATTTTAATTTTCAGTAATTTTTATGCTTTATTTTAGAATAGATGTTTAAATTCTAGAAAATATTTCAAAAAATAGATGAATGAATGGAAATTTATTGAAAATCTTCCATTTCTTATGAAATTGTTGAATGCTTAAAGCTAAATCTGCTTAAGTGATAGCAAGCTTATTGATGTTCATGAAGTATTATTTCAAATACTTCAATTTCATGATATTATTTTGTGATCTAACTAAGAATCCAATGTCTAATACATATGATTTCAAACCAACATAGTCTCTTTGAGATTAACAACAATATCACATCATACCTTGAAGTGAACCTAGTGCTGTCAAGACTTGACTACCGAAGACTTGGGATTTAACTCAGTCAACCTTTATCATATCATACAAATCCCCTGGGGTTGTCTTTGGTTAAGTCTTTCAAGAAGGATAGGCTCTTCACAGCTTTTCTGGGGAGAATTTATTCACCCTATTGCTACGAGTAACATCGCCATCAATAGGAACTGGCGGTAGGAGGGCTATATATTTTAAAATTTGTATTAGTCCTGATTTTAAAGGAGAAGGCTTGTAAAACAAAAATTTGGTGCAAGCTGGTGTTTCAATATGAAATTTGAGAAACTTTGGAAAAAACTTAACCAAAGATTATATCCTTTGAGTTTACTCACCTTTGGTAGAGTCACTGAGTGTAGAATTCATGATACAATTAATCACGGTGAACTCGATTGTGAATTTTTTTTAACTAGGGTAAGTTTGGTCATATGTAAGGTGATTTTGATAACAAAAGAAGTTCTAATTGCTAGAAGAAAGGAATCGTTAACAAGAAATATGTGCAACCCTAGTGGAATTGGAAATATTAAAAAATTATCTAATACATCAAAATGATTTGACAACTGCAATTATTCTAAAGAAAATCCTAACGTTTTGTAGGAAAATAAGCAAGAATGTTGAGATTCAAAGACATCGCATCAGAAATGAGGAAACAGTATTGATGAGTCATCATTCTCCTTATACATGGAAAATGCAAATGAAGAAAAGAAGCGGGAAAATCAAGTGGGAGATGCGTGTATTTTGCTTCAAGTTGAAAATTCACTAGTTAAAAAAGGAAATTTTCTTGATTTTATGCATGATATAGAGTATCAAAATTTTAATTTTTCTCTCTCTAATAACAATATAAATTGTGATATATCTTGGTCTAACAAAGTAAAAATTGGAGGCAGGACTGAAGACACAAAGATTTTTGGAGGAGAAAGCTAAGAAATGGACACAATCATTCATGGAAGCGAACAGAGTAAAAAAACAAGCCATGAACTAGGGTTGAAAGAAGGTAGAGTATGGTCACATTAGACGAAGTGTGTGCAATTGACCTTTAATGAGGTTGTTTTCATACATATGAGCCAAGTCATTGGTAAGTACACCTTTGAATTTATGATTACTAAACGCAAAATTTTTAGAAAAAATCATTTTTAGAGTAGAAGTTTTGAAATTTCGTTGAATGAATTTAAAGATAAACCTATTGTAATTCGTATCAAAACAACAATGGAAATAGTCATTAAATCAAAATAAGTTGTTTTATTAGGATTAATCATTTTATAGATTAGAAGTTCTATTAGTTAGGGTTATTTTTATTTTCGTAGGGTTTGTTTTGTTTTGCTTTGCTTTGCTTTCTTTCCTTTTTATTTTCTTTTCGTTTGGCCTTTGCATTAAAAAAATATGCTTAACTTATCTTACACATGAGATTTAATCCAAACATTTGTAAAATTATGTTGTGAAATGAAAATGATAAAATCGTGCACAGTAAATACATGCTTTAAGATGTACTACAAAGCTATATATATGTGTGTGTATCATGTATATACATGGAGTATCAAAATTCTTGCTTCAGAAGACCAAAAAAGTCAAAAAAGAGTGAGTCAAGCTGCAAGTGGTAGTAGCCATTCAGTTGATATGGGATGCCTCATCTATCAGGGCCAAATACCCTATGTAGGCTAGTTCCCAGTGAACTTAAAAGTCACGAATATGGAGGTCAGTAAGGAAAGGCCAAAGTGGAACCACTTCCCCATGTTCCAAGAAACAAGGAATATCAACCATGGAAGGGATTCATATGGTCAGGTGTGCAACAAACAAAATAGTATCCAGATTCTCAAAATATTTAGGCCTTACTATCAAATTGGTAGTTGAGTGAACATCTTCTATAGGAAGTCCAATATCCAAAAGTGATGCTACAAAATGAGAAGCCATGCCAGAATAGAAATGGAAGTAGTGGTTGGATTCTACACACTTTTCCTCGAGAACTAAGCAAAAATTTGGTATAGTGAAACTGGAAGTTTGAATAAAGAAAATCTTTTCAATCCTTTGCGATGTGATACTTCCCAAGAAAATGTTCTAGCGAGGAGAGCAGGACAAGAAAATTGGAGTATCCATAACCTAGGAGAAAGCAAGAAATAACAGAGCAAGAAATGTAGAATAACAAGAAAGCTAAGCAAAAGTGTGACGAATTTGAGAAGAAGTGCGAAATTTATAGAAATCCATGAGGAAGTTGTGGTACATAGTTGCCTCGAGTGAAGTCTTGGAAACTGTAAGCAAGGTGGCAACTAAATAATTATCTTTATAGTGGAATGTTAAATCAAATTAATTCTTTACACAAAGTTGGTGATAAATTGCTTCAAATTTGATCAGTACAAAGATTGTGAATCAAGCAAGTTGAAGATTTCAAAGTTAATAGTGGTCATTTCATTTTTTTAAAAGTCATATTAATTATGGAGGTGCTTATGTGTGTGGAATAGAAAGGAAAATGAAGCCAGTGAGGTAGCATATGTCATCACCTGGATAATTTGAAAGAAGTAATACATGCAAGTTGAGGCATGTGAATTTAATGTAGAATAATGTGATTGTGTTTCAATGTTATCATGACGTTCCCGATTCATTAATGTGGTGTAGCACCATCAAATCGAAAGTGCTAGCTGGATATTTAGTGGTTATTATAGAATTTAATCATAAGGGTGGTGACTAATGGTTCTAAATTTAGATTTAAATTTGGTGATTAAATTTTTCATTGCTAAATTTTAATTTATGCATATTTTCTAACATATAGCGAGTTGTAGTTAGCTAGGATTTGGCATAGATTGGTAAAATTTAGCAGGAAATACGCACCAACAGGGAATTATTAAATTATTTTTTGGGAAGAAGCGAATTGATGAAGGGATTTGCATTGAATGAAGAATCAAAAGGTAACCTTTGCTACCATTGTAATTCCCAACCTAATCGCGGGCTTCATTGCCTACAAGTTGAAAATGAGCTATTGAATTGAAATATCAAAAGAGAAAAATGAGCTATCATTGTAATATTTATAAAAAAGAAAAAAGAAAAAAATCAACTCTTTAGGCTATCCAAATATCTCTACCAAGGCTATAGTCACCTGGTTGGCAGTAGAGCTATGTTTGGGGGGAATTACAAAGATAACCTTGTTGGGGCTATGGACGCTTGACTGGCAGCAAGGCTCTATCCTTGGTTGGCTTTGGAGGATTACCATATTATGTAGTTCAATGTCAATGAATTGATTCTTTTCACTAAATTCTGAGAATTGGAATTAATCAGAGCACAGAGAATCTAGGTAAAGGTAATGGTTATTGTTTTAAAATATGCATAAATTATAATTTACAACTGGTGATTTAATCTCAATTTTTAGTTTAAACTTGGTTTTATTGGTTGCAAGTTGTTGTGTGGTCTCACAAAATGCCTCAAGGTTGTAATACCTAGGGATCCAAGTGAAAAATTTAACTCTTATGGTAGGAGCTAGCAAGTTGAAAAGATCACCGGAAGTGAAGAGCAAAGAGAAATCTTTAATAAAAGAGTGCATCGTAATGTAGTATTCCGGGTACTAGATACTGGGAGCCAAGAATGTTTGAAAAGGGAAAAAGGTAATACAAATGTGAGCAAAATGTTTCAGTCTAGTAAAATGGAAGTTCGAGGAAAGTTCATGGGTAAAGTTGAATACCAAGTACTGGGTAGCAATGTAAAATGAAGTTTTAAAATCTTATGGTTATCTAATGGTTCTGATCCAGTAATCTAGTATATATAAGATAATATGCAAGAATTTGTAATATGCTTGAAAGTGTGTTATTTATGAAAATTTTATGTGATAACAATTGAATGATGATTTTATTTACATGAGATGTTTATAAATGTTTTTTTAAAAGGGGATTTAATGAATGGAATTTTTAATTGCAGGAGATGCAGGGTTTGGGTATGGACGGTCAAGCAAATCAAATCTACAGAAAAATATGATGGTGTTGCCAGGTTCAACAATACACTTTTCAAGCTCATGTTGGAATAGAGTTCGTTGTGAAGATACACCGAACACTGGGAAATCGGAACTCTAGAGTTTAGGCATGCAGCGAAAGAGTGTATCCATTTCAAGGATTGATCATTCCTGGAATGTTCAAATTGAGGATGAACCTGAATGTAGGAATGGAAATTCCACCTGATCATTCTAAATGTATGGGAAGTTCCTACATTTTTTTTGAATGGATTTGTTTGGTTCCAAGAAGGAGCCCTGCAAATAAAAGATTAAAGCTTGAAGTGCTTCAACATGTGATTGGAGTTTACTTTCGTTGACTCTGATTGCAATTCTCTTACCAATCACTACATTCCATGTGCCTTGATGTGATTCATCCCTTGGATTTCCTCTCATGTATTTGTCTTATCCTATCTATGCCTTACTTCTATAAAAGGATAGAGGATACTTCTTTTTAAGTTCATAATTTGTGGATTTTAGAAGAGCCAAAACTTCTCTAAGTTTTGTTCTTTTTTCCTATTTTCTAAATCATTCTAGTCTAAAAAATTGTATACACATAGATATTAATCAATATTGAAGCCAATTTGATAGCTACCTATCTCATGAATCTTTGTAGTTGGTTTTGTTAGTTCAACCGAACAAGACTGTGTGTTGTGTTGTTTAAGGGTGCATGCAGAACCTACTCGGTGTCCAAACTAAAACACATTTCTTTAAAAGGTCACATCATTTTATATGTAGCTATGAATAATTCTAGTGAAGTATAAAGCAGTTTGCTTTGATTTGGTTAATTCTTTGGGGCATGCATGGGGAATAACTGAGAGAAATTTTAATTTTTCAGTAATTTTTATGCTTTATTTTAGAATAGATGTTTAAATTCTGGAAAATGTTTCAAAAAATAGATGAATGAATGGAAATTTATTGAAAATATTTCATTTCCTATGAAATTTTTGAATGCTTAAAGCTAAATCTACTTAAGTGATAGCAAGCTCATTGATGTTCATGAAGTATTATTTCAAATCTTTTGATTTCATGATATTATTTTGTGATCTAACTAAGAATCCAACATCTAATATATATGATTTCAAACAAACATAGTCCCTTTGAGATTAATAACAATATCACATCATACCCTAAAGTGAACCTAGTATTGTCAATACCTGACTACCGAAGACTTGGGATTGAACTAAGTCAACCTTTGTCCTATCATACAGATCCCTTGGGGTTGTCTTTGGTTAAGTCTTTCAAGAAGCATAGGCTCTTCGTGGTTTGTTTGTGGAGAATTTATTCGCCCTGTTGCTGTGAGTAACATCACCATCCAAAGAAACATATATCCATTAGATATCTTTTCTTGAGGGAGAAGGTATTGGAAAATGAGGCCAAACTTGAATATGTACCTAAAAAAGAGTAGATTGCAGACATTTTCACAAAACCATTGAGGAAAGATACTTTTGAGTATCTCCGACAAAAGTTAGGGGTTCTACCCCCTCCTAATCTACAATAATGTGCACCAGGGTCTGTATTGGTCCAATATATTACATGTTCACTCTTATATAGATCAATGTTGGGAGGCTTCCTCATAGGGGAGTAGAGTAAGTTCTTCAAGGGGAGTTTTTTCCCTTTGTCCTTGATCTCAAAGGGGGAGAAGGAAAGAAGACAAGAAGATGTTGATATTTGAGTTGTTTGGTTTGTTGTTGATGGATGTTGTCATGAATGAAAAAGGGGGAGATTGTTGGAATGTGATGATGTTGATTGTTGTCATTAATGGTTGTCATTGATGTCAACATATCTTGGTTGATTGATTCTAATGCTTTGGTGATCCGAATTGGTGTGCTCCAGATGTTGTGTTGTGATAATCTATGCTTGTTCATGCTTGTCCTAGTCCCATTCATTTTGCATCATATGAGACACACTCTTATGGGTCCAGACCAATCTGGAAATTGGTTAATGTGTTCCAAAACATTGTTTGCATTGTAACATGTATATTCTATTTCCAAATATCATGGTGAAAATGTAGCGTGTTGATTTGAGCGAGGAGGTTATGATTGGTCCACATTCCATTCCTCTCCACCGTGGGAATTTTTTGTGATGACCTAATTCAAATTTTGTTTGGCGAACTTAGGAGTTTATGGAAGCATGGAATGGTATAAGTAAAAGTTGATTTTGTTCAATGAAAGAAAGTGTGATGAATACGAAAATACAGACATTATGAAGTATGCAAACGTATATGACCAGAGGTAGCAGACAATGAGATTCTATTCGGTGTCATTGTTGGTGATAGTTATTTCAGCGGTGGATTCCCTTTCATCATTCTTCTAGTAGTGAGTCATTTTCTATGGGCAATGAGCCCTTTTTCTGTAGGCAGTGAGATTTTCTCTTTTGGCAGTAAGCCTTTCTCTTTTCGCAGTGAGCCTTTTTATCTTTGGTTGTATTAGTCGGGCAGTGAGCTCACTGGTAGTGAGTCTTACCTGCAGTAAGAAACTTGGCAGTGATCCCTTTGTAAAAATAACCTTAACTAGTGTCACCATAATCAGTGTTTTATAATTGAGAAATAGCATTCTCCATGGTATTTCCCTTCTTGGGTTTCGACGTAAATTTTGGTGTTCTTTGTGCATGGTGTTGTTATGTGCTTTCATGTTCTTATCTATCTGATTGATTTAAGTTTGCTCTGGATTAATTAAAGTCAAGAAAATTGTTTTATAATAACTGATTAACCCCCCCTCTCAATTATCCAGACTATTCTACAAAGTCCATACATACATAATAGGCTAATTGCTTGGCCAAGCATAAAAGATTAGTTGTAACAACAAATAGGTTTTGGATAAAGAAAAAACTTATACTCTCTAAACTCCATTTCAGAACCCATCCCAAAAGGTAAATTTGAATAACACAGTTATTTCATAACAACTATCTACCCTCTAGCAGCAGCTACCCTGATATTCTCAAGTCTACTTAGGTGTTGCTATTCTACTCAGTAAAGAGAATATTAACACACTTATCTATGGAAAAGTAATTCAATCTACTTATTTCCTCATTTGATAAAAAATAGATAAATGATTCAAATGGAACTAATCAATACATTATCCATTCATTTCATACTCATGAAACATGATTACATTCAAATAAATCAATATTCATTTAAGAATGAATCTAATAAGTAACAAAAGAAGGTATGTCACAAGTATGTGTATGTATGTAGACAAAGGTATATGTACATACACATATATGTGGCAACTTAAGTTATTAATTTGTGCATACATTCTAAAATAAAAACTATTATATTAGATTGCTTCCTTACAATAATGTTACAGATTAACATATAGTTTTTCAAAAATACAAGAAGTAGAAGAACTGAGAACAAGTCTACTTGAACAGTTTTCACATACTGATATGTTGTTTGTAACAAAACAAAGTTGTTCACAACAAAACAATGTTGTTTATAACAAAACGATGATATTTGCAGCTATACAATTACTTTTTATAACAAAATGATGTTGTTTGCAGCTAAACAAATACTATTTATAACAAAACGATGTTGTTTGCAGCTAAAAATATACTGTTTATAACAAAACAATGCTTTTTGTAGCTAAACAAATATTGTTTATAACAAAACAATGTTTTTTACAACTAAACATATACTATTTATAACAAAACGATTTTCTTTGCAGAAGTTTACAATTTCATTTCCAAGTTAACCAATGCTTCATTTATTTGAGTCTCATCCAGGGACCCCTTAGTTATTCAAACAATCATGGTCAAGGTTTGAAAAGACATAACTTTTATCCTCATTTTTTTTCATATTCAAAGCTCTATCATTCTGAGTACAGTTGTATACATATAAAAGAAATAACCATATAATACTGATATTGATTCTTGCAAGTTAATGAAACTCGAATGACATACTATTCATTTTAATAAAAATAAATATTTTACACAAACTAGGATCAATCCTATCATGGATCAGGTTGAAGAACCCTCGTTTACTAAATTTTACAAATGATACCACTATAGTTCCATAGAACAACCAACAGTCGGTTGATTGTTGCTTTGTATTTAGCAGAACCGAGGTTGAAGCCATGCATGTTGACCCTTAGTTTTGGTTGTATTCATTCAAGGGACGATATGGGTATCGTTCGTAGAGAATGATAGTAAACATACTAATTATGCAAGCATATAGATAGAACGATTTGTCATTCTACCATAGTCCTCATGGACGAGGCGACATAAAACAATGAATAAGACTATGACATAGCAAAAGAAAACATAGTAGCAAGAAATACTAATATCAAGTTATAACAATGGAGTGACATAAGCCTCGCCGTCACTTACTGCAAAGAGGTAACAATAAGACAGTAATGATACCCATCAATCCAAGATCAAGGGTGATGGTTCTTATACCCCATATGTGCGGCTATTGAAAGGATTCTATCATACAAAATATGGTACAACAGAAAAAATATGTAAAAGATTTGCTACCTACCGTAAAAGGGCGATAATAATTTAAGAATCGTTCATTCCAAATCACAGGCTTATCAGTCCATCTGATAATCCATGTGATGGCTAAATAATAACACATGCAACAGATACATAAGGGGTGGTGACATCACAAAACTTATAGGGGAAGAGATATTCGACTTTCATGCCATTGGTGAAGCATGCATAGAGCATGTTTGAGTAAAGAATGGTTGGCATGACCTTGCTCACAACAGAAAATATATATCAGATTCAATTGAATGGTTTGCATAAAGAAAATTTGTGAACAATTTTATTCAACTCTATATAATCATCGATATAAACAATCATATTATTCTTAAGAATAGATGAAACTGGAAAAATGCAAGCATTTCAAAGTAAAAATCATCAAATACCTTTGAATATGAGAGTTTTTCATTTGGATTTTTCCATAAGGATCTATGAACTAGAATTCTCTCTCAATTGGCATCGATGATATCCCCTCAAAAATGGCAACTTTCTTTCTTTTTCTCGTGTCTCCACTAAAGGGTCCATTTCAAATCTTAATAGCCATTAATGTTTAGCCGCCCCATACATCAAATTTGAATATTTTCCTTAATTTCGATGGTAGGCCATGACCTCATGAGATCTTTCTCATGATGTTATCTGAATTTTATCAATTTGATAGTGATAATTTTGGTTCCAAATTCATTTTTTAAGAAATATACATATATATATTTATATATATTTGCAAACATATGTACGTTCTTTGATATATATATATACATTTTTGTGCGTGTTTATACATATATACATGTATATATATATTTGTGTATATATATATATATGTTTTCATGTACATATATCAAAATTTAAATATGAATGAGCTTTTATTTTTATTTTGAACAGTAATGTTTAAATGAAGTGGCTTTTTCTTGATGTTATCATTATGAAAAGGATGGCTCGCGTCTGCTCCTGCGAGGGCTGAGCTAGAGCACCCGTACCCTAGCTCGTGATTTCTTCTCTCTGTTCCAGTGCGGTCTAGGTTGGGGGCTTTTGGTGTTTCTAGGAGTGGGCTTCACTTTTCTGTGGTGCGACTGTAGTTTGGGATGGTCAGTTGGCACGAGGTTCAATTTCTTATGTTTTTTGGTGCGCTCAGGGCTGGGATTCCGCCCATCTAGGCATTGGGATGCGCTCTGGGTCTTGGATCGATGTGTTTGGCGCAGTCTTCCTTGTGTGTGGAGGCAGGAAGGAGCCCGTAGTTTGTTCCTTTTGGAGTCGTTCGTTTTGCCTATCTGGTGTGGGTGTGGGAGGGTTGATGTGGTTGGTTTTTGCAGAGATCGGGAGGAGGAAGTAGAGTGGGATTTGACCCATCATTTCCTTTTGGGGTTTGTTTATCTGCCTAGGGCTCGATGGCCTTATCTAAGGGTGAGGCTTCTGGGGTTACTCCTGATTTGAACTTCTGAGTAGCAATTGGCTCGAAGTCCCCAAAGCAAGGGATGTCAACATCTAATAACAATTTATTTGTATCAGATTCTAGGATCGATGGTGCGGGGCAATCCACTAGTTTGCAGATTAAAAAGATTAATGGTTGTCTAGAGCATTACAAGGAGAGACCAAAATTTGTAGTTCCTTCTGAGATGATTGCTGAAGATATTAAATATTATTTGCATCATTCCTTATATTTCAAATTTTTGGGGATGAGGGTTTTGTTACAGTTTTTGGAACTTTGGGCTCAGAGAACTTGGGAGCTGGAGGGAGAAATGGAGATAATGTTGTTGGATAACAATTACTTCATGGTTACTTTTAACTGCATTGCTGATCGCAACAGGGTATTTGAGGGAGGACCTTATTTTCATAATAAGGTGGGGTTGTTTATCAAGCCATGGCATGCAGGATTTAACCCTGCTGAGGAGCTTCCAAATCGCATCCTGGTGTGGGTTTGTTTACCTCGGCTCGCAGTGGAATGCTGTTGGGAGGATGTGTTGCACTTGTTGGCCTTGCTGCTTGGAAAACCAGTTGGAACTTCATCACAAACCTTGGGTAAAAAGGTAATGACTTTTGCACGCATTTGTGTTGAAATTGACCTAAGTAGGCCTCTGCCCAATGCAATAGATATGTGTACAGGTTCTTATTCTTGGGTGCAATAGTTGGACTACAAGACCCTTCCTTTCCACTGTTGGCTATGTCGAGAATATGGCCATCTGCTGAGGAAATGTCCAAGATATAAGCCTGTGGAACCCCAACTCTCACAGCCTTCTCGCAGCCTTCCTGGGGCAGATAAGGGGAAGGGCATTGATCCTAATGTGGAGGCTGGTACTGATGGTTTTGTTCTGTTCAAGGCTTGAAATAGGAATAGGGGGAAAAAGAGACCTTTCAAGGAAAGGAAAGAATAGGGTACTTTTAACATATTTGAGGCTTTGGATGATCTTAGTCAACAGGAAGTGAACCCAGGTTTGTTAAACTTGGAGCAGGGGACTAAGGGGTTTTCTCAAGAGGACCTTTTTCTAGATTCTTCTATGGAACCACAAGGTGATTATGGTATGCACATGGATATTGCTCAGCTGCCAGAGGTTTCAGAGGTTCCGATTTCTCTGATCGTTGTTCCTTCAATGGGTGAGGATTCTTCTCTTCCTGGGCGAAATGTGGGTTTGGATTCGGCTAAGAAGTCCAAGCCTCCAAAATTAGGCATCCTACAAAAGGATATTAAGAAAGGTGGGGTAAAGAAATTTGTTAAACCTGGTAGAAAGAAAGATGTGGAAAAGATCAAATTGATAGGCGAGAACTTGGTGGAGTCAAGGTCGGTAAAGACTCTGGATTCCCATTTTTTGAGCCCCTTGAAATGATTGTTCTTTCATGGAATGTAAGGGGCTTGAACAATGGCCCTCGACAAAAAGCGGTTCATGATTTAGTTCGAAAACAAGGTCCTGATGTATTTTTTCTATTGGTGCTCATGGATCTTCTGGGGGTGTGGCTTGTTTATGGAATCCACGGAAAATACGTTCTCTCTGGTGGGTGTCTTCTAAATCCACTATGTCTATGATTGCTACTAGTTTTGAGATGGGGGAGGTTATTCTCTTTTCTAATATCTATGCTCCTACTAATTTTTGGGGTAAGCAAGCTCTTTGGTCCCATATCAGGTTTTTCCGCAGTATGGCTCCTTTCCATCCATGGATTATGGCCAGAGATTTCAATGTTATCTGTGAGCTGGCTGAGAAGCGGGGGGGTAATGGAAGGTTGGAGCCCTCTGCATTGTTACTTCGTGATAGCATCAATTCTTTAAATCTTTTTGATATCAAACCTAGCAATGGTCAATTTACTTGGAACAATCATTGAGTTGGGGATTATTGCATTACAGAAAGATTGGATCGCTTCTTGGTGTCCTGTTATTGGGTTGGTAGGATTGGTCTTCCTGCTCTGAGATCTTGGATTGGAGAGGTTCTGATCACTGGCCTATCAAGCTTGCCATTGATTCAACTCGTGTGCCGCATTCGCCTTCTTTTAGGTTCCAGTTCATGTGGTTACGTGACCCTTCTTTGATGGATTATGTAGTAGATTGGTGGAGGAATGGTAGACCTACTTATGGTACGGAAATGTATACTTTTTCCAAGCTACTTCAATATGTTAAGTATCAGCTTAAGCGTCGGAACTCTCAATGTTTTGGGAATGTCTTCCATGCAAAGGCATTGGCTTAGGCAGAGTTGGATAGCATCACAAGGAGGTTAAGGGAGGATGGGGTGATGCTAGAGCTTCTTTAGGCCGAGGCACAAGCTGTGAGAACTCTCAAGGAATGGGAGTTGAGGGAGGAAATGTATTGGAAATAGAAGGCTCAGATAGAGTGGCTGCAAGAAGGGGATAAAAATACTGCTTTTTTCTTCAATTCGGTGAAAGCCAGGAGACATGGGAATTCTATTTTTGGTCTTGTGAATGATAGGGGGGAGAATCTTTCTTCCTTCCCCAAAATTTCAAATGAGGTAAGACAATATTTTTCTTCTCTCTTTAGGGAGGACTCGCAAGGGGGGTCTCCTGAGGAGGCCTAGGTTCTTTCTTGTATTCATCATCTTGTGTCTAGGGATTTGAACCAACATCTTATGAGTGATATCACACTTGAAGAGCTTGAAGGGATTGTATTCCAAATGCAGAAGGGGAAGGCGCTTGGTCCTAATGGCTTCCCGATTGAGTTTTTCCAAGAGTTTTGGGATATAATCAAATTTGACCTTCTGGCAGTTGTCTAAGAATCTCAAAGGAACAAGTAGATGCTAAGGGCCTTAAACTCTACTTTTCTGGCTCTTATTTCCAAGTGTGAGGGAGCGGATAGGTTAATCCAATTTTGGCCCATTTCTCTTTGCAATGTAATTTATAAAATCATCTCTAAGTTAATTGTTGACAGGTTGAAAAAGGGGCTTGAGGAGTTGATTTCTGAGGAACAGAGTGGTTTTGTAGCAGGTAGGCAGATTTTGGATGGGATTTTTATTGCAATGGAAGCCATTCATTCTATGGCTAGCTCCAAGGAAAAGGTGATGTTTATCAAATTGGATATGGCGAAGGCCTACAACAGAGTTCGATGGTCCTTTCTTTGGCAAGTTCTTGGTACTTTTGGATTTGTGGAGGAGTGGATTCAGTGGGTTATGAGTTGTGTTACGTCGGTCTCCTTCTCTGTGCTTATTAATGGGAATCATTCTAAGTTATTTAGTGCATCGAGGGGGCTTCGCCAGGGGGATCCTCTTTCTCCGTACTTGTTTATTCTCCTTGCTGAAGGTTTGGGGCGATTGATTAGATGGAACGTGGAGTCTGGTATCATTCAGGGTTGGAGGTGGGGAGGTAATTTACCACCGTAGTCTCACCTATAGTTTGTGGATGATACTGCTCTTATGGGTATGGCTACAATGTGGGAGGCTTCTAATTTTCGTAGGATGTTGGATTTTTACCTGGTTGCCTCAGGTCAACAGATCAATGAGGATAAGTCTTCTATTTTCTTCTTCAACACTCCAAGCCCCATTCAGTAGAGGATTTCTCAAACTTTGAGGTTTCAGATCGGGATTCTTCCTTTGACCTATCTTGGTATCCCTATCTTGGTGGGAAGAATGCCTAGGGAGTCATGGCAGAGAATTTTAGATAAATTTCGGGCAAAGGTTAATCATTGGACTCATTGGTGGTTATCCTTTGTTGGTCGTGTTTAGCTAATCAAATTAGTGGTGTAGGCTCTTCCCATTTATAGATGCATGCTCCAGGTCACCCCTTTGGGTTTTGTTAAGGACTTAGATTTAGTGACACGATAGTTTTTATGGGTTGGTTGCTTGGAGTCTGGTTAGATGGGAGGTTGTTTGCAGCCCGAAGCAGTATGGTGGTTTGGGTTTGCGGTAGATGGCTTTGACTGGTGTGGCTCTGGCTGCTAAATTGTATTGGTGGTGGTGTAAGGAGCACGATAAGAGTTGGGACAAGATCCTATCTCAGAAGTATTTTCTAGGGATCCCTCAACCTGAAATACCTCGTTACCCCCTTGTTGGGAGGGGCTCGGTGATATGGAGCACTCTAAAGAAAAGGGTCGCGCTTATTAAGGAATGATTATTTTGGATTTGTAAGAAGGGGTCTAAGGTTTAGTTCTAGTCTGACTCATGGGATGGATCTCCCCCCATCATTTCTCAGTTTCCCCACTTGTTGAATCTCTGCCAGAGACAAATTTGAGGCTGGTTGGTCACGAGTGAGCGATTTTAAGTCCTTCTCCTCATGTGGTCGGCTGGAGGTGGCCAGATGGAAGTCTCCTGATTAGTGGCCTGATGTTGGTATGCCGGAAGAGTGTGCTGAGCTACAAAGTATCCTTTCTAGTAGATGTTGTAGTTCTCTTCAAGATGATGATGTGCTTGCCTGGTCTTCCAATCCTAAAGGGGAATATACTATTGCATCTGGATATTGGGCGCTACTGTCCCACAGGGTGGATGGGGAAGAAATTCAAAGGTGGAAGAAGATCTGGAATAAGTCTTCTTGGCCAAAATGTAATTGTTTTGTTTGGATGTTGGCTTGGAATAAGTGCTTGACCTAGGATAATATTCAAAAGAGAGGCTTTCAGGGTCCTTTTGTTTGTGTTTTGTGTGGGGCTAACGAGGAGGACTCTACTCATTTGTTTTTTCGATGCCCTTTCTCCCTCCAGCTTTGGCACTTCTGGTGGTGTTTGGAAAAGTCCCTGTGTTCATGCTTCCTCCTTGATTGAGTTCTGGCAGGGGCTGGGTAGGTCTCCTTCTATGGCTTCTTTTTTGCAAGAGGTGTGGTCAGTGGGGCCTATCTTCATGTTGTGGCAGATTTGGTTGGAACAAAATCGACAGATATTTTGTGGTGAGAAGAAGCTTGTGCAACAAATTTGGCAAAGAATATTGGGAATGGTTCAGGAGAGGGTGGAAGCTAAGTGTGAGATGGATTTTCCTTTGGAGAAAAGGGATGCTGAGGTGGAGAGATTGGGGATTCAGGGGTTGTCCTTGGCTTTGGTGTGTGTAAAGCGTGGGACGCGTATGAAGTAGAGAGTTCATAGGTCTCGAAAGTGGCAGCTTCCCCTGACTGGGTTTTTAAAGATTAATACTGATGGATCCTCCAGGGGCAATCCGGGACCAGCTAGTATTGGGGGGATTGGTAGGGCTTCTTCGGGTTTAGTGGTTTTCCTCTTTTTGATCTATGATGGGACTCAAACAATCAACCTTATGGAAGGGTTGGAAATTCTTTGTGCCTTTGAGAGCGCTCTTGATTTGGGATGGAGAAGGATTTTTGTGAATCTAATTCCCAGGTCTTGATCAATTTACTTATCAAGCAAAAAGTGGCAGATGTCAGCTGGTATTTGGTTGGGGTGGTGCAACAAATTTTGCGGGTTAGTTCACTAATGGAGATGGTAACTTTTGTTCATATTCTAAGGGAGTGGAATAGGGCTATTGATTGCTTGGCGAAATGGGCTTCAAAGCATGCTGAGGGATGGAGAATTGAGGAGTGGGAGTTGGTTCCTTAGGCGCTTTGTCTTGATCTTGAGAGAATTCTTGCTGAGGATAGGGAGGGGAATGTTGATGGTTGATGGCGTTGGCTATTTTTTTTTGTTATGTTGCTTTGGATTTTCTTGGAGACCTTGGTCTCTTGCTTCCTTTGTAATGTTGTTTACTGAGTTTCAATAAAAATTTTACCCCCTTTAATAAAAAAAAAGTGGCTGTTTCTTATCCTTTAAAAAATTCTTTTTGAAAATTATACATTCGTTTACATATTAAGTCATACTATCGTCCTCTTTTAAATTCCCAAACACAAGATTAGGATAGACAATTAAATAAGAATTTCATATGTATTTCATTTCGCAAGTCTACCTTTTTAATCATTGAATTATGTCAAGTCAGATTAATATAAATCTCCTATACTAATTTCAAATGTAGTCTTCATGCTAGTTTTTTGTGTGTGCACCTAGATTCCATCAAGCTTACCATTTGATCTGGCTAAATGATCCTACTTCAACTGTGTTCTCATACTTCAACTTGTCATCCTGCAATTGCACAAACTTGCACTAACACAATTCATCAATAATGTTTAATCATGATAAAATATAAGATAGTTCAAAAGATCATGTAATCAACGATAGTCAACTTCTTTCTATCTTTTGAAAAATATCAAAATTTTCATTCAACATATTGAATTTCACCAATAATTCAATTTATCATATTATAATTTAAATGTAATAAAAATTGGGTTATGACATCCTTCCCCTATTAGAAGAGACATCATCCTAATGTCTATTTAATCAAAATTAAAGCATATATGTCTATTTCAACATCATATCATATTGTTCCAAGCCAAAACATTATAATATTCAATCCAAAATTTTCAAAAAAGGTATTAAAGTTTCTTTTTAAGAAAGAAAATGTGGGAAGGAGCATTCTATTTCTTCTGCATCCTCCCAAGTAGCACTTTCTTCTGAGTATTGGTCTGATTGGACCTTAAACTGAGCAATATCTCTTCTTTGCAACTTAACATTGTGTCTATCTAGGATTCTAATGGGTTCCACTAGCACCACTCCTGGATCCTGTACCTACAAGGATTTCCAATCAAGCACATGAGCCACATTAGGATGATATGGCTTAAGAAAAGAAACATGAAATACATTATGAAGTTGAGCTAGAGCAAGTGGTAGAGCAAGTCTATAAGCAACTGGGTTGATCACTTCCAAGACTTCAAATGGACCCACGTATCTTGGGGCCAACTTGGAAGACTTTCCAAAGGAAATGGAACTTTTATGGGGCATGACTCTTAAGAATACTTTATCCCCTACCGAAAACTATCTAAGAGTTCTATTATTGTTAGCATAACTCTTCTGTCAGTCTACCACCTCCTTTAGTGTGCTCTTAATTACTCTCATTTTTTCTTCCATCTCCTTAAGCATTTTAGGTCCTGCTATGATCTTGTCTACTAATCTATCCCAATCGATGGGTGTACGACACTTCCACCCATAAAGAGCTTCACATGGTGCCATACCTAGAGATGTGTGATAAGAGTTATTGTAAGAAAACTCTACCAATGGTAAGTATTCCTCCCACTTATACTATTGATCCATGTAGTACATTTGGAGGAGGTATTTGACTACCTAATTCACCCTCCTTTTCTGTCCATTAGTCTGAGGATGATAATTTGAGCTAAAATTTAACTTGGTTCCCAATGTGGAATTCAAGTTCATCCAAAATCTTAAGTTCATCTAGGTGCCTCTATCAGAAATGATGGTCTCTGGCACTCCATGTAAGCGAAAGATTTCTTGGACAATTTCTTGGCTAGGTTCAACAATCCATCCTTAAGGTTTCCTGGAATGAAGTGTGTCACCTTGTTCAATTTATTGATCACAACCAAGATAACATCATGTTGATTCTTACTCAAAGGTAACCCCTGTACAAAGTCCATACTAATCACCTACCATTTATACTCAAGTATTTCATGAGGATACAATAGCTCTATTGGGTGTGCATGCTTAACCTTGACTCGCTGGTACTCTAAGCATCTAGCTACATACTCCACTACATCCTTCTTGAGTTTAGGCCAAAAGTACAGAGTTTTCAATTCTGCAATCATCTTGGATACTCCGGGGTGTCTTGAATAAGGTGCATTATGAACCTCTTCTAGAACTAACTTCCTCAAATCTCCAAATTTTGGTATGTACATTCTTCTCTGGTATCTCAAAATTCCATCTGGTTCAATCTCATACCCATCAAATTGATGATCTGATGGATTCTCTGATAGGGCGCTTTTCACTCTTTCGTAGTGCTCATCCCTTGGAAAATGTTGTATCACCTATTGTATCAAATTAGACCTTGTCAAGATCATGGCTACCAGATGTCTTTGTCTACTAAGAGCATCAACCACTCTATTCTCTTTCCCTTTCATGTACTCAATTTCAAAGTCATACTCACTAAGGAATTCCAACCACCTTCTCTGTAGTGCATTAACGTTTGGTTGAGTAAATATGTATCTCAATCCCAAGTGGTCTGTCTTGAGTTCAAATGGATTCCCTAAGATGTAATTCCTCCACACTACTGAATTTGACACCATTTTCTGACATACATTCGTCTGTCGTTCGACAAATCTTTGTCGAAAAAGTGACGAAATGACAAAAACATTTTCATCACAATTCCAATGACGAATTAAACGTCGAAATAACGGCGCAGATTCATCGGTCATCGACATCATAAAATGACTCGGATGTTCATCAGAATATCGACGAAAACTTCGTGTATCCTCTGATGAATTACAACCAAAATGCAATTGCAATGGCTCTTCTGAAGCATCGAAAGAACACCAGAATTTCATCGCCATTTCGATGAAATGGGCAAGTATTTACAAAAAATCCTTTGTCACAGCTAAGCAACTTCGTCAGACCTTTTATGTGATTTATTGGTGGAATTTTTTGAAATTGCGACAAAATGGGCAAGGAGTTACGACGAAGCCTTCGTCACAGCTAAGCAACTTCGTCAGACCTTTTTTGTGATTCTTTAGTGGACTTCGTCAAAATTGCAATGAAATGGACAAGGAGTTACGACAAAACCTTCGTCACAGCTATAGCAACTTCGTTAGACCTTTTTGGTGATTCGTCGGTTGTGTTCGTTGAAATTTTGACGAAACAATGCAATTCTTTTAAAAAAAAATATTCGTTGAAATGTACCATCAGTGAGAGATCAATCAAGTCACGTCCCTTCGTATTCAAATCTCGGGCAATTATTTTATTCAGTCATTTTCCATGTTTATTAGACACCTGCTGAGATGTCATGTAGTTTCGTCGACGCCTTGAGTCTCTTCGACAGTCAATATTACATATCGCTTTGGTGTCACACAATCTCATCGATGTTTTGAGTCTCACCGATAGCCAATAGATCATATGTCGCTATGGTGTCATGCAGTCATACCGATGTTCTGGTTCTCCTTGAGAATTATTCCTTCGGTCTTAAGTGTATCCTTATGATTCTCACCAATGATAACTTATCGCTGTGACTTTGGGGGTCATCGGGACTTTCCTTCAACTACTTCTATCTTGCCAAGAACCTTCCTTCGACAATTCTGATCGCCGAAACAAAATGTTTCTACTACCAATAAAGCTATATTCGGTTTGACTTCCATATCTCTCTTCGATGATGCCAATCTCACCAATGAATCTTGTTATTGGAAAGACAATGAATATCTCCAAGTTCTATTATCGATATAATTCCGCTATAGTGATATGATGGGTCAGCAAGACTTCCTCGAACTCACCCCGATGGTACTATACTACCGACGGGACCCACTTTTATGGGAAACTTATTGAGAATATTGTAGATTCCTTTTTGATGCTCTGAAATTGTACCACGATTGGTAAGACACAAATAAGCCCGTTATGACTTACACCAATGACTTAGGTCTCATCGACAATCATTTTGTGCTTCATCGGTATAACACACATGTGCTCGTTATGACTTATATTGATGAACATTTTATCGCCGATAGGATCCTTTGGTCGCTGAGACAATGAACTGCATCTTGCCGATATGTTTCTTCAGATGAAATCATATCAGTATGACATTCCTGAACTCTTCTCGATAGACTGCAAAAAATATACGTTAATATAAAACGCTTTATGGATCGGGGAGACCCTCACCATCTCTTACCGATATGAATTATACATTGAAATACTCAGGGTTAGATGAATTCTATGGGATCACATGACAGAATATAGGCAAAAATGTTATGAAGAGAGGATTCTTCTGCTCATGGTATGGGCATTTTTGGGAACTAATGAGTATGTGCAGCCATGAAATTTTCAAAATTTTACAGTTCTAACAGTGGCTCCGTCTGGGGATGAATGATTGTGAGATCATTGCAAGGATCCAGATTTTTGGGTGAGCAGACCAAACTCAAGGTGATGGACCAGTGAGCAAGATGGAATGAATGGAAATGGAGATGAACATGACCCTATACTACTATACATGGAAAGATTTATTTTAAAAGAAGGAATATCAAGATTGTCCATGTACTGGCAATTCCTGTTCCTTTTATTTCCTAAACTATTGTGCATGGAATAGAAATTTTTGAGAGGATTGTCAAGAGTCGTCCATGCACTGGCAACCCTTAATCCTTTGTATTCCTTTGGCAACAAAATCATATTTCATTTCGGTAAATGATGGCTCAAGGCCACCCAAAAGAAAGGCTCATACTTTCCTCTGTCAAACACCCAATTTTTCTTTGAATTCATTAGATTCTTCTTGAAGACATTCATGCAATCTTCCCTGCCACTGTTATTGAAATTTTTTAGAGAATCATCTTGCTCAACTTGGCCCAAATTCCCTTCACCATTTTGTATTTCATATTCTCCATCTTCTTGTGTATAATGTACTTATATTTAGATTTGAATTCGAGACCAATTGTCATTGCACATTCCATTTTACTTGCATAGAGTATTCTATAAGCAATATATTGATAATTCCAAATGATTTATGGTGTTGTACAACTCTACCTATCATCACAGTTTTGTTGTTCCCCCCAAGAGAATCCTGCAAAGACAAGTTTACAATACCAAGTCAAATAATATGAAAAAGACTTACTTCCATACAAATTAAATGATTATTCTCACAATGGAAATTGTCTAATTACAACAATTCCATGAAAGGTTATCCATGCTTTAAGAGAGAGATGACTGATCATACATACAGACTGCAAGATGCTAGAAAAAAAGCATTACACTTGAGAACAAACCAAGGCCAACAAAGGGAAGGAGCAAGAAAAGTCTGGATTGAAGAGAAAATGTGTAGGGAAAATGTTGAGCAGTGTCAAGAGAACAAAGCTTGTAGAACATATTCTTGACCTAATCAAGCTCTTGAACAACTTAAACAAAATTAAAATACTAACACATACATGAGACATGTAATGAACTTCCAATATCTGCTATCTTTTTTTTTTTTGTATTGAAAATAGTTTAAGGTCCATTACATATCATGAAAATGCCTATCCGGCATTAGGATCAGTACAACATCAAAGAATTTCCATAACAGGAAATATACCATATCAGTACTTTACACAACAAGAAAGAAACCAAAAAGCACCAGTTATTTTCAAAACCAGCATAGATAATACAAATTGTTGTTAATAGCACCACAGGTTGCTGCTATTCAAATCAGTGTAAACAATACATAGTGTTGATTACATTCTCCTCATTGTTGACTTCTTCAATATCAAGGTTCGCCATTATTTCTCCTTGAGGGTCCAATTGCTGGGGGCCGCGCTGTCTTTCTGGGCTTGCAGCTTCATCAATTGCTCTCTGGAGCTCATCAAATGCCTGTTGGAACACGGTCTCTTCCAAGCTCAACCTATAGGTGGGTCCACTTCTCAGATCCTCTCTGGTATTGTTAGCAGCACCTTCAGTTATTGACTTCAAGAAATTATCCATTGATATCTCCACAAGAGTTGAAACTTGTAGAGTAATAGAGTAGAAAGTGAGTCTCTTGCAAGAATCAGTAAGTACCCTCTTGATACCCTTAAATTTATCATCATTTCTCGCCTTCCACAAATGCCACATGATCTCATTGGATAAGAAATACCAAAATAGCTTACAATCAAAACTTGAGCTCGAAATTACAAAACATAATATCATGCCAGTTAATTTTACCATTGCTATTCCAGACCTTCAGCTTATGGCAGAATAAGTACCAAATTTCCTAAGCATAAAAACATTAAAAAATAATATGTTTGATAGTTTCCGGAGTCCTACAGATACTGTAAATTTCAACACTTTCATGGTTAGATTTATAGGGATCTATCTTTTCACACGTAGGTAAAGGAGAAATAATTATAATTGTAACACTATTCATAGTCCAAGAAATTATGTTTGTAATTTGTGTTCAATGGACCCCGGGCTTTATCATTATACTACCCATCTAATACCATATTTTAATCCAGGGTTCAACTATCTCAGATCTAAAGAAGCACCTTCAATTAACCATTTAAAGTACTATAAAATAAGGTAAGAATTTTACTTGAGAAAGATTGGGTACACTTGTAGGATTAAAGTTCTTGCAATCATCAGGATTTATTGGCACACAGACACAACCTGCAACATATGAAGTAATGGATGACTACAAGTTAGTGAAATGGTCCTTAATATGTGAGTGGTTTGCAAATTGATTGGTAGAAAATAAGGTTACAAACAGATCTACATGAAAAATTATGAGGACAATCTACTATAATCATCAAAATATATGAAAAGTGCAAAGGAAAGAGACGAGCTACATCTCTAGAGCCTAAAAAACACATGCAAGAAACATAAAAAACAAGAAGAACAAACCAGTTTTTGGATGAATACAAAATGGTGCCTTCAGCAAGTGATTCATATGCTTTCACACCTAACAAGACATTAAGAAGATTTTAGTCTTCCTATGTGAAATTAACTACTCACAGAAAAAACCCAAAAACCAATATTATATACCTCTATGTCTAGCCAGGGTAGGTATAAGAGAAAAAAAATTCTTCAATGCAATGCCGAAAAATATCAATGTGTGTGTAGGTTTGTATTACTCAAAATATCATTTCACTACCTAAGGAAAAATACCAAAGTGATGTTTTAAATTTCAATCTTCGCATAGGCTCCCTTATTACTACACATACATACACAAGCATTATTCGAGCTCTAAACTATTCAAATATTAAGGATTTAATTGGCTATAAGATGGAAAGTTGTTGTTTAGACATAATCCATCATCTTTTACATATCTTTATTCACTCCTAGCGCTTGGATAAATTTGTGTAAATGAGACAGAAATGTGAATCTCTTATGACACAGAAAAATCTTAAAAGGAGGGGGGAGAGAGCAAAGGGTAGGGGGAAAGAGAATGCTTGAATGTATAGCAAAGTATAACATTTTGATCATTTTAACAATGAAATGAATCTTAAGTTTGAAGCATTAATATCATTTACAACATTTATGATCAAGAATGAATGTAAGTAGAGAAACTTTTGCATACTTGCAGATGGTACAAAATTTCATGGTTAAGTCGAAGCCTCCCATCAACAACAAGATCCAAATATCCATGTATCTATCTCAATCGAGTCTCTAAACCCTTTAGAGCTGTCAATTTTTCCACTAACCTGTTATGCACAAAAGTCAAGTTTTAGAGTTATGTCACCACTAAAAATAGAAGAAACAGAGCTTTGAAACCAAATTCACACACAACACAATGTGGTATTCATAAAAAGCCATACAAAAAAACTAAACTCAGGACATTGGAATGGAAACAACTTCAAATTATGATGTGGAGCATGGATTCAGGGTATAAAGAATTTTTTTCTCCCACCATAGTGAAAAGTTAGCACTTTCTTTCATCTTTGCATATTGGTTTGATGCTTCAAACGATGCATTTATTATATTGAAAAGTGCATTACCTTATTGAGTTTTGTTTCTGAGAATAGTTTA